>LNAC01000078.1:1831054-1900208 GCA_002007465.1 Ailurus styani
GAAGGCATCATTGTAAGAGAAAATAATTTAAGTGAATCATTCCAAATTGTTCTTATAACATTTTAGAAGTTTGAGAGCCTAATTAGGATTTATTGTCCTATGGGTTGTACAATCCAGAATAATGCTATCGGGGTCGGGGGAATGTTCTTTTTTGTGAACATTACAGGCTTCTCAAAAAAAGTCTACTGAGTCTGAGAATTTAAAAAAATGTCTGTAATTGAATTCATCTACCCTATAATGCTTTGCAGACAGGTTTTGGAAAATAATCATTTATTATCCGCTAACAAATAGAATTCATTTATGTAGTTTCTAACATTGAGTTTGGGATTAGTCGTGCAGCAAAATACCGAGTCATTTGGCCAGAAAATTTACTCATAGTTGTATGAACTGCCAACGGAAAATTTGAGAGCTGTTCATAAATCAAATTATAAAGGTCTTAGAGTTATAAATCACTAGGCAGCATTGTTCATTATTATTCAGATAGTATAAAATATTTCCACCATTTCTAAGTAGGGGCAATTTACAAAACAAGTTTGAAAGCTGAAGTTAGAGCCTTCCAGTTCCACCATAAGGGTTGCAAACATTTATACATTCCCAAGTGAAAAAAGAAAAAAAATTAAGATAGGAGGTTTATAGTTGCATTGTAAAAATAAGATGAAAAAAATCTTGACTGTGAATGAAATTCCAAATTTTGTTAATGAAATGACAGCAATATTTAATAGCTAAATTTCCTCCATTTCTTACAATTTTTGTAGCATTTTTGCATTAAATATTTTGTGCAAATAGATTTATATGCTAATTCATTAGCATGCTGATAGCCTGAAGGAATAATGTCACTAAGACAGCAAAGGAACAAGTATCCCAAGAAGAACAGAGAACTTCAATGAGTAACTGATAATTAGTAAAAAATGTTTCAATAACACACTATTCCAAAGGTTATTGAAATTATCCCAATTTAATGACATCCTATGGATCTGTAATAAAAAGGAAAGTATATCTTAAAATGTCTTTGTTAACCCCAAAACACTTTTTGGAGTAAAATAGGGAAACATATAGCAAACATACTAAATGAGAATATAATGGAGTTTGTATTTCAATGAACAAAGTCAAAAACCTAAAGCCTGTTCTTGCTGTCCTATCTGCTGCAGGAGTTCTTAACCTGGAATTCATGAACAGACTTCTAGGGTCCTGAAATTATATATAAAAATGTGGGTCTCTATTAGAGAACAAGGGCCATAGTTTTCATTGGCTCTTAAAGAGTTATTAAGAACAAAAGAGAGAGAGGGAGGGGAAGGAAGGAAGCAAGGAAGGAAGGAAGGGAAGAAAGAAGGAAAGAAGGGAGGGAAGGAGAGGGGAACAGGGAGAGAAAAAATTATCAGAACCATACAGATCCATACAGATACCAAGGCTTCTGCAGTATCAAATGATTCTCTCAATCCATCAACATTAACATCACCTAAGTACCCTCCTTGAGACTGGGAGAAGTGTGTTAGGATGAGCAGAGGAAACTCTCTAACCTATAGAAGTTCTGGAACATCTCCCAAATGGAAGTGAATGCTTCCCACCCTGAGACTAACCAAAGATGATGTGTTGTGATTTTCTGTACTCTTGCAACTTTGAACAGATTAGGAAAGAGACAAGTGAGTCCCTACGGTTAATCTTCGTTAAGATGTCGGTTCTAACCCTGAAAAGGAATCCTGTCTTAACTATTTGAGACCGGGCGCCTGGGTGGCTCAGTGGGTTAAAGCCTCTGCTTTCGGCTCAGGTCATGATCTCAGGGTCCTGGGATCGAGGCCCGCATCGGGCTCCCTGCTCCGCGGGGAGCCTGCTTCCTCCTCTCTCTCTGCCTGCCTCTCTGCCTACTTGTAATCTCTCTCTCTCTGTGTCAAATAAATAAATAAAATCTTTAAAAAAAATAAAAATTAAAAAAATAAACTATCTGAGACCACTTCCACAGACTTCAGGCCAGTTAAGCATCCTAATTTATATCTAGATATTTGGATGGATAAACCCATTCTGAGCCAAAACACTGGTACTAAAATTTGGTCTTGAGTTCAGAGTCTACAAGGACTCCATGGTTTTAAGGCTTAAAAGAAAGGCAAAAGGACTTAATATTAGGTTCCCCAAAACTACTCCTAGATATCCTGGCGAGTGTGGCAATTACTCTTCCTAAATCCTGCCTCAAGCCACAGTCTATAAAGATTTTCACCATTCATCCTTCTATGGAAACTTGGTAAATGGGGTCTTCCCTCCCAACAGGGTAATTCCTTTATTTGGTATGGAAGACCACATATCCACACCAAGTGCTCAGCTCCATCCACCTGTATCTCTATCTTCCCACACTTGCCATACTTATGAACCCTGACTCCCCCCACCACCATATTTTCAGAACACTAGGTCGCAGTGTCTTATTACTGTGATCCCATTCTGCCACATCATGAGGCTTATTATTTCATCTTGTGACTTTCTCACTCCAGTGGGCAGGCCCAGTTTCCAGGGGTGTTCTGATCTCTCAGTTTGTCTGGTTCTATTTCCTCCAAGTTCCCTTCTGACCCTCTGGCTGTGAAGGGTTTAGTGGCACAACATTCACGCATTCCACACAGAGACGAACTTTAAGCTGATACCATTTATTGAGTGGCTCAGACCCCTCTGGCTCTGGTGAGCACCATTCTTTGCACAGTTTCATTTTGTCACCATTTGAAATGAGGCAGGAATCCACCTTGAGAAGACACTGGTCGGACTGCCATTAGTGTACCAGACCCCCGGCAGCCTGCCATCTGCGAGCTGTTGAAGTCTGGGTCTTAGTGCCTAGATTAAGGGGCACCACCAGCAGCACCCTGGGAGTTAGCTGGTACAATCTAATTTGCCTCTCTCTCTCACTCAAACAACCTGGAAGAGCTTGTCCTGGGCTTCCTCATTACTGAATGGTTATCCTGGGGTAGACAACCAAGTTGTTTTAGTAGTAGCTAATACTTGCTGAATATCTACTCTCTGCTAAGTTTCTGCTAAATGTCTTTACATACATTTACTCATTTAACCCTCACAGCAACCATGGGTAGGTACTGCTCATCTCTTTATAGATAAGGACCTTGAAGCTTAGAGATATAGAATTTCCCCCAAGAAGGCAAGTGCCTTCACGATTGTCCAGCACATCAGAAGCCATAGTTTCTGTTGCATGCTTTTCATTTACACTGCCCCCCTGCCCACTGGAGCCTCACCTCTAAAGGAAACCCTCCCAGTTCCGTCTGCTGGGCAGCTATCCTATCTCTCTTCAGTCTACAGATAGGTAGATAGGTAGATAGGTCTACCCCATCTCTCTTCTTTCTTAGACTAACCCAAACCAGATGAACGAGGGCCAACCAGACACTCCAGCAGTATATCAGCTGTTTCGCAGCACACGAGGGATCTGCTCCTCCCCTTTAGCCTATGAAGGATATGCCTAGACCACTTTATCTTTCAATGCAGCAAGACTTCTTTTACTGAAAAATTAAAGATCTGTTATTATTTCATTGCCCCATCACCATCACTTGAATAAATTCAACTCAGCACCTCCAGGAAGCTGAACAAGCTTGGGGGGCTAAGCAGAGACCCACTTTGGAAAAAGACCTCTATTAGAGACCATCTGACTGTCCTTCCTAAAAAGGATAGCTCTTGGGGTGCCTGGCTGGTTCAGTCGGTGGAGCATACAACTCATGTTCTCAGGGTCTTGAGTTCAAGCCCCACATTAGCATGAGCCTACTTTAAAAAAAATGGATAGCCCTAATCATTTGTCTTTATATTTTAAGTAAGACTGCGGTTTTCTGATATAGCATCATAGGCATCCAGGTTAATTAACTATGTTCCTTAATGCCTCTCCCACCACTGCAGCTTGTAACCACCGCCCCCATATACACACATACACACACACTACATGTTCGATCTAAGCTTGTATGAGGGGTATCTGGGTCTTTTTCCTTCAGTTACTAATAAAAATACTACTATCAATAAACTAAATAACCTAAGTAAATAAAATAATGAATATGCTGTTAACATACCTATGATATCAACTCTTGATAGGGTACTGTTATAATTCACAGATGGGGAAACAGGCATAGAAATGTTATGTGGATAGTAAGTATTAGATTTATGGTTAGAGAGCCAGCCAGTTCGATTGATTCTAGGTCCTCTTGTAACCACTTATGTGACCTTGCTTTATTATCTAATATATTCACAAAAGATTCAGACTGGAAGACTCTCTCCAGTGAGCAACATAGTGAAAAAACAAACAAACAAAGGTATTTCACTAAGTTTTCAATCCTTTGGTAGGAGGACAAGTTTAGTCTCTCCCCTCTTTGTGTGAACAGGAGGTACATCTGCCTGGGGTTCTGCCTCCCCTTGGCTGTTTGAGCAATTTCTCTACTATGGAATCATGAATTCACAACATTGTCCCCAAATGCCACCACCCCTGAGCCTCCTGTTCCTCTCAGTTTTTGACACTCCTGAACCTTGAGGTTGACTTCCATACTTTGAACTCACTGTACTCATCTATCCTTCCTTGCCTTTCTAGACTTCACCTGGATTAAGTAGATCTATTCCATTTCCTTGGGCTTCCTTCTTCGATCAATACTTGCATTCTCCCTTAACTAATTTCCTAGTCCTGACTTGCCCTATGGCTGCCCACACTCGGGCTTAGCAATACAGGTAGCAGAGAGGAGATGGCCCCTTACATTTCCTTCCATCCGCATTATTCTATGAATTTATTGAAGAAAAATACTGTCACTCATAAAGACACGCAAATATATTTTTCTAAAGACCTATATAATATAGGAGGTAGGGAAATAATAAAAAATGTGAAATGTGGTTGGTCATTGCCTTTTATTTGAATGGTGCTTTAACATGGTATGAAAGAATATTAGAGTGAGAAAATTATTGGTAGTAGATGAGGGAGCAAACCACTTAAGGTGATTTATTAAGTAAATTATCTGAAATATGTGACTCAGCACATTAATTATGTTTAGAATTCAACTTTTGAGAGTATAAAAGTACAAATATAATAGAGATTATATAAATGGTAACCAATATTTCATTAATATGAGATATTAATGTAGGGTATAATGGGCAGACATTTCAAAGAGAAATTGGTTTCTCCTTTCATTTTATAATTGATATGATAAATTAATATTTGAAAGTTGAATCGCTCCTGATTTTTATGCATAGCCATTGATTCTTGCATCAGAACTATTACATTTTTCGGGCTCTCTGCTGAGCAGGGAGCCTGCTTCCCCCTCTCTCTCTGCCTGTCTCTCTGCCTCCTTGTGATCTTTCTCCCTCTGTGAAATAAATAAATAAAATCTTTTAAAAAAAAAAAAAGAACTATTACATTTTGTGAATTTTAGAAATTGGTCTAAAATTTAATGTTCTAGAATACGATTACTTAAAGCAAAAAACATAATGATCTCATCTTGCCCTCAACTTTCAAGATGAATAGAATGTTCTGCATTAATCAAAAAATGTGAAATGGAAGATGATTTACATGACTTATAGTTATTCTAAAATAGAACGTTTAATTGATTTTTACTTTTCTTTATGCTTAACTTGGCATCTGTGTTTCTGATAAATGGGGAAAAGTCACATAAATATCAAGGGTTGGTGGGAGTGCAGGGAAGATAGTAACAGAAAAATAGCCAAGGAAAATCTACTCACAAAAACTGATATTTTTTAGAAAAGATTTTGGAGCCCCCAGGACCACAGGAAAACTCGCCCAGAGTCTCTTCAAGTTTTGCACATACGTTCTTGTGCAAGCTTTCAGACAATTCCCCACATGGCTACTGGCTTTTTGTAGACAGTTGGTGGGGATAAATGACATTGTGGAGCAGGTAAAGATTGTCTTCCACCATTCCCAGCCTCTGATTTCTGTGCTAATACCTCTCTGATGTAGAAGTCTTCTTCCTGAATATATCAAGATGACAGTAAGATGGTCACCCTGTCTAAATGCAGATAAGACAAAATCTGGGTCATTTAGCACCTGGATCTCTTGCCAGGTCAGGAGCAACAGAGAAACTGAGAGAGTGTATCACATGTAGTAAGGGTAAGAATGTTTCTTGAAGTTTTGTTTTAGTTTTGTGTGTGTGTTTCCTGGATCAAAATGTAAACTGTATTTCTTGCTGTGAACTGCCAGAAATGGTTGAAAGCCGCTGACTTATATTATCCAACCAACCACATATCATGGATGTTCTCATGGCTGTGTTTATGTTTAATTTCACATCCTACAAGTACTATCTAGGGAATTAATGAAATGCTTTCTGCTAGCAAAAAATAAAGAGGGGAAGATAACTACATGGTGAATTTTCTACTATTAGGAACTAAGAGGAGTATTTAATATATTACCAAATTCATAATATCCTTTCTGAATTTGTTAATTGGAAGGTAATATAAACATTGAATCATCTGTTTGTGGATGTGGTAACAGAATACTGGCCTGAAGTCACTGAAAAGTAGTCATTCTAAAAGAGGCTCGCTATGTCCCTGCTGGTTAGTCTTTTTTTTTTTTTTTTTAAAGATTATATTTATTCATTTGACACAGAGAGAGAGATTACAAGTAGGCAGAGAGGCAGGCAGAGAGAGAGGAGAGAGGAGGAAGCAGGCTCCCCGCCGAGCAGAGAGCCAGATGTGGGCCTCGATCCCAGGACCCTGGGATCATGACCTGAGCCGAAGGCAGAGGCTTTAACCCACTGAGCCACCCAGGCGCCCCCTGCTGGTTAGTCTTGAAAGAATTGCGCGTTTTTAAAGATCTTGAGATTTGCTTGATAACTAAATCATATTAGTGGTAGAAGATTTTAGTACAGTTAGGGATATTACAAAAACAACATTTTTATAAACTAATTTTCTCCAATTTTCTTATTGTGGTAAAAACAAATAACATAAAATTTACCATCTTAACCATTTTAAGGTGTATAATTCAGAGGCATTAAGTATATTCACATTGTTGTGTTACCATCACCACCATCCATCTCCAGAACCCTTTTCATCTCACAAAACTGAAACTCTATACCCATTAAACAATAACTCCCTCTTCCCCTTCCCTCCACCCTGGGGTTCTCCTCGACCCCAGTGGCCTAGGAGTCTGGCATCTGTCATCATCACTAAATGATACTTAACAAGTCCCTATCAGTTAAATCTGGCAAAATTCAGTTTTGTCAAATAATAACAATTGGCTATAGGATCTTACCTGATGTATATTATATCTCTCAAATACTGTTCTTAATTTATTGTAGTAATGTAGAGTGAGGTAAGGCACTGAGGAGAAAGAAGTTAAAGCAGCGGGCTTGTTCTGCAGGAAAAGAAATGAAGATGAAAGAAAAGAAAGCAGATGATACAGGTTAAACTCCATTTAAGTATGATAACTGAGCCCCCATGGGGTTCAGCAAACTACTGCTCATCTGCCTGCCACCTGTTTTTTTATACAGCCTGCAAGCTAAGAATGTTCTTTACATTTTTAAATAGTCGAAAAAAATCGATATAAGAACAACATACCATGATATGTGAAAATTATGTAAAATTAAAGTTTTAGTGCCCCTAAATAGTTTTATTGGAACATACCTCCACTTATGTTTTTACATATTGTTATGGCTGCTTTCATGCTATTAGGACAGAGTTGAGTAGTTGTGACAGAAACCATATGAGGCAATCTCATCGCTTTGTACCACTGCTCAGTGTCCCACAAATCACAGCACTGCAGTTACAATAACTTCACGGTGTTTCAGTGTCATGCATATTGTTGCACTGTGGCATTTTATTTATTTTTTTATTACTAGTACCTGCTAGTCATGTCAAAAAACAAAAAAAGAGAAAATCGTATTTCGTCCTTTTAAAGCAGAGTAGAGTGTGGCTTATTCTGTTATCAAATTAGGTGTTATTGGGGCGCCTGGGTGGCTCAGTCACTGGGTGTCTGCCTTCGGCTTAGGTCATGATCCAGGGTCGTGGGATGGAGCCCTGCATCAGGCTCCCTGCTCTGCGGGAAAGCCTGCTTCTCCCTCTCCCACTCCCCCTGCTGGTGTTCCCTTTCTCGCTGTGTCTCTCTGTCAAATAAATAAATAAAATCTTTAAAAAGAAAAATTAGGTGTTATCAAAGCATTGTGTTTATGATCCAGTGACCCATAAGCATGTTAAAAGAACATGATATGGGGGCATCTGGGTAGCTGAGTCTTTAAGCGTCTGCCTTCAGCTCAGGTCATGATCCCAGGATCGTGGGATCAAGCCCCGCATCGGGCTGCCTGCTGGGCAGGAAGCCTGCTTCTCCCTCTCCCACTCCACCTGCTTGTGTTCCCTATCTCATTGCCTCTCTCTCTCTCTCTCTCTTTGTCAAATAAATAAATAAACCTAATTTTTAAAAAAAACATGATATGTGTCAATATTACCAAACTAAGCACTCATCACAATATTTCCAATTCACAGGACAGCAACTGACAAAAAAAAAATTAGAAAATGAAAAATGAAATATTTCATCCCAGTAGAATTTCTTCACAAAAATAAGAAATGAGGGTGCCTAGCCAGCTCAATCAGTGGAACATATGACTCTTGGTCTTGGAGACATGAGTTACAGGCCCCACATTAGGCACAGAGCTTACTAAACAAACAAATGAAACAGAGCAAAATGAGACAAAATGAAACTGAGTCTGCATCCAAAATAAGTTTCTGAGGGGTTCCTTTGTTAGCCACGCAAGGAAAACCATTAACAGATAGTGCGTTAATTAAATCATGATTGATTGCAGTAGCTAAGGACATGTACCAGGGAAAAAAATAAACTTACTTAAGATCATTAGGCATTCAGCAAAAACAGTTGCTCAAAGAACTGAGAACATCAGGAACAATATAATAATTTAAAAATGAGGCAAATGACTTTGACTTTTTCTTGGTTCCTGATGAGTCAACAGATGCTACTGATGCTGCTCAGTCATTCTTGTTTGTTTGGGAGTAATTGCTGAGTTTAGAGTGACTGACAAATTAGCCTCTATAAGTAATCTTTGTGAAATAACTAAAGGAGAGAATGTTTTCAAAGAAATCGAGAAAACAATGATTCAGTACAACCTGAAGTGGAATCTACTAAGATGTGTTACAATTGATGGTGTTAAAATGTGTGTGGAGCAGAAAAGAGTTTAGTTAGACAAATTTACAAAACTTGTGAAAATAAAAGGTGTTTAAAGCCTACTGTTATTCATTTTATTATTTATCAGCAGGTATTTTGCAGAAAACATTTGAACTTATTACACCTTTTTTTTAAATAGCTTTATTGAAATATTAGGCACATACCATGGAATTCATCCATTTGAAGAGTAGAATTCAATATTTTTTTGTTTATTTACAAGAGTTGTGCAGTCATCACCACAATCCAATTTTTTTAAAGATTTTATTTATTGATTTGACAGAGAGATACACAGTGAGAGAGGGAACACAAGCAGAGAGAGTGGGAGAAGGAGAAGCAGGCTTCCTGCTGAGCAAGGAGCCCAATGCAGGGCTTGATCCCAGGACCCTGGGATCATGACCTGATCATGTTTAGGCAGCCACTTAACAACTGAGCCACCCAGGTGCCCCACAATCCAATTTTTAAGAAACATCTTTGTTCTCTCTAAACGAAAGGACATTCTTATATGCATTAGCAAGCATACCTCCTTCCCACCCCCACCCCCACAATCTCTTACACTTAAGAACCCATCAATCTATTTTCTGTGTCTATAAATTTTCTGTCTTTATTCTTGACATCTCATATAAATGGAATCACATAATGTGTGATCTTTTGTGACTAGTGTCTTCCACTTAACATGTGTCTAAGACTCATACATGTTGTATCATGTATCAGAACTTTATTTATCATTGCTGAATAATATTTCACTCTAAGGATGCTACATTTTATTTATTCTTCATGACCTGATAGACATTTTTCTACTTTTTAGATGTTATGAATAATATAGCTATGCTCATTTCCATACAAATTTTTACATGGATATATGTTTTCATTTCTCTTGGGTATACACTTAGGAGTAGAATTGATGTGTTATAAGAAGATTCAATGCTTAATTTTGGGGGGAACTGCTAGACTGTTTTTCAAAATGCCTGCACCATTTTACAATCCAGTGAATAGTGGTTCCAGTGTCCCCACATCTTTACCAACACTTGTTATTTTCCATCTTTTTTGATTATACCCATCTTGGTGGGTATGAAATAACACCTCATCATACTTTTTATGAGCATTTCTGTAGTGATTAATGATATTAAGCATCAAAAAATGATATTAAACATCTTGTCATGTGATTATTGGTTATCTGTATATCTTTTTTGAAATAATGCCTGTTTAAATCCTTCGCCCATATAAAAAACTGGGTCATCTTTTTATTATTGCATTGTAAGAGTTCTTTATATATCCTGTATACAAGCCCCTTATGAGATCTATTTTCAAATATTTTCTTCCATTGCATGGATTGCCTTTTTTACTTTCCTGATTTTACTTTCCTGTCTTGTTTGTGAAGATAACACTTTCATTGTTATATTTATAAAATCATTGTCTAACACAAGATTATAAAATTTATTCCTATGTTTGCTTCTAAGAGTTTATAGTTTTAGTTCTTACATTTAGGTCTATGATCTAAATGTAAATTTTGAATTAATTTGTGCCTATAGTGTCAAGTAGGATTTGCTCTTTTGCATATGAATATTCAGTTCTTCCAGCACCATTTGCTGCAAAGACTGTTCTTTCTTCACTTAATTGTCTTTGCAACCTTGTAAAAAAATCAATTAATCATATATGTAAAGGTTTATTTCTGGACTCTCAATTCTATTCCAATGATTTATATGTCTATCCTTATGCCAATACCACACCGTTTTGCTTACTATAGCTTTGTTGTAAAATTTAAAATTGGGAAATGTGAGTATTACAAATTCCTTCTTTTTCAAGATTGTTTTGGCCATTGTCAATGTCTTGCATTTCCGTATAAATGTAACATCACTTTGCAATTTCTGAAAATATTATTATTATCACTGAACCAATAGTGCCAATGGTGAACTTCCTTCTTGTGGACTTGACCATCATAAATTCCATGAATTTTTTAAGAAATAGAAGTTGAGTATTCTGACTTGCCCTGCTATACAGCATTTCTATAATTTAGCAGTGCTGCAAATGTGTGAACTTAGGGCCAACACTGACATTTTTCGGAACTGCCCTCAACCACTCCTATGGAATGCTGAGTGGCTTTTGGAACACTGAATGGCTAATGGAAATTAGCTTTTGTAACAGACTTGATAATGTTTCTTAATGAAACCATTAACAAACTGTAAGACAAAATAAGTACTTATATGCAAAAATTACACTGAGGTAAAGTCATTTCAATAACCCTGATATGTCACTCATAAGTAATGTCTCAGGCTGCTTTATACACTTCCTTCATGCCAAAAGTTGTAACAAGAATTGAGATGTTCATCTCCACTCAAATTTGCATTAGATGTATTTTTCCAGTTCAAATTACAGTTCTAGTATTGTGTTTCAGACTTCAATGTAAGTACAAAAAAATTTTACCTATTTCAAAATACATTTAAGGGGCATCTTGGTGGCTCAGTCAGTTAAGCATCCCACTCTTGGTTTCAGCTCAGGTCATGATCTCATAGATTGTGAGGTGGATTCTAGCAGACTCCTGTGCTCTACCACTCAGTGGGGAGTCTGCTTGAAAAATTTCTCCCTCTGCCCCCCCAATTCCCCCTCTCTCTTTCTCTATCTAAAATAAATAAACAAATCTTAAGTACATTTAACTGCACAATAAGGAACTTCTACCTAACCTTTAATTGGAAATAATTAATTGCTGCAATGGAATAGCACACTAAAAAGGCAAATATCAAATGAATTTAATATAATTCTATAAAAGTCTAAAGGGATGAATATCCTCAGTTAAAATTATTAACTTATATTGGGAGGTGTGAACTTCCTTGGTGATGATTGTAAATGTACTAAAAAACCAGTGAGCATATACTTAAAATGACTAAAATGGTGAATTTTATGTTATGTGAATTTTATCTCAATTAGAAAATTATAAACTCATGGATTAATATCAGTATATGGCAATACCTGTCGGTGTGAAAGACATTTTCAAATATGAAATACATAAAATCTCATCGCAGGTCAGCATTAACAAATGAATACTTGGAAATGTATTTTGTTGATGGGGAAAACTTTGAACCCCAATTAAACAAGATGTTATTTATTTTATTTTATTTATTTATTTGACAGAGAGAGAGATCACAAGTAGGCTGAGAGGCAGGCAGAAAGAGAGGAGGAGGCAGGCTCCCTGCTGAGCATGGACCCCCCCCCCATTGTGGGCCTCGATCCCAGGACCCTGAGATTATGACCTGAGCCGAAAGCAGAGGCTTTAACCCACTGAGCCACCCAGGTGTCCACAAGATGTTATTTTCTTTTCAAGATGTTATTTTTCTATTCTCATGAGTAGAACTGTCTTACAAAAAGTTGTATTCAATTATTGATAGTATATTTGCATTTTTATGAATAAAATTTTGTGAAGACTTATTTTCTTTTTTGCTATATAAGAATTATATAATATCCTCAGTTTTGCCTCTTGAACTACAAAGCCTAAAATGTTTACCATGTGACCCTTTATAGAAAATGTTTATTGACCTTGCTCTGGGTAAATGGATTAATGATATTTGCTGGGAGTGGGGTTTTTATCTATGGAATGCTCTTAATTATATATCCCTGATTTAGGATTGCTTATATCAAACATACCCAGAACCTCTGGGTTTATAACTTCTTAGAAAAGGTCATGCAAGCTATACCACTCTGAGGTATAAAATGGAGATGTGTTACAACTTAAAGACTCCCCACTGTGTGAGGTGACCCTCAAATCTCGTTTAGAGGCCTCACTTATTCTAGACCACAGAGTACCTATGTGATCTGAGAAGGAAGGACCTACAAAGTCAGCAGGATGCTCCAGACCTCTCTGCACTTGACTTGTGCCTCTTGATTTTTTGTATCATTAAAATTATTAATAAAGCTTGATGCTAGGTAAAATCCCTGATATTTGTGAGTCAGATATGACAGTTCAACTCCATGTGTGAGCTCAAATATTATTCATATATTTAAAAACCCAAAGTAAGTTTTCAGAGTCACAGCAAACAATTTTGGCAAGACAATCCCAAATATTATTTCATGCTTGGAGTAAAGAATGATGAATTTCTCTTAAAGTTGATAAAAGTACCATATTTTCTAAAAGAATTATTTAGTATGCTTTAGTAAGGGGCATATGTTACCTTCTCCTCAACAGTCTAGATATTTCTTGAAGTCCCTTTAAGTTCAGCCCCTTCTGTATTTAAAGTATTATTGTTTATAATTAAATATACTTTCATAAAAACAAACCAATATATGTGAGTAATAAGGATGTTAAGACCAAATGTACTGGGCGCCTGGGTGGCTCAGTGGGTTAAAGCCTCTGCTTTCGGCCCAGGTCATGATCTCAGGGTCCTGGGATCGAGGCCCGCATCGGGCTCTCTGCTTGGCAGGGAGCCTGCTTCCCCCTCTCTCTCTGCCTGCCTCTCTGCCTCCTTGTGATCTCTCTCCCGCTGTGAAATAAATAAATAAAATCTTTAAAAAAAAAAAAAAAAAAAAAAAAAGACCAAATGTACTACATCATCTGTGCATAGCAAAAATTAAATTTGATCATTTCAACCTTACCTAAGAATTATTATCACTTTTCAGGTTTTGAAAAATTATCATCCCTTAAAAATTTTTATGAACTGTATCTTTGCCTTCGAGATACATTTTTCTTCCAGTCTTTATGGTAAATTCTTAAATTTACACCAAGAAAGATCCTTCACCTCAAAACTATAGAGTTTTCAGAAAAAAAAACAAACAAACTTCTAAGCAATTCTTATTGATCTACCTTGGAATATTTTGATCTTGATGAGATCTACTATTATTAATGCCTTTTATAACTTTGGTCCTGTGAAATACTGTCTGCATAAATTTATGATGTTTCTATGTTGGTTTTTAGACTTCTTATAACTGACTGACAAGAAAAAACTTACAAAGATGAAAGTTTTTTCACACTCTCTCATTTTATAAGTGACAATTCACTGTATATCAGTCATATCCTGGAAACAGAACATCTTCATGATGGTGATGAAATTGAAAGATTTTGGATAAAATGAAAATGTGTACAAAATTTGTCTGCGGGAGAAAGACAGGAAACATTTAGTAAAAGTACTTTACTTGAGTGGCTATTGCCATTATGAAACATATAGTTGTAAATACATTATGTATCCTTTTTTGTTTTTGTTTTTAAGGAAAAATACTAATTTTGGGGCTACGTCCAGAATAGCATCATCTACATGGGCATTACCTCTTCCTACAATTTCAGAAAATCTTTGAAAACTACTTGAGAAAATGCAGAAGATCTTGCAAACAGATGACATTACCAATACCCAAGCTCTTAGAAAAGGAAAGAGGAAAAGGACAGAGACAATGGACTCAGAGAATGCAAATAGTGACATGGATAAAGGACAGGTTGGTGTTCTGTTACCTCAATATAACTTTATTATCTATCTCCAGCATAATTCCATAATGCTTTCATAAGTTTTTAGTACTTTCCCTTCTTCTATTAACTCTTGTTCCCTGTAATTCTTTGTTCAACCAAGGAAATAAAATTTCTTGTTCTCTTTGTAATGTTGAACAAGTTGAGTTAGAAATATACTCAAAAGACATTTACCTGCCTCTATTTAAGTATGGCCAATGATGCCATCGTTCAAACTTTCACTCATGTTCTGGGAAATGAAAGAGCAGCAAACTGTCAGAAACTATTTTTCCCCTCAAGAATTACTGAAGAAACTGAAATATCTACCTCTTTTTTAAGATTTACTGTTTCTTTTCTTTTTTAGCTCCAGTTTGTGGCCCATGTTCATCACTGGTGTGGTGTGGGCTCCTTTCTTATTTTTATTTATTTATTTTTATTTATTTATTCCTTTTTAATCTGAATTCCCCACTCCCATTGTCCTCTGATGCTTTGAACAACCCAATAATGTGTGTATCCTGTTTCATTTTATTTGTGTGTCTTTGCAATACATATATTTGTGTATGTCTTTGTAATACATGTAGTTTGTTATATGCATGTATTCTTATTTAACTTTTTAAATACATACTATACATTCTCATAGTTTAAAATGTTTTTTAATCTTCCGGGGATGGTGTCTTGAGGCATTCAGGATGGTCTGGCATTTGACACACTATTATAAGGTATAGTACAATACAGCCCCTAACAAAACTAGGCTGTCCCAAAGCTCTGGTAATGGAACTGTTTACCTTTAGACCAAGAAGATTGGGAAACTGGCAAAATGTGCGGTGTTCTCAGTCCATCTTTAAGCAGTTTGTGCCGTGAGACTTAAAGTTCTTATGAGGCTCTAGGGGTGCCTGGGTGGCTCAATTGTTTAAACATCTGAATCTCGATTTCAGCTTAGGTCATGATCTCAGAATCCTGAGATTGAGCCCGAGTTGGGCTACTCCTTCAGTGAGGAGCCTTCTTGAGATTCTCCATCTCCCTCTTTCTCTGCCCTCCGCCTCCCCCTCCCCACCTCGAGCACACATGTTCTCTCTCTCAAATAAATAAATAAATCTTTAAAGTTTTTTTAAATGGAAAAACATGTCAGCAAGGCCCATAGTGGTTCCAGTGTGCTAAATGCGTGCCTGACAGGATTAAATGCACTTTCTTTATTGAGCAGAAAATGACTGTGAAAGTGTGAAGGCAAAAGAACAGTCAGAAAGCTAAATAAAAAATAAAGTTTTTCTGAGTTAAAAAAAACAAAAGGTATATATTTTAAGATATATGTATATATGTCTGTGTGTGTGTGTGTGTGTGTGTGTGTGTGTGTTTTAAGGTAAACAGTGAAAATTCTCCCTCACATCCCTGTCTCTCATCCACGCTGTTCCCACCTCCCACCTACCCACTATAGGTAACCACATTTATTGCTTTCTTGTTTATCCTTCCAGTGTTTCTTTGTTAACATAAAGCAAATATAAAAATAGATATTTTTGTCCCCTCTTTTGCACAAAAAGTAAGTTACCAGATATGCTTCTTTGTACTTGCTTTTTTACTTTATATTTTTTAAAGATCTTTCCACTAGTATTTATATACTTTCTCTTTTTTATAGCTCCATATTATTCCACTCTGTCTATGTACCAGTCTTTATTTAGCCTGTCTCCTATGATGGATATGGCTTGTTTCCAACCTTTTCCTTCGTACAAATCACACTGCATTGTACAACCTTATTGATGCATCATTTAGTACATCTTTTAGTAGTACATTGGTATCATGATATATACCCCAATCTCTTTCTGATTTTTCCATCAGCACTGTTTTTAACATCTGCTTATGTTGCTATTATACTTCTGATCCATTATGTCTAAGTACTGCATAGCCCCAGATTTACTTATCCTTTTCTATGTAGGCTATAACAAAGACCCAAATATAACAGTGGCTTATACATGATGGACGTTTACTTCCCTTTCACATAACAGCAAGGGCAGTTGGAGTTTACTATGGCAGCTCCACAATGTTGAAGATCTCTCTTATCTTGCTGGTCTACCTTATTCAACATGCAGCCCCTATCTCTGGGTCTAAACTGACTACTCAAGGGACTATTATTTCTTCTTATAAGTTTTCTGTCCCCTTTTTTCTCTCTTCTTCTTCTGAGATCCCTATAATGAAAATGTTATTATGCTCGACGGAGTCACTGATTTCCCTAAGATTATTCTCAATTTGCATAATTTTCTTTCCTCTCCTTTGCTCAGCTTAGTTACCTTCCATTACTCTGTCTTCCAGGTCATTAATTAATTCCTCTGCTTCATCTAGTCTGTTATTTATTCCATCAAGTGTATTTTTTTAAAGACTTTTTATTTGAGAGAGAGAGAGCACATAAGCAGGGGGAGGGGCAGAGGAGAGGGAAAAGCAGACTCCCTGCTGAACAGGAAGCCCAACATGGGGCTTGATCCCAGGACTCTGGCATTATGGCCTGAGCCAAAAGCAGACACTTAACCAACTGAGCTACCCAGGTGCCCCAACCATCAAGTGTATTTTTAATTTCATTTATTGTGTTCTTGATCTCTGATTGTTTCTTTTTTTTATCTTTGTGTTAAAGGTCTCACTGATGTCCTCCACTCTTTTCTCAAGTCCAGTGAGTATCTTCATGATCATTACTTTAAAATATCTATCAGCCATATTACTTATATCTGTTTTACCTAGGTCTCTTGCTATGATTTGGTCCTGTTGTTTCATTTGGGACATATTCCTCTGTCTCTTCATTTTGTCTAACTCTCTGTGTTTGTTTCTCTGTGTTAGGAAATTCAGCTACTTCTCTTGCTTTTAACAATAACAGCCTGGGGCGCCTGGGTGGCTCAGTCAATTGAGCATCTATCTGCCTTTAGCTCGGGTCGTGATCTCAGGGTCCTGGGATCAAGCCCTGAGTTGGGCTCCCTGCTCAGTGGGAAGTCTGTTTCTCTCTCTCTCTCTCAAAGAAATAAATAAAGTCTTAAAAAAAAAAAACCATTAACAGCCTTATGAAGAAGAGGTCCTGTAGTGCCCTGCTGTGCAGTGTTCCCTGTTCCCCTGGGCCTAGCATTTCAGGGCATATCTCTTATGTGTGTTGCTTGTGCTCTGCTATTGAGTCTTGGCTTCTTCTTCCGTCAGTCCCATTGTCTGAAGAGGCTTTCTGCCAGCAAGCATCGGGCCCACTGCCATCTTCTATAAGCTTCTGGCATTGTGTAGACTCACTGTCTACACATGAAATTATTTCTATTTCACCAGTTTCCTCAGCACTTACCTGTCTCCTGACCAGGACACAGGGACTATTTGGATTCTCTAGCTGCTTTTTAAGAACACTGGAGACTCTGGCTATTTTCTCTTACCCAGCTGTCTAGATACTAATTTTGACCATTTCTGATTTGTGATCCAGAGAGGCACCATGTTGCCCTGTTGTTAATGCTGGACATGGGCCTCTTTAGGGAGTTGGGTTTTTGTTTTGTTTTGTTAAAGATTTTATTTATTTATTTATTTATTTATTTATTTATTTATTTATTTATCAGAGAGAGAGAGAGAGCGCAACAGGGGGAGCAGCAGGCAAAGGGAGAAGCAGGCTCCCTGCTGAGCAAGGCATCCAATGTGGGACTTGATCCCAGGACACTGGGATCATGACCTGAGCTGAAGGCAGATGTTTAACCAACTGAGCCACCCAAGTGTCCCTCTTTAAGGAGTTTTTAATAAACTGAGAAGCAAGAAGCCAACCCTGTTGTTCTAGGAATTCTCATCATTTATCTAGATATTTCTATCATGTACCCTTACTCTTGTGACCCCCCTTCCCTCCCCCCAAACAGTGGGGTCAGGAAGAGCAAAGACACTTGACTCTGATTTCCTGCCATCCCAGCTCCTTATTTCCCAGGCTTCTCCTGGGACCAGAATGTTTCTTGCCTTCCTGTGCAATAGAAACTTTCTTAATGTCATACTTTTATCTCTTCTACTCTAAAGTTTATTTTTAAAAACTTTATACTCCAAGGCCACCTGACTGTCTCAGTCAGTTAAGCATCTACCTTTGGCTTGGGTCATGATCTCAGGGTCCTGGAATCAAGTCCCGGATTGGGCTCCCTGTTCAGTGGGAAGTCTGCTTCTCTCTGTCCCTTTGCTCCTCCCCTGCCCTCTGCTTGTGCTCCCTCTCTCTCTCATATGGATAAATAAAATATTTTATAAAAATAAATAGATAAAATAAAAATTAAAAATTAAAATATACTCCAGGCTTTTGGCTCTTTATAAATTCCATTCTATACTCCAATTTTCCATATAGATAGAAAGATAGATAGATAGATACACAAGCTTAGTAATTTGAAGAAATCCTTTCCTATCTCAATACAGCCTGGGTTTTGCAACTCAAGTGCATATGTTTTCAGACATTGTGTTGCTATTGACCTTAAAAATTACTTCTAGGGTGCCTGGGTGGCTCAGTGGGTTAAAGCCCCTGCCTTGGGCTCAGGTCATGATCTCAGGGTCCTGGGATCGAGGCCCGCATCGGGCTCTCTGCTCAGCAGGGAGCCTGCTTCCTCCTCTCTCTGCCTGCCTCTCTGCCTACTTGAAATCTCTCTCTGTCAAATAAATAAATAAATAAATCTTTTTTTAAAAATTACTTCTAAAACTAAAAGGAAAGCATGAATGCTTTGTTCTAAGTGAATCTTCTGTCTCTCTTTTCTCTGATGCAATAAGCTTCCAAATCTTTCAGTCTCAACAGAGAGGCTGTGAGTGAAAAGTTAGGAGAGAAATGGACGGTGGAGATGAGTTACAAAGATCTGAATGGCTGTCTGGTTGATTCCTCTCTGTCATACTATTTTTCTACTTTATATTCTTCACTGAAGTTAGACAGAATCCTGATTTCTGCTATGTGACAGATGTGTGCATGAAACTTTGATGTCTTCCCTTTTCTGAGCTCCCCTGGAGGGGGGAAGACAAAGCTGAGGCTAGTTCACTAGGTAGGGCAACTCTTCATCTGGAGCAGGAAATGCCTGGGAGATGAGGGATTCATAGATTTGATTAAGTCCCTTCAGCATACAGAACATGAGATCAACCATTAAAGTCACTTTGAAGCTTCTTTTGTTGTACCTGCTTTGTATTTTAGAGAGACCCATATTCAGGAAATGCCTTTCTGCCTGGTGAGAGCTCCAGTGAGGATGAAGAGCCTTTAGCAGAACTGTCAAAGGAGGAATTGTGCACAAAAATAAAAAGTCTGAAACAAAAACTAACAAACACCCGGAAAGAAAACAGCCGACTTCGACAGTCTTTGGTCATGCTTCAAGGTAAACTTTGAAAAAATTGACATTTTTAGATAAAAGGAAAAATACATGATGAGTGAAAATTATTGCAAATCAGCTGTCAAGAGTGAAAAAGCAAATCAGTGCCCTAGAGAAAAAAAATTAAAAATCACATTTTAAGAAGATCTAGGATTACATAATTTAAGAAGCACTCTTCTTGAAGCCCTCAATTTATGGCTTACAGAATTTTGGATTATTACTACAAAATACCAAATGTTGTATTCATTTAATAACATTCGATGGCTATTTATTGAGCATTTAATAGGGGTTACTCACTGTGGTCGGCCCCAGAGAGAAAAGATTAGTAAGACAGAACAGATAAGTTATCATGTTCATAATGTGCTTATCTCATTCCCCTCTGCTAGGGAAAGCACTAGAAAATGGGACCTGTTATGATACATTATAGAACCACAGGAAATAAAGATCCTGTATATTGAAGTATAGTTTTGGAGTTGAGAAGAGTAGTCTGGGAAAATAATCACATTCCTCTGAAGACTAATAAAGGAGAAAGATCAGTTTATACAAATTAAAAACCACTTGGTACAATGTCTTTTTTAGGGTCCCGTATTGTATTTAAGTGTTTATTTTTCAAAAATTATGTTTTCCATTTGCAGTTAAGCATCATGCACTTTTTTGTGCTGCTGAATATTTGGCAATCACATCTTGTGTCGGGCAGCATTCTGTTGTAAAACAGAAAATACACAGACCATTTTGAAAATAAATCCCTCTGGCTGCTGTGGTACAAAATGAGTACAAATAACACAAGAAAGAAATCAGGGAAGGGCCACTCTCCAACAGTATTGCAGTCATCCAGACTAACACAATGGCAGCCTAGCCCAGGGTAATGGCTACGGAAATAAAGAGGACAGTTCCACATAGTTGTGGAGGCAGAAACGATAGGAAACAGATAGAACATGGTGATGAGATAGATTTCCATTTCGTGGTAATGACTCACATGCTTTCCTAAGAATATTTATTACAGTGAAGACTTAATAGTTTTAAGTAGAAGCAGTTCTAGCTAAAATATGTTTATTCTAACACCAAGCCATTATCTCTTTATTTTTTTCAAATGTAAATATTGAATTTTTGTGACCAACTTTTTTTTTCCCCCTGGGGAGGTTTTTGTGATTTCAAAGAACAGATCCTTCTCATTTTCGTATAATCTGTTCCTGGACTTGGAGTAAGATGAAAAGCTAGTTTACAAAGTAAGCATAAATTGCTGGTTAAAGTATTGATTTTTTGAGTTACAGGCCTTGATTTGAATCCCAACTCTGCTTACTGGCTATGCAACTGGTGCCATGTCACTTTACTGCTCCCAGGCCCAGCTTCAATCTTCCCATCTACAAAATGGGAAGCAGGGGGGCAACCTATCATCTCCTTGCTTCTGTGAAGATTAGAAGAGATCATTGGAAGAAATGCTTCACCCAAAGCACATGACAGGTGTTCAGTAATGGTATTTATTATTATTACTGTCTCTGCTTTTATCAACAGCAGAACCTGACACATAAAAGCCCAAAAAGAAAATTGTTACACAAGTTTTTGTTATACACTTAGGTGAGAAAGTTCTAAGTGTGAGGAGCAAATGAGTTTCAATAGTACATGCAAAGAATCACTATGACAAGCTTCTTCTCCCTCCCACACTCCCAATTGCCATTTCATTTTTTCTCTCTGCCAACTTCTCGCACCTCCTCCTATATCCTCACTCTCAGTTGATGACTTTGCTTCTGACTTCATTGAGAAATTGGAGGATATGAAAAAGGCTGTCGTCTGCCTGCACCCATGCTTTATTTTTCTGTATTTTTGTTTTTTTAAGTAAGCTCTACGCTCAACTTGGGGCTTGAACTCACGACCTCAAGATCAAGAATCACATGCTCTCCCGACTGAACCAGCCAAGTGCCCTATCCCTGCACCCAGTCACTCATGATGACCTACCTCTTATCTAGCCAAAGGCAGTATCTCCACCTATGCATCAGATGCCATCCTCTTTCACTTAAGGACATAGCTCCCAGCTTCTCTCTAACACAAGGTAAAGTTTTCCTTCTCTAATGAATCATTACCATTGGCATCAGACTTACTATTATTTCTCCCATTTAGAAAACAAAACAAAATCCCTTTCAGGCTATTTGCTTCTCCAACTTCCACCCTATTTCTCTCCTCCTCTTTATAGGAAAAACTCCCTAAATGACTTGATGCTACACACCGTATTCAATTTTTCCCCTTCTATTCTCTGGATCCACTTCAATTAGTTCCTTATTGTTCTATTGTAACTTCTTTTCTCTTGTTCACTAATAACCCCCATATATAAGTTTACTGGTAACAAAGTACCACAAATTGGGTAGCTTAAACAACAGAAATGTGTTGTCTCCCACTCTGGAGGATAGGATTCCAAAATCAAGGTGTCAGCAGGATCACGCTCCCACTAAAGGCACCAGGAAAGCACTCCGCCCCAGCTTCTAGTTGTTCCTTGAATTGAGGCCATGTAATGCCAGTTTTCCTGTGGTATCCTCGCCGTGTGCTTATCTCTCACCATGTCTAAACTTCCCCTTTTTTTATAAGGACACCAGTCATACTGGATCAGGGCCCACCTTAATGACCTCAGTTAAACTTGATTACATCTATAAAGACCCTACTTCTAAATATGTTCGCACTCCGAGGTGCTAGGGGTTAGGACTCCAAATGATCTTTTTGAGGGGACGCAATTCAACCCATAACACTCCATATTGTTAACCTCAAAAGCCTTTTTTTTTTTTGAGAGAGAGAGAGAGAAAGAGAGAAAGAGCAAGAGCACAGCGGAAGAGAAGGAGGGAGAAGCAGGGAGCCCAATGCAAGGCTCGATCCCAGGACCCTGAAATCATGACCTGAGCCCAAGGCAGACACTTAACCAACTGAGACACTCGGGTGCCCCTCAAAAGCCATTTCTCAACGATCATCTAACTGCTCTGCGACCAGCATTTGAGACGTTTGGTTATCTCTCCTTCTCTGAAAGTTCCGTCATTTAGCTTCTAGGAAACCATATTTACCCATTTTCCTCTTACACTGCTGATCTTTCTTTCTATCTAAGTCCATATGGTTGACTTATTTTATCATCTTACTTTCTAAATATTTGATGATGCCCCAAGCTCAGTCCTTGAATGCCTTTCCTTTCTACATACATTCACTTCATAGGTGATCATATCTAATTATATGATGTTAAAATCCATCAATAAGCTATGATTCTCCAGCCTGGACTTCACCCTTTAACTCCAGATTCATTGTCCTACTGTGTACGTGACGTGACTGATAGGTATTTCAGACTAACATGCCCAAAACCACACTCTTGACCTTCTCCCTCAACCTGTTTTTCTCTTTCTTCCTCATCTTGGTTAATGTTAACTTCATTGTTCCAATTTCAAAGGAAAAACCAATTTCTATATTTCTTTTATATCATACACTCAGTCTATTCAGAAATCCTACTGGCTTTACTTTCAAAACATTTCTGGGATACAATCTTTTTTACCACCCCGACTACTGCCACTCTAGCCCAAGCCACCGTTATCTCACCCGTAGATTATCATGGTGGATTCCTAGCTGGTGTCACTATTTTTGCTCTTGCTTTTCTCTAGGCTATTCTCAGCACAGTTGCAAGAATAATCCATTAAACATAAGTCAATTCGTGTCACTTCTCTCTTCAAAACTCTTAAGTGTATTTCCTCCTCACTCGGGGGAATACAGAAATCATTTTTATGATCTTTAGTCCTTATGCATTCTGGCTACTTCCCTTCTACCTACCTCTCTTGGTCTTATTTTCTACTAGTCTCCCCTCCTTCTCTGTGACCCAGCCACACTGAACTGCTTGTGTTTTCTTTGAAGACATCAGACATGTTCTTACTTCAGTATCTTTGTACTGGTCATTTCCTCAAGCTGGAATGTTCTTCCCCCAGATATTCACTTACTTATTTCAAGTAAGTACACTCACTTCAAGACCTTACTCTAAATTCATCTTTTCCCCAAACTCCTTCTTCAATATAAAATTTCAGCCTCTCTCTCTGAAACATTTTTTTTCTTCCCCTGCTTCAGTTCCTCTTTGGCACTTACAACTCTCTATATAATCTATTATATATTTAATATTGTCTACCCCCTCCATACACACACACACAAGTGTACCTCCAGAAACCAAGTTGTAGAGTTAGCTATTGGCTGGACTTCAGGCAACAGGAAAAGTCAAGAAATGCCCAGTGCTGCTGTGGTATTCATGCATGCATTTACTCATTTGGCAATATTTATACACTCCTACTATTTATTAGGCACTGTTCTAAATACCTAGGAAAATCCAGCAAATAAAACAAAGATCCTTACTCTCATGGAGCCATGTTCTACTGGGGCAAGACAGTAAAAAACCACAATAAATAATAATTGAATAAATTACATGTTAGCTGATAGTAGTGTGTAAAAATTAAGGAAGGTAAAAGAGGATTGGGATTTGAGGGAGATCATAAAAACACAATCTTAAATACAATCCTAAATAGCATGGTCATAGGAGGCCTCCTCGTGAAGCTACAGCTGGGAAGTAGGAAGATAACAGAGAGTTGAAATTTTATGTATAATCCACATAAGAAAGGGTCTGAGAAAAGACTGCAGAATGGTTATTTATCTTTTGCTCAGTAATGCTCTTAACATCTTGAACTAAGAATCAGGACCCTTTTTCAGTTTATAAAGCTTACTAACTGAGTAAAAATGGAAGAATATATATACCATTTTAGACATTCAGAATAGCAAATGTGTGTCTGCTATACATGTATGTTTTAAGCATTTGAAACATGTCTTGTGGACCACAACTGACCAACACCATAAGATATAAAAGGAAAAAAAGGTGATATATCTATTGTATGGAAGGTATTAAGTTGTTATTATTTTTAGAGAATGAATGTATACCTAGGAAAAAGAAAGCATCGACTGAAAACTCTTGTAACAAATGAGATTTCACTAATGAATCAAAAATCAGTTAAGTTTTGCCCAGGTGTCTTTAAGTATGACATAAGGCTTAAGTGAAATGTGTGTGACTCTCCCTTCTTTCTTGAAACCTTACTAAAAATAAACTTAAGATGCATAAAAGCACAAGGTCAGGAAAACTCGAAAGAAGACCACAGCAGATAAAATATGCCAATAAAATTTTAGAAGCTGAAAAGCAAATGGATGAGTAGTAACTGACTAAATCTGTAGGAATTTGAAAGCTCAGTATCTGGGATGCGGGTGCGGAGTGGATAGAGGTAGAGAAATTAAAAAGAAAGAAGCCAAATTACACCACAGAACTATAAATGGTTTAGGGTTTGTACCTGTGAAAGGAATTATGATAGTGCTGGTGGTGTGAAAACTGGAGTCATTGAAAGACCTACATAAAGACCCTTTGGGAACACAGAGTCACACATTCTTCCTATGTAGTCTGCAACTACACCCTTCACCACAGTAGACGAGAGAGGTTTTCTCTTAGAAGAGGTTTTACCAAAGCTATGAACTCAGGGACACTGGGCTGAGCTGAGATGCCAATTCATCCCCAAATAACTAATACTTTCAGGGGAATTCCAATAAAAATATTAATGATTTTTGTTTGTTTTGTTTTGTTTTTGAAAATTTGACAATTATTATTATAAAGTTAACCTGAAAAAGTAAACAGCAAAATCAATTAAGAACATTCTGAAAAAAGAATATGAGGGAATAACCATCAACATTAAATCATATAAATTTTCAATAATTAAAAATAAGTTGCTAGTGCAATATCAGCAATGGTGATCTTGGAACAGAATGCAGATCCCTTAAACAGAACCCCATATATGATAGAGAAACTATCCTACAAGCACTATGGCAAAGAGGTAAAGAGTATGGATTTAGAGGGGCCAATCCACCTGGGTTCGAACCCTGGCTCTGCCACCTACTGTCTGTGTAACCATGTGCACGTTGTTCAACCACTCTGCCTCAGTTTCCTCATCTCAAAAAAGGAAATAATGACAGAACTTACCCGGGTGACATGTAAAGCATTCGGAACAGAACCTGGCAATAGCAGGTGTCATGTAAGTTCTTTGTTGTTACATTGTTCAGTGTCATATGTCATCAGGGCCAGCTTCATGGATCTATGCCCTAGGCAGTCACTCAAAGCCCTGATCTTATAAAGGCCCCACATACTGGTTAAAGAATTTGCTGTCACCATTTTAAGGTTTTTAAGAAATTTTTAAGAAGTTGAACTAAGAGCGCTGCATTTTCTTTTCTTTCGTTTTTTTTTTTTAAATTTATTTGACAGAGAGAGATTACAAGTAGGCAGAGAAACAGGCAGAGAGAGAGGAGGAGGCAGGCTCCCTGCTGAGCAGAGAGCCTGATGTGGGGCTTATTCCCAGGACCCTGAGATCATGACCTGAGCCGAAGGCAGAGGATTAACCCACTGAGCCACACAGGCACCCTGAGCGCTGCATTTTCATGTTTGCAATGAGCCTGGCATTTCATGTAGCAAGTCCTGCAAATTAATCAGGAGAAGGATAAATTATTCAGCAAATGGCTCTGGGGAAACTGATATTCCAGTGTGTGCTGGGGGTGGAAGATGCAAGTTCAAGTTAGGTTCTCATTTCACTCCAAAACCCCATGTTCTGAATTTTGAGTGGGAAGTACTCATTTAAACACATGATGAGGGTGCCTGGGTGGCTCAGTGGGTTAAAGCCTCTGCCTTCGGCTCAGGTCATGATCTCAGGGTCCTGGGATCGAGGCCCGCATCGGGCTCTCTGCTCAGCAGGGAGCCTGCTTCCTCCTCTCTCTGCCTGCCTCTCTGCCTACTTGTGATCTCTCTCTCTCTCTCTGTGAAATAAATAAAATCTTTAAAAAAATAAATAAATAAAAATAAACACATGATGAAATTTATCTTTAAAAGTTAATAGTATATATTTTCTAATACTCTTCACTGAATAGGCCTAAAAGCAAGAACTCAATAGCAAAGAATACTCCTAAAGCACCTGGATTTGGTCGTATAACACTTGCCACTAAAAGGAGCTAGGGTTCCTTGGAGAAATGACTGATTACAGAATTTGCACAGGAAATGTACAAGATGAGCCTTCTTGGGAGCCTAGAACAGGAAATCCAGATGAGAATCTTGTCATAGCAGAAAACAAGGCAATTAACGAAGACTATATGCACACGCTAATTAGAAGAGGTTCTCAAGGGCCAAAGATGGGACAATTTGAGTATCAATAATAAGGATATCCACTGCAGGTTATCATATATATTTAAATGCACGAGTTCATAATGGTATTCAAAAAAAGAAAAAACTTAATGGTTATCTGAAAACTGGAGAATACAGATTTGAAAAACAAGCATTTATCCTGTCATTATTATAGAAAAGAAACCTAAGTGTAACCAAAATAGTTGATGGGAAGAAGGTTCCCTTTGTACAAGAATTCTAGCTAATGAATGAAGAAGAAAAGTATTAGAATATCACCATTTTGCAACTCCTTATGATATAATGAATCTAAGTGGTGATCATCAATAACAACTAATACCACAAAAAAAGCTAACCATGCATTCAATGTTACCTGATAGAATTTAAAAGTACTACCTAAATCTAATCAAGACTTTAGATCTGATTACCAATTTAGAGCGAATTTAGGAAACAGAATAATATGTTAAACAGTACATCATGGATGCAATCAGCAAAATCCCACTGTGGGAAACTGTGTAAAACAAACAACTCAGTTTCTTCAATTAATAAATTCCAAGGAAAAAACTAGGAGAGAGAGAGAGAAAAAAAAAACCTATAGTTTATAAAAGAGACAGAAACTACTCATAATACGTGGACCTTATTTGGATCCTGATTCAAATAAAGTAAAAACAACAACAATGAGAAAAATCAAAGAACTTTAGACATTTACTAGGTTTTTTAATGATATTGAAGAACTACTGATACGTATTTCTGGGTGTCACAATGATGTTCTGCTTGTATTTTTTAAATTTCTTACCTTTAAAGATACATATAGAAATAACTATAGATAAAATGAGATACTGCCTGTGATTTTCTTGAAGTATTCTTGGAGTTGGGGAGAAAATGGAGAGGGGTATCAATGGAACAATACTGGCTGTGAGTTAAAAGTGGGGAATGGTTATATGGGAGTTTACAATTTTTGTTTGTAAATTAAAATTATCCCTTAGAAGTTAAAAAAATTGTATTCAGGAAGAAAAAAGCTCACTTATAAAAAGATATTTGAAGTATACAAAATATATGACTATTTTACTGATCTGAATGCTGAATGACTTTATTTTATTTTTAAAGATTTTATTTATTAATTTGTCAGAGAGAGAGGGAGAGAGCACAAGCTGGCAGAGTGGCAGGCAGAGGCAGAGAGAGAAGCAGACTCCCCACTGAGCAAGGAACCCAATGCAGGACTCGATCCCAGGACCCTGAGATCATGACCTGAGCTGAAGAGAGCCGCTTAACCGACTGAGTCACCCAGGCGTCCCACTGAGTGACTTAGTAAGCATAAAATAGATGAATTATATGCTAAAGAAAAGACTGCTACTTTAAATTAAAAACTAAAAATTTGTGTATGCTTTCAAATTATCATGCAATAGGGCACCTGGGTGGCTCAGTCAGTTAAGAGTCTGCCTTCGGCTCAGGTCATGATCCCAGGGTCCTGGGAATGAGTTCTGCATCAGGCTCCCTGCTCAGTGGGGAGCCTGCTTCTCTCTCTCCCTCTGCCTGCTACTCCCCCTGTTTGTGCTCCCTCTCTCTCTCTCTCTCTCTCTGTGTCAAATAAATAAATAAAATCTTTTAAAAAATATATCATGCAATTAAACAATAAAAACTCTAAAAGATATAATTGCAACTTATAACAAATAAAAGGGTAAAATATTTAATATATAAGTGAGTAAATAGTAATAGCTAACACACTGCACACTCTTATAAGCACTTTACAAAAACTAAGTTATTAAAAATAGAAAAAATATTAGGGGCACCTGGCTGGCAATTGGTGGAGCATACAACTTTTTTTTTTTCAGATTTTATTTACTTATTGAGAGAGAGAGAGAGAGAGAGCATGAGACAGGGAAATGTCAGAGGGAGAAGCAGATTCCCCACGGAGCTGGGAGGCCCACGTAGAACTCGACCCCAGAACTCCAGAATCATGATCCAAGCCAAAAGCAGTCGCCCAATCAAGTGAGCCACCCAAGCACCCAGCATGCAACTCTTCATCTCCAGGTCATAAGTCTGAGACCCACACTGGGTGTAGAGATTACTTAAAAAAAAAAAAAAAAAAACAATAACAACAAAAAACCCCTAATATTCTGTGGTCTAATAGATAATTCATACAAGCTCGAATAGTCAATAAATAAGTATATACTTAACTTCCCAACAATAAATAATGGCAATTTAAATTTTACTAAGATTTCAACTTACCAAAATAGTGACGATTATTGTTAATGACTAATACCTGTTGCTGATGGTGTAGCAAAATGGCTGACTTCTTACATTGCTGGTGGCCAAGTAAGTTGGAAGAATCTTTCTGGAGAGTAATTCAGCAGTATTAGTTGAGGTGAGAAAACATTTATACCTTTGACCCTATTATTATGCTTTCAGGAATTTGTAGCATTGTTGTGATCAGAGATACATATGAAGATGTACGTGCTAGGCAGTTCGTAGAGTTTTGTTTGTAATAAAGAAAAGTTGGAAGCAGGGTGCTTGGGTGGTGGAGTAAGTTAAACGACCCCCTCTTGGTTTTGGCTCAAGTTATGATCTCAGCATCTATGGATGGAGCCCTAAGTTGGGCTCTGTTCAACGCAGTTTGCTTAAAATTCTCTCTCAGTCTCCCTCTGCCCCTCCCTATTCCACTCTCTCTCTCTTTCTCCCAAACAAATAAATAAATAAATAAATAAGAAAAACTGGAAGCAACCTGAATTTGAAAAAAAATAGAGAACATTTAAATAAATTATAAAACATCAATACCTTAGAATGTTAGGGAACCATTAAAGTCATGTTTTCAAGTGAAAATGTTTTCAACAACAGGTGAATGAAACTTTAATTGTGGAGTATACATATAATGAAATATTAGTCAGCAACAAAAAAGAATGAGTAACATATATGACAACATGAATGAATCTCAAAACATTATGCAGAGAGGGGTGCCTGGGTGGCTCAGTGGGTTATAGCCTCTGCCTTCGGCTCAGGTCATGATCTCAGGGTCCTGGGATCGAGCCCCGCATCGGGCTCCCTGCTCAGCGGGGGAGCCTGCTTCCTTCTCTCTCTTTGCCTGCCTCTGCCTACTTGTGATCTCTCTGTGTGTGTCAAATAAATAAATTAAATCTTTAAAAAAAAACAACAAAACATTATGCAGAGAAAAAAAAGACCAGAAAAACCCAGAATGTTCCATTTGAACCCAATTATATGTAATTCTAGAACAGGTAAAACTTATGTCTGGCTAAAGAAGTCAGATCAATGGTTGCCTCTAACGTGAGTCCAGAGATTGACTTGGAAGGGACATGAGGCAATTTTCTGGGAGGATGGAGATGTTCTGTATCTTGTTAGGTATGCATTAACTGGGTATATCATTTTGTCAAACTCATCTCCCTTTAGCTACTGATTTTAGCTCTCAAATCAAATATTAGTCCAAAGATTATAGCTTAATAAACTGCTTAAGAAAAAAGTTTTGGTCTTTTTACTTCACTAGCAGCCAGTACCCTCAACCATAGAGTGAGGAGTTGAATCAGAGAGGGTTCCAAGTGCTTTCCAACTCCAAAAAAAATGTTATTTGTCCTTAGGAAACAAATTAGTTATAACCATAACTAGAGAAGACCATTTTACATGGAGACATGAACTTTCGAATGTGTGAGTTTCCATTAAAAAAGGAACAAAGAGGGCACCTGGGTGGCTCAGTCTGTTAAGCATCTGTCTTCAGCTCAGGTACTGGGATCCCTGCTCAGTAGGGAGTCTGCTTCTCCCTCTCCCTCTGCTCTTCTTCCTCACTCATGCTCTCGCTCTCTGTCAAATAAATAAATAAGATCTTAAATAAAAAGAAGAGGAACAAGGGCAGGGAGTCGTGGGGGGTAGGGAGAGAAAAATAATGAAACAAGATGGGATCGGGAAGGAGACAAACCATAAGAGACTCTTAATCTCACAAAACAAACTGAGGGTTACTGGGGGTGGGAGGTAGGGATAGGGTGGATGGGTTATGGACATTGGGGAGGGTTTGTGCTATGGTGAGTGCAGTGAAAGGTGTAAGCCTGATGATTCACAGACCCGTACCCCTGGGGCAAATAATAAAAAAAATAAAAATACAAAAAAAGAAGAGGAACAAAGAGAACATTCAGCTGATTACCAAAATTCATCCTTAATATGTGAAAACATAGTTTTGAATTGTGGCAATGAATTTTTATTAATTTGATGACATTTGACTCCCTGGAAAACAACATGCAAAGGTTACTGAAAATTTATTTTAATAAACTTAAATGGAAATGGTTTTAATGGTCATTTAAACTGGCCTGGTGTGAGTATCTGGAAGATGATTGATGATAGAATCAACGATGTCTCCAAATGAGATTTAAAACCTTCAAATAATACTATCAGCAATTAGAAAAAAGAATCAACTCTTTAAACCATTCATTTTAGTTATGAATTAATGCATATACACTTAAATGCAATAACCAAATGTTTTTGAATTGATGTATTATTATTAAGCCATTATTAAATTAAATAATAAAAGGTAAATATATCCCAATCACTCTTCTCACCATGTTTATTTTCCAAAAATAGTAAATGTCAACAATTTATTACACCTATTTCTATACATGCAATATAATATATGTACATACACAATAAAAAATATAGGAATATATGCCCCTGTTATTAAAAGTATTCATAAAACGTTACTTTTTCTTGCCATTTTAGTGTTACCACAAGCAGTCACCCAGTTTGAAGAATTGGTTGGTATGGCAGAAGCCCTACTTAAGGGTGGAGGAACCATGACCACATCTGCATCCACCCTCTGGAGAGCAACAAACAACTCCTCACCAGACTCATTTGCCTCAACGTGCAGTAATTCTAACTCTAATTCCAGTTCACCGATTTCCTTGAAAGCTGAAGAAGAACATCATACTGATGAGAAACAGGTCAGTTGGAATGCCTGCTGTATCCTTCTCTGGGATACAGTAAATACAAGAATTAAGATAAGACTACAAAATGGTGGGGCGCCTGACTGGCTTGGGTGGTGGAGCATGTGGCTTTTGATCCAAGGGTTGTGAGTTCAAGCCCCACGATGGGTGTAGAGATTACTTAAAAATAAATTTTAAAAAAAAGACCACAAAATGATCACTGTTTTATCAGGTAACTTTAAGTTAACTTTTGGTCATGACCATAACATTGCAATTACATAAAACAATTGTTTAACAACAAATCAAAAAAAATGATTGTTTTACACATATCCAGTTTAGAAAACTAAAGTCAAATTGCAGTCAATGATGAGGTTATTAAACTAGAAAATTCTTAAATCAGTGATGGGTAACTATGCATTGAGATTATAAAATTATATAACTGGGCGAAGGTAAATTTCAGCTTCTGCCTGCTGGAAGAATATAATCTTTTCCTACTTCCCCAATTTCTCTTCAAGAATCAGAAGCTGAAAAGACAAGAGTTTCATTAGAATCGGCTATCAGCTTTGGAAAATATGCCTTCCAGAGCTTTAACTAAATACTAACAATCTAACATTTAAAATATTTGAATCTCGGTATATCAGTTTCCTTTGCTATGTCACAGATGACCACAAATTTAGTGATTTGTAATAACACAAATGTATTATCTCAGAGTTCTGTAGGTCAGAAGTGTGGTAAAATCAAAGAGTCAGCAGATGCATTCCTTTCTGGAGGCTCTATGGAAAAATCTGTTTCCTACTTCTTTAGGTTACTGTAAAATTCGGTTTCTTGTGGTTATAGAACTGAGTTCCCCATTTTCTTGCTAACTATAGAAGCAACCCCCTTCTAGAGGCAACTTCTAGAGGCAACCACATTCTTTGGTTTATGGCCCATTCCACCACCTTGAAAACCAGCCATGGAGGCAAAGCCCCTCTCGCTCTTCCAATCTGTCCTCCTTCTTCTGCTTCTGTTTTCTAACCCATTCTTCTGCCTCTCCTTCCCTCTTTAAGGGCTCCTGTGATAAAATTGGGCCCACCTGGATAATCCAGGATAATTTCCCTATCTCAAGGTACTTAACTTTAATCACACCCATATAAGGTCACATATTCACAGGTTTCAGGGATATGGATATCTTCGGTGAGCCATTATTCTGCCTACCACACTTAGGAGGAGCTGTTGAGGATGGGACTCATCTTTAAACCATCCAATCCAGATCACATGACAAGAGCTTGGCTATACTCTGGAACAAATACCTCATAAATATTGGGAATTATATCAAAGATAACATTTAATGCTAACCCCTGAAATATAAAATATGTATTAAAAGTAAAATGCATCCCCTTAAAGAATGTTGATTTTGTTTTCTGGTATGTCTTAACTCAATTAACAATTTATTTCTCCAGATACAACTTTCCTTTTCTTTTTCCAGTTTCAACTATTATTTTGTATTTTTTTAGTTCAAGATTGAAAAATGGCAGATTGCCCGTTGTAACAAGAGCAAGCCTCAGAAGTTTATTAATGACTTAATGCAAGTACTTTACACAAATGAGTACATGGCCACACACAGCCTGACGGGGGCAAAGTCCTCTACTTCAAGGGACAAAGCCGTAAAGCCAGCTATGAATCAGAATGAAGTTCAAGAAATCATAGGTATAAAAAAAAAAAAAGAATTCATGGGTATAATATGATTGTATTACACTGTCACATGAATTTGAAATTATTTTACCATTCAAGTTTAAGTTATTCTTTCATGGTCTTTTCATTGTTTATTTTTCTATGAAAGAAAAATCTCAAAATGGTCTAAATCTCTTTAATATGGTAAATTTTATAGAAAAAATTTACATCAAAACAGTTACTAAGATAAAGCTAAATTTTATTTCACTGAAATGTTTGAATTCATAAAATTCATAACAACTTCAGAAAAATGCATTTCAAAATCCTTTCAAACAAAATTTCAGTAAGAGTTTAGATCTTGTTTTCTCTTTCTTATCTTGGTTCTAGATCTCTTATCTTTTATTCTAGAAAGCTAGGGGCTAATTTCCTACTTATGGGGTTTTCTTAAATTTATTTTATTTAAATTCAATTAATTAACATATAGTATATTATTAGTTTCAGAGGTAGAGCTCAGTGAATCATCAGTTGTATAGAACACCCAGTTCTCATTACATCACATGCCCTCCTTAATCCTACTTATGGTTTTTAAGTTAATGAATCTCCTCAAATATAATCATCTAGATAGCAAATAATTTTTTGCAAATATCAAATAATTCAGGGAATCATTGAATGTGAGCTCTCTGTATCTTAACATACCATTTCTCATGGGTGTTTGGGCTGCTTTTGCAAAATGGAGACAAAATTACATTGTGGATTGCTTGATGTTTTATCTCAGTTCAAACCTTAAGATGCAAAGGCCTCAAAAAGGGTCTCCGTGTGTTATTGTTGTTGTTTTTTTACAGGAGTCACAAAACAATTATTTCCCAACACAGATGATGTTTCAATTAGGAGAATGATAGGGCAAAAGCTAAACAACTGTACCAAGAAGCCAAATTTAAGCAAAAATCTGAACTCTCAGGACATTAAGTAGATCCTTTGGTAAGTCCTTTCCATCTTCACAATCCTTTCTGTGTGGCAAGAAGGTGTAATACTTTTATCCCTGGAACAGCATTTTGTGACTATTCTATTAGAGAATGCCAGTGGCTCAAGAAATGCTAATAGGTATTCATTGGGGTGGAGGCGAGGATGGGAAAGGGGATTGAAATTTGGGGAATGCTGAGTTCAAACACAGATTTTCCTTTTCCAGAACCTCTCAGAGTATTTTATCCTTAATATGCCCAAGTGTGCCAGAAATCTCTAAGAAGGCAATAGAGTATGTAATGTTTTTCAAATGTGTTTTACTGGAGAACTTTTCTTTTTCTTCACAGAATGCATGTTAACTTGTGGGTGGGGGCAGAAAGGAGCCAAAAGAGGGACACTTGATAATTTAGGAAGTGTTTCTCTAGAACAGGGGAGATACAGATCCTACAGAAGTCTCTGAGGTACATCAATGGGACTGAACTTATAATTCCAAACAGTCCTTTGTTTTTGGCACTGACCACTAGCTGGAAATACGGAGGGGTCCCCTCCGCCATTCTCCTTCCGGCTTCTCACTGTCTTTAAATCTTTAAATCAGTTGTTATAATTTGTATTGGTATTACAAGGATTTTTACCAACATGTCTTTATTATACTAAGAAAAATAATTGCTTCTAGTGAGTTTTGAAGGAAATACACTTTATAGTCAGGCCCTGCCCTTAGGCAAAACTGTCAAGTGGAATTTTGTGTTTGCTTTAGCAACCCAATCTGCTGGCTAGTTCACTTGCACTCATCCTTCCTCTCCATTATTTTCATGGAAAATATGTGAAAAAATGTGTTATTGTGTTTTTTAATATTTTTTGATTAATAGAGAAATATGGTAAATACACGAGGGCAGGTTTTTCTTCCGTTTTGTTTGCATTTATCTTTGACTTTCAATTTATTTGTTCTCTGCCTAACTCTAGCCACCTTTGAGACCATGTTATTTGCCCTTATGTTCTGACTGTGTTTTAAATGGGATTGGAGCTGCGGGTAATGCAGTAATCCCCTCCCCTACCCTCTACCCATTGCTGACTACCACTCCCAGCACCCTTGAGGGTGGCTTACAATTTTCCTATATAACTAAGCCTAGCTCTGATGAGGGTCAACAACACTAAAACAAACAAACAAACAAACACTTCTAACAACTGCAGGGTGGAGTCTTTCCCTTCGCTCATCCATACTGGTAGATCAACTTGCAGATTTATAAAAGACATGATTGATATTTTTGTCCTTTTTTCTCCCCAAGTGATTAAAAATTTCAGTAGATTGTGAATCTCACAACTTCCCAGTTAGGAGATAATCACTTAAATGAGCCATTAGAACAGCTCATTTTGACACAAGGCTGCCCAGTCATCCAAATATGTAATAGCCAAGTTCCCTTGCTAAATGCCACATAACCAGAGCTCCAAGGGTCTGCTATATCAGGCTACCCTTTGGAGCACGTTATTGTATTTCAGAACTCTGCAAAGTATTCTACTATCCCAACTTCTGCCTTTTTAATACCTCAGACTGCCAAGGGTGGGCACAAAACTCATCTCTGACTATCCGTCAGCCAAGCATTGAAGAGCTTAAAGTTAAAAAAGTTTTATATCAGCTTTGGTTGTATTTGCAACCCAGCAGTAGTGTTACTAATCACCTGTCTATAGCATTAATTCAAATATAAAAAAGAAACAAATCTTTTGCTAAGAATGCAAAATGTTCTGTTGCTTTCTGGGCCTGAGCTTTACTTTGTTGACGAGTTGCTTGGAATAGAAATGTGTATATTTAGAATCAGAAGTGGAGATTAACACCAGAATGGAAAAAGGTTCTTAATTGGCAGGTAGCTTTCATTTGAAGTATAGATAATTCCAAATTATCTCAAAAGAACTGAGGAAATATGCTGGGAAAGACAGGGTCACATCCAACCTAATTTAGCCACGCTTCATGAATTAGTCCGATTTAGCACCATCTAGTGGAATGCACCCCCGTTTTTCTCTTTTTGGTCATCTAACTAACAGAAGCCTGAAGATGAACTACACTTACTCGGGCAGATCACAGTCCCTTCTCGCTCCACCCCAAAAAGTATTCTTTGGGAAAATGACTTTCTTTGCATGACTATGAGCAAGGTAACGTGCCCTACAAAATCGTGGAGACTTCGACAAATTCCCAGGCATGCAGTCAGGAAGCCTAGCAACCCCCCACCCGTGGACCCTGTGGTAGACTGTTCCCTCCACCCAGTGCTGAGCGCGAGGTTGCCACTGGTGGCTTGGATTTGAAACAACAATAATTTCCCAGCTAAGATTCATTTCTGAGAGGATAAGCACTGAATTCCCTCCTCCTCACCCTTTTATCTATTCTCTCTCATTCCTATGACTGCCCTCAAGTTGCCTGCAGCTCATTTTGCCAAGAGCTTTATGTTGTGAATCTTTCTGGTCTTTCTCCATTTTTGCTTCTTTCTTACAGAAGCTAAAGAAAACATTATTTATAAGAATTACAGAATATTAAAATATCACCTCTGTGGGGGAAGCCTGGGTGGCCCAGTCCTTGGGCGTCTGCCTTCAGCTCCTGTCATGATCTCAGGATCCTAGGATCGAGCCCCGCATCAGGCTCTCTGATCAGCAGGAAACCTGCTTCTCCATCTCCCACTCCCCCTGCTTGTGTTCTCTCTCTCTCTCACTGTGTCTCTCTCTGTCAAATAAATAAATAAAATCTTTAAAAAAATATATCACCTCTGTAACATCCCACTAAATGGTCAACAGCCTTCTGAAGTTTCCAAAGCTGCCTCAGCCAGTTTAATCTCTGCAATAATATTATGTATGTTTATATTATAACTTAAAGATGACCTGATACAGCAGTGCTCAAATAGGATGGGAGAAACTTTTGTCCCTTCCCCCTCAACTAGGGGATATTTGAAAATGTCTGGAGATAGATACAATTGTCACAACTGGATGAAACTACTGGCATCTAGTGGACAGAGCCACAGATGTTACTAAACATCCTACAAGGCATAGGATAGTCTCCCCTACAACAAAGTATTACCTAACCCAAATGTCAGTTGTGCCAAGATTAAGAAATCCTGGTTTAAAATAATTTCCTTAGTTTGGAGATAATAAGACTAAGGGCCAAGAGGTTAAATGAATTGCCAAGATTATATGATTAGTAACTATTAGAGAGTCAACACTAGCATATAGTTCTTTGTATTTTTTTGAAGAAATTTTTTATTAGTTTTTAATTTGAGTGTACTTAACACAAAATGTTATGTTAGTTTCTGGTGTACAATATAGTGATTGAACAAGTTTATATGTTATGCTATGCTCACTCTACATGTAGCTACCATCTGTTACCATAAACCCTATTATAATACCATTGATTCTATTCCTTTTGCTGTGCCTTTTATTTTCATGACTTATTCATTCCATAACTGGAAGCTTGTATCTCCCAAGCCCCTTTACCCATTTTGCCCATCCCTCACCCTAACCCCTCTGGCAACTATCAGTTTGTTCTCTGTATTTACTGGTATGATTGCTTTTCCTCATTCATTTGTTTGTTTTTTTGGATTTTGGTTTTTTTTTTTTTAGGATTCCACATATGGGAAAAATCATATGGTATTTGTCTTTCTCAGCCTGACTTATTTCACTTAGTATAATATTCTCTAGGTCCGTCTATGTTGCCACAAATGGCATAATCTTGTCCTTTTATGGCTGCATTATATTCCAATGTGTGTGTGTGTGCGTGTGTGTGTGTGCATGCATGTGTACACACACCACATCTTCCTTATCCATTCATCTATTGATGAACTCAGGTTGTTTCCATACCTCAGCTATTGCAAATAATGCTTTAATAAACATAGGGGTACATATATCTTTTCAAGTTACTGTTTTTGTTTTCTGCAGGTAAACACCCAGTAGTGGGATTTTTGGATCATATGATATTTCTATTGTTATTATTTTTTTGAGGAAACTCCATACTGTTTTCCACAGTGGCTGTACAAATTTACATTCCCACCAATAGTGTATGAGGGTTCCCTTTTCTCTAATCCTTGTCAACACTTGTTTTTCCTGTGTTTTTGATTTTAGCCATTCTGACATGTGTCAGGTGATGTCTCACTGTGCCTTTGATTTACATTTCCCTGATGATTAATGATGTTGAGCATCTTTTCATGTGCCTATTGTCCTTCAGTATGTCTTCTTTGAAAAAATGCAGGTCTTCTGCCCATCTTTTGAATTGGATTGTTTGGGGGGTTTTTTGGTATTGAGTTGTATAGTTTCCTTAAATATTTAAATATTTTGGATGTTAACCCTTTATCAGATAGGTCATTTGCAAATATTCTCTCATTCAGTAGCTTTTTTGTTTTGCTAATGGTTTCCTTCACTGTGTCAAAGCTTTTTATCTTGACATATGAAGGAATTGACACACACAAAAGCAAGGACTGGTGAATCCAAAATCTGCAAGACAGGCTAGCAGGCTGCAGCCCCAGGGAGTTGATGTTGCAGTCTTGAGTTCAAAGGTGGTGTGAAGGCAGAATTCCTCCTTACTAAATTAAGGCCTTCAACTGCTTAGGTGAGACTCACCCATATCATGGAGGGTAATATGCTTTACTGAAAATCTACCGCTTAAATGTTAATCTCATCTAAAAAAGACCTTCATAGCAACATCTAGACTGGTGTCTGAGCAAACAATTTGGTGGCCTAGCTAAGTTGACATATAAAATTATATGTTTTAGTATCAGAAAGTCTGGTTTTTAAGCTTGCTCTACCTCTTGATAAATGTGTGGCCTTCGGAAAGTCACTTGACCTCTCCGAATTTTAATTTAAAGTGGGATAATAATACTATCTACCTTAGGGATGGATCCAGGATTTGTGGAACCTAAGGTTTAATAGTATTTGGAGAACTCACTTTAAGAAACACAAAATTATGAATACACGATCAGTTACAACTTTGCAAAGGCTCCACGCCCAGCAGGGGGCTTGAGATCGAGAGTCGTGTGCTCTACCAACTGAACCAGCCAGATGCCCCCAAGTGACATAATGTTTAAAGGTTAACAAATTTCTCCAATATCACATAATGTAGAGGGAGTTACATCATATTTTTACTAACAGCTCTGTAATACATTTATCTTACTTTTGGGGGGTTGCTTACATGTTGATTGCCTCTTCATTTGACAACTTTGCAACAGAAAGAATAAAAAAATAATTTTGACTATCTTGTAGCATAGTGGATGAAAAATTGATTTTTTTTTTACACTGTACCGAGGTTTCTTTTCAAATTCTTAACTGTTCAGTAGCAATGTAATTTTTAGGATTGTCATCAAATTTGGGGAGACCTCTATTAAGTTGCTCTGATATCTGAGCCGTAAGATTTCAGGGCATTTCAAGTTTTCTTTTCTTTTCTTTTTAAAGATTTTATTTATTTATTTGACAGAGAGAGAGAGAGATCACAAGTAGGCAGAGAGGCAGGCAGAGAGAGAGGAGGAAGCAGGCTCCCTGCTGAGCAGAGAGCCCCATGCAGGCCTCAATCCCAGGACCCTGAGATCATGACCTGAGCCGAAGGCAGAGGTTTTAACCCACTGAACCACCCAGGCACCCCAATTTCAAGTTTTCTATAGAGTGAGTCCTCTTAAATATTCTTTGACTCGACCATATTCATATTTTTGCTAGAAGGCACTGCAGACTGGAATGGCCACCACTAATATAACCATGCATAGATGAGATGACAAAGCACAAAAATATATCCCTTAACAAAATCCTTAACAAAATCTCAGAAATGCCCACTGCCGTCCCGTGGTTACAATCAGTGAAGAAAATATGACTAAGTAACAAAGGTAGTTGTCTTAACTGATTATGGTTGACATATCTAACCTTTGCAAATTTAACAAAAATAAGTACACATGTGAACATACTGGAAGGTACTCCTGCAAATGAGATTTAATTGCTTTATAGTAATGTGCCTCTAACCTGGCTCACTTGGGTTTTGTGAATTTTGAAAGAGGTAAACCAGATTTGGAAAACTGCCTGCTATTTTAAACAATCAACAGGGCGCCTGGGTGGCTCAGTGGGTTAAAGCCTCTGCCTTCAGCTCAGGTCATGATCTCAGGGTCCTGGGATCAAGGCCTGCATCGGGTTCCCTGCTCAGTGGGGAGCCTGCTTCCTCCTCTCTCTCTCTCTGCCTGCCTCTCTGGCTACTTGTGATCTCTCTCTCTCTCTGTCAAATAAAGAAATAAAATCTTTAAAAATAAATAAATAAATAAAAAATAAACAATCAACAAATATTACTGAAGAAATTTTACCTAATACAAAGGTTTTTTTTAAGTCATTTGAGATAAAAATATATGTAAATATTGTAATTGTTGTCTGTGGTGGAATTCCTCTGAATAGATCATAAAACAATTTCTAGGTTGCCTCAATAATAATAGTTCCTATAAACAATTTGTATTTTTAAGCAAAAGTTTGTAGTAGACATGAAGATAACTCACGTAACTACTAAAGGTACTATAAGAACTCTAACAAAATTTGATTTTTTTTTGAAATTTTCTTTTTATAGGTATTGTAGGCAACTGAAATAAAACACCTTCAGTTCTGAATCTAACATTGGATTTTGTTGGAGAATCTGCAACCTCCCTGGCTGTGAGCTCAGAGACACATAGTGACAGGCTGTGAGACATCCGTAATATTGAGGGCTCTTGATGGAGCAACAAGCTTGCTGAAGAAGCTGCATGTAGATTCCACCATAAATATCAGTGATGCATCAAACCAGAGAATTTCTAGCAGTCAACTAAGCATGCGATATGGTTTCTTGGAAATAATGCATTTTCCCCAAATGCTTCTCTGCACAGCTAGTTTAACACTATAGAGCTCTCATCATAGCAACAAAAACTTCAAGCCCTAAGACTTGTCATTGTTCTTATCAATCACTGTACATTTATTATTACCAATGACTCCCCATTTTAGTTTTTGGATCTTTAACATAAGCACACATTTGGAAAAGTAAACAGTGAAATAATCAATGTTCATGAACATGAGGGCAGCAAAGGTGGTCTAAATTCTGATAATCATATCTAACCAAGTAATGGTGTTTTCACAGTGAAAGTACAGAATTATTCTTGTTACCTAAAAATGTATAAAATAAGAATCCCCAGGAAAAAAATTAAAGCAGCAAGACCTTTTCATTTTAATATAGAACTATTCCACTGCACTCCTGAAAAAGAAATAAACCCAGGTTTTTGTGAGTGTTAAAACAATGCATCAATTTGAAAATTTTTTCTGTTTGTTTATATGCTTCTAACTTTTTATTGTCCAAGTACATTAAATACAGATGAGTAATATAAAACATAAATATCACCTCAAATATTCTATGTAAGATATAACATCCCGTGTATTTGGTTGTTTTTATTGCTACACTGCTTAGTTTTAACTGGTTTGATTTCATTGTATCAGAAGAAAAAGAATTTAAAACAAAATCACATGGGTTGGATAATCCATAAAAAGAAAAATACCATTTTGTAAATGAATGAAAGATAAAACGTTCTTCATTAAGAGGCTTCTCCTGTGATGTCAAGTTGTCACACACGACAACTTTGCAGTAACAAGCCATGCTTCTTCAGTTTCAAGGTCATGTTTAAACTTGGAAAAGAGGCTGCATATAATAGTTGAAAAGTTCAGAACTGTGGACCCAGGGAACATTCCATAATGCTGCTTGATAACAATGTGGTCGTACAAAATAAATATGATTAAGGAAATAACTTACGTGAACATTTGCTACTTTTACTTAAATATAAATAAATCCCATTAAAAACATAAAAAGTATTTGCTCGTTTCTTATTAAGGTGTAAAATCCTGGGAAAAGATCCTTTCCTGGGCTGTTTGCTTCTCTACCCACACACATGAAGGCATTACCATTACAATGGCCTCTGTGGCTCTGGCTTGTCTTCTAAAGAGCCATACTGTGTAGGATATAGAGACAGTATCCAAGATAAATGTGCATGCTATGTAGGATATATACACACTTTCCAGGAAGGTTAACATTTTTATTGAAAAATGATAATTTTACTGAGATACATGTGATTTCCCTTTAAAAAAAAACTGTTGGGGTGCCTGGGTGGCTCAGTGGGTTAAAGCCTCTGCCTTTCGCTCAGGTCATGATCTCAGGGTCCTGGGATCGAGCCCCGCATCGGGCTCCCTGCTCAGAGGGGAGCCTGCTTCCTCCTCTCTCTCTGACTGACTCTCTGCCTCCTTGTAATCGCTCTCTCTCTCTGTCAAATAAATAAATAAAATCTTTTAAAAAATTAAATTAAAAAACTACTTTGTAGTATGTTTTGCCTATTAAATGTAAATAAAATTGTCTTTGCAAAACATAACTATTATTCAACTAGAATTTCTATTTTTAGATGTGTTAATGTTTTTATAGATAATAGAATATATATATTCTTTCTAATTCAGCTTCATATATTAGTTCTAAAGGAGTTAAAAATAAGGGGTGTCTGGGTGGCTCAGTCGGTTAGGTGTCTGCCTTTGGCTTAGGTCATGATCCCAGGGTCCTGGATCAAGCCCGGCATTGGGTTCCCTGCTCAGCAGAGCCTGGTTCTCCCTCTCCCTCTGCTGCTCCCCCTGCTTGTGCTCTCTCTGTCAAATGAATAAATAAAATCTTTTAAAAAATGAGTTACTAATAAGAAAACTAATGAAACTGAAGAGTGTCCATAAAGCAATCAATATATATGTGTATAGGTATGCATGTATTATATATTCACTTACATTCAAATTTAGAATACGATTGAAATAGAACCTTTAATAAGTAGGGAAAGGAAGGTTTATTCAATAAATGATACTGAGGTAACTGGTGAATGAAAAATAATTATGTTCCTACTTCAAACTATATTTCATTAAGAATTCCAGATTAATGTAAAAATTGGACTGAAATTTAAAAAAATATGTTTTTATGTTATCTGAAGGAGAAGGACTTGGTAAATCCACAATTAGCACTGCAGAAGTGTCAAAGAAAAACTTACTAATGTATGAGTTTCTATATGATAGTTACATCAAGATATTTACCTAGTAGAGATCTCTGGGTAGCTCAGTCAGTTGAATGTTTGTGTTTGGCTCAGATCATGATCCCAGGGTCCTGGGATCCAGTCCCACATCAGATTCCCTGCCTGGCGGGGAGCCTGCTTCTCCCTCTACCTGCCACTCTCCCTGCTTGTGTGTGTTCTTTCTCTCTCACACAAATAAAATCTTAAAAAAAAAAAAATTATTACCTAGCTGATAGAACCCTAATATATATATATTATACATAATATACATAATATAATATATAAATTATAATATAATATATTTTTTTAACTTGTAATGGACAGTGTGGTCAGTATTTTCATCTGTTCTATGATATCATTTTTCTCATGAGTATTTTATATGCATTTGTCCTTTTTATAGCTCTTTTCATATTTGTCTCACAAAATCTTTGTGCTTCTATTGTGCCATAGCCTTTCTTCATTATTTTATGTCATTATTTTATAATGACATGGCTTTCCCTGGTCCAGCTTTTGCAGTTGAGTTCTTGGTCGGTGAGAGGGGCCAGGGTTCTCTGCCAGGCTTCAGACCTTTCAGAGGCCCTCCTCTCTTCACTGTCATAGAGACCACTGATTCCAGCCATGATGACCCCTCTGAGAAACATTTTGGGTAGCCCTGTCCCTTTGGTCTTCTGACCCAAGCTGAGTCTGGAAGGATTTCTGTCACCAACCCTGCATTCCCAGACCCTTCACCAGCAGCAGCAAACAGTACAGAGCCCTTGCATTTACCAGTGAGCCCTTGACCTTCATGGAGTAAGATTCTGCTGGATCTTTCTGAGATCTGCTGCTAGGAGCCCTCTTAGATAGTTACTCTGTGCCTTTTCTCTGCATCCCAACCTCATGACTTCTGCTGAAGCTCACCCCTCAGTTGTTAGATTTACAGGTTAAAGAATTTGCATTTCTGGATGAGTTTCTCCTTTTCAGGAAGGTACCAGGAAGGTGCTAGTACTCTCTGAGTTTTACCACTCATGAGGCCCCTTGATGTTCTCTGCACTTTCTGTTTAATTTTAATTGGCTTTCTTTAGGGCTGTACAGATTTTTGTCTGACACTTATTTGCTAAAAAATGGGGCAGTATTTTTTTACTTTGTTTTTTTGTTGTCGTCGTTTCTTTTTCTTTGCTCTGTTTGATTTCTCAGAGGAAGAGAAGGACAGTAAGATTACCAATGTGTTCATACCAGTTACATCCAGTGTTGCTATTTAGAAGCCTAATGCAACTCTGATTCTCATTCTTTTATTCAGAACCTGTCTCCTCGTACTCCTTGAGATTCTTTTTTATCTTCTCTGATATGCTAGAATTGGATGAAAATGTGCCAATTGTGTATCTTTTCTTACTCACTGGGGTACATGATAGACACTTTCAATCTGAGTACTTGCATCCTTCAATCCTGGGAAAAATTTATTTTATTACTTTTTATATAATTTTTATTTAATGTACTCCTCCCCATTTTTCATTTTATCTCTTTCTGGAATTCCAGTTACCCTGGGAATTCAGTTTTTATGGACTGAATTGTTAAGTCTCCTATCATTTCTCCACAATTCTTTAAGTCTTGGCTTCTTTTCCTGTTTCTGGGAGGTTTCCTTAGCTATATAACTTCCAGCCATCTACTGAATTTTTTACTTCAACTGTCAAAATTCTAATTTCCAAGACCTTTTTCTTGTTCTCTGTTGTTTCTTTCTTCATCTTTTTTTTTTAATACTGTGCTTATTTCTGGATTCCCTTTACCCGCTGAACAAAAATTTTAAATATTATTTTCTAGGCATTAGTTGTTTCACCCAAGATCCCTTTTTCTTATTATCTTAAATTTACTTTTCCTCTCCAAGTCCTTTCTATTTGATTCCTGGATGTTCTTTCATATTTAATCTATTACCTGGGGAGCTTCACTTGTGAGTCACTGGCTAGAAAGCCATCTGTTTGGGGGGGCATCCTTCATATCCGTCTGATATTGAGTCTTGTGCTTAGTGCTGAATTGCTCTCCAAATCTTTTGGTTCTCCTAGCTGATCATATTTTGCATATAAGACAGGGAAAAGGGACTGAAAGTGACAATGTTTCAAAAACAGACTTTCATGGAATTCCCTTTTCAGCTCCCATTTATGCCCACAACTATACCTTGTGCCCTGTATGTCTGTATGTCTCCTTTTGACTATATGCAAAGAATGTCTTGTGAGTAGGTATATAGAGATGTTTAGGAGGAAGGATTTACAGTTCCTGTATGCAGTCTCAACCTCTCTTTGTTATGTGGAACCTTAATCTCCACCATCCATTGTAACTGGTGTCAGTTCTGAGCTCCTCCTGGTTTTTCTGGGGGCAAGCAAACTGGTTTGCTTCCTCTTCCCTGTGAAATTACTACTCCATTTTCTGTTTCCCAAAGTTTTCTCAACTCTCTAAAGGAAACAATACCAAATGATATCTCATAAAGTTGTTGTGTGAGTCAAATTAAGTTTTATGTGTGTAATATGCATAACAGCACCTAACTTGAAGTCATCATTCTACAATGGTAGTTATTAGTGTTATATAACCTCTCAAAATCCCAGACACTCCTGTTCATATTAATTCTTTAGATGATGGTACCCCCCAAAAGTCTCTGTTGCTATCTTTGTGGATTTACTAATTTCTGTACAGTCATCTTAGAAAAAAAATTGGGAGAGAAATGAAATAAATTCATGCTGTAATTCTGCCATTTCAATGTCTTAATTACTAGATATTCATAAATTATAACATCTGATAGTTAATTATAACTATTTTTTTTAAGATTTATGTATTTGACAGATGCATGCACACAAGCATGAGGAGGGCAGAGCAGGGGAGGCAGAGAGAGAGAGAGAGAGAGCAGACTCCCCACTGAGCACAGAGCCAGATGGAGGCCAATCCCTGGACCCTGAGATTACAACCCATGCCGAAATCAAGAGTTGACCCCTTAACCGACTGAGCCACCTAGGCGCCCTTATAACTCAATATTCTTTAAGAATATTGTTACTGTTGAGGTCCATGGGTGGCTCAGTCGGTTAAGCATCTACCTTTGGCTCAGGTCATGATGGTGGGGGGGGGGTCCTGGGATCAAACTCTGTGTTTGGGCTCCCTGCTCAGCTGGGAGCCTGCTCCTCCCCCCCTGCATGTGCTCTCTTGTGCTCTCATGCACTCTGTCTCAAATAAGTAAAATCTTAAAAAAAAAAGTATTATTACTATGTTCATAAATTTATTAATACAGATGAGTTTTATAATCATTTGATTGGCTTTCCCCCCACCCCTTTCCCCTCAAAATACCCTTGAAATTTTTATTGGAATTATACTTAAGTAATTTTCAAATCTGGAAAGAAGTTATATCTTTACAAAACTGATTCTTTCAATTTGTGTACAAGGGCAACTTACAGTTTTTCTTTATTTTTTTAATCTTCTTTTTTAAAGATTTTATTTATTTGTTTGAAAGAAGAGAGATCACAAGTAGGTAGAGAGGCAGACAGAGAGAGAGGAGGAGGCAGGCTCCCCCCTGAGCAGGGGGCCCGATGTGGGGCTCGATCCCAGGACCCTGAGATCATGACCTGAGCCGAAAGCAGAGGCTTTAACCCACTGAGCCACCCAGGTGCCCCAACTTACAGTTTTTCTTTTCCTCAGTACATACTTGCATTTTTAAAATAGAGATCCCATATACTTACAAATTTAATTCCTATGCATTTCATCTTCTTATATTTTATATGTTGCTACTCCAAATGGGACATTATTTTTATTTTTATAATTGGTCATTGCTATATAGAAAAATAGTGATATTTATGCTTTCCTTTTAAGTCTCCACATTACTCTTCTGATTCAAATCAGTTTTCTAAGAAGGGGAAAAAGGTTTCTTCCTCAAATAATGGTCTTTTTATCTCCTCTTTCTAATACTTTTGCTTCATTCTTTTCTTTATCTTAGAGCATTGCTTATGACTTGTAGACATAAGAGTAGTAGTAATAGGCAAGTTTATTTTCTCCCTTACTTAAATAGGAATGTCTTTAGTGTTGTTATGGCTGATTACTTGATTTGGTTGGCGATAAGACTTTTTTTTTTTCAAGATTCCATTTATTTATTTGAGATAGAGCACAAAGAGGGAGACAGACAGGCAGAGGGAGAGGGAGAAGCAAGCTCCCCACTGAGCAAGGAGCCAGACGCAGGGCTCCATCCCAGGACTCCAGGATCATGACCTGAGCTGAAGGCAAATGCCTGACTGAGCCACCCAGGCACTGCGAGATAGGACATTCTTTAGCAAGTGTCCGACTGATTTGTATTTTGCTTTTGCTGCTTTGAGCAAAAAAAAGTATATACACACACACAAATCTCACACATATTCTCATTAAAGGAAAACAATTATTTGAGATTCTAATATCTGGGAACTTTGTGGCAGATAATCAAGCTCTATCCTCAGTGGAAAAAAATAGGCCATTTTATATTTGAGAGTGGCAAGGTGTCCAGAGGCAAAAAAGAGGGAAAAGGAAAAGAAAAGGGCTCTGTCTAGCTCCTTGGATTTACCTGCCACACTATCCTGGTAGCACAAGTCCAGGGTCATTTTGCTTCCCACATAAATCTATTTTATGATCATGCTAGAATTGTGTGAAGACTACATCTCATGATTTTTAAAGTAATCTATTTAGCATTATTTTATTCTGTCATTATGAATTAAGTGGAATATGTGAGCAGCAATTGCTATGTTATACATTCAAAAGTTAATGAATAGGTAGGCCCATTTGTTCCTTAACCAAATAATCCTGATTATATTATTCCTGTGGGGTATTTCATCTACATTTTTTCCAATTTTTGTCTATCACTCACTTTCTAGCTGTTCCTTTTACTTATAACTTTAAGTATCCTTACCTCTAGTAAGTTCCTCTACCTCTGGTAATTTGTTGCTTATAATCATCTTGGACTCAAGAATGCACTAAACCAGGGTGCCTGGGTGGCTCAGTCAGTTGAGCTTCCAACACGGTTTCACCTCAGGTCATGATCTCAGAGTTGTGAGAGTGAGCCTTGCATTGGGCTCTGTGCTCAGTGGAGAGTCTACTTGTCCCTCAGTTTGCTCCAACCCCCCCCACACACACACACACACATTCTCTTTCTCTCAAATAAATAAATCTTAAGGGGGAAAAAAAGCACTAAACCCACTTAATGTAATTAAAGAGTAAATAGGCTATGACTTAGGGTCTGAGGCTACCACCCATGATTAGTAGGAATAATTTTTATGTAATGACATCTATTTTGGGTTCTAGAGAGCTAACAAAAATTATTTAGGGGCACCTGGGTAGCTGAGTTGGTTGAGTGCCTTCAGTCCAGGTCATGATCCCAGGGTCCTGGAATCCAGCCCTGCATCAGGCTTCCTGCTCAGCGGGCAGTCTGCTGCTCTCTCTGTCCCTCTCTCTGCCTCTCCCCACCCCCAAGGTGTCTCTCTCTCTCTCAAATAAAATCTTTAAAAAATTATTTGAATTAATCAATTATATTAATTTTTGAATGAGTAATACATGCACATAGTGAAATATTTATTTTAAAGATCCAAATGCTTACCTATTTAAAAATGTCTTACACCAAACACATAGCCCAGAGGCAACCACTCCTACCACTTTCCTGTCTACATTTCCAAATTGTCCATGTGTGTACAACCATGCACATATACAAATTGTAGGATTTTGCATACACTACTCTGATCGTTGATTTTTTTTAAATTAACAGTATCTTTTTTCTTAACACTGTATTTATTCGACAGAGAGCAAGAGAGCACAAGCAGGGGGAGTGGAAGAGGGAGAGAGAGAAACAGGCTCCCCATTGAGCAGGAAGCCCGACACAGGACTCGATCCCAGGACCCCGAGATCATGACCTGAGCCGAAGGCAGATGCTGAACCAACTAAACCATCCAGGCACCCTAGTTAACAATGTATCTTTAAGGATAATTGCACATAAGTACATAAAACTGCTGTATTTGTGATTTTTTTTCCTGAAGTATAACATATACATAAAATAATGCATGAGTTGTAAGTGTCCAGCGTGATCTTCCACAAATTGAACATACTATGTAACCAGAACCCAGATCATAGCAGTTAACATTACCAGCATCCCAGAAGGTCATTTGTGCTCCTTACAGCACTATTCAATCACTGTTTCCCAAACATAACCGCTATCCTAATTTCTTTCTTTTTTTTTTCAAGTAATCTCTACACCCAACCTGGGGCTAGAACTCAGGCACCCCAATCCTAATGTCTTTGCAAATGTTTCCATTGTTTGGGCATATCCTACTTTATTTGAAATCACTTTAAGATGGACATTTAGGTTGTTTATGGTTTTTTACTGTTACAAACAATGCTGCTGGGAATATCCCTGTGCATGTGCCATTTCAAATATTTGTGAGTACATCTGAAGAATAAATTCCTGTAAAAGAGTATTATACATTTTGATAGGTATTACTGAATTACATCTTGTTAATGTACAAATTTACAATTCTAGCAATCCTTTAAGATGCCTCTGTCCACACATATTTGCTTATATACCATATTATAAAATTTTTTATTTTTAAGAGGTACCTGTGTGGCTCAGTCAGTTAAGCATCCCACCCTTGGTTTCATTTTGGGTCATGATCTCCCAGTGGTGGGATTGAGCCCCATGTCAGTCTCTGTTCTCAGTGGGGAGTCTGCTCAGATTCTTTCTCCCTCTCTCTCTTACCTATACTCTTTCTGTTAAATAAAATCTTTAAACAAAAATTTTATTTTTACAATATGTATAGGCGAAAAATAGTACCTCTTTATGCTTTTAGTTTACATTTCTCTTTTTATGGATAAGTGTAAGCATTTTCTTAAAAGTTTAGGAGGTGTTTTATTACTTTTCTTATGAGCAGTCTGTTCATATCTTTTATTTTTTTTACTTAAAGTCATAGGATGTTAAGAGTAGAAAGAATCCAGGTCTTCATTTTTATTTTATTTTGTTTTATTTTATTTTTTAAGATTTTTATTTATTTATTTGACAGAGGGAGACAGCAAGAGAGGGAACACAAGCAGGGGGAGTGGGAGAGGGAGAAGCAGGCTTCCCTCTAAACAGGGAGCCTGATGCGGGGCTGGATCCCAGGACCCTGGGCTCATGACCTTAGCCGAAGGCAGATGCCTAATGACTGAGCCACCCAGGTGCCCCTTCCCTCAAAGTTCTTAACTCAAGCCACAAGAATAGCCCCAAGGTCCAAGTAAAGCCATAAGAAACACCTCCCCCTAGGGACGCCTGGGTGGCTCAGTAGATTAAGCCTCTGCCTTTGACTGGGGTTGTGATCTCAGGGTCCTGGGATCGAGTCTGTGTCAGGCTCCCTGCTGGGTAGGGTGCCTGCTTGCCTCTCAGCCTACTTGTGATCTCTCCCTCTCTCTGTCAAATAAATAAACAAAATCTTAAAAAAAAAAAAACAAAACAAAACAAAAAACCTCCCTCCAGTTAAAAAAATCTTGCTTTGGAGCGCCTGGCTGGCTCAGTCAGTGGAACATGCAACTCTTGATCTCGGGGTTGTGAGTTCAAACCCCACATTGGGTGTAAAGATTACTTTAAAAAAAATCTTAAAAAAAATAATTAAAAAATTCTTTAATCAAAAATCTTGCTTTGACTGTGATGAGTACCAGATGCTATATAAAAGTGTTGAATCACAACATTGTATACCTTAAACTAATATTTCACTGTAAGTTAACTAACTGGAATTTAAATAAAAACTTCAAAAAAATAAACAAATATTCTAACATGGAAGAGAAAAGTCTTGCTTTGAGCTTGAGCCCATCAGTAAATAACCTCACTTCTCCAACCCTACCTATTCCAGTTACCCACATTACAGGACATGTATTAAAACCACTCGATAGAGGGCGCCTGGGTGGCTCAGTGGGTTAAAGCCTCTGCTTTCGGCTCAGGTCATGATCTCAGGGTCCTGGGATCGAAGCCCGCATCGGGCTCTTTGCTCAGCAGGGAGCCTGCTTCCTCCTCTCCCTGTCTCTCTGCCTGCCTCTCGGCCTACTTGTAATCTCTCTCTCTGTGTCAAATAAATAAATAAAATCTTTAAAAAAAAAAAAAAACCACTCGATAGAAATACTAATACCCATTCAAAAGTCCTTCCTAAATTTCTTAGATTATGATTCTACTAAGCTTTGCCCTGATGTGTGTGTCGGAGGAGAGGGGGTAGCAAGCTAATGTAGCAAGCTATACATACTTGGTTTATTGTCACTTAAGCACGTCACTGTTGATCTTCCATCGGTGAGCTCTGGCAATTTAGAGTCCCCCAGAGACTCTTTTGAGATCCTTATTATCACAGACCAGGATACTCAACATGGTAACTATGTGCTATCTGAGACTGTTTAAGTCTACCTTGCCCATAATGATGTGGTACTTTCATAACTGAATCTGAGCTTTAAACTTTCATGGTGACTTTCAGCATAAGTTTATTTTTTTAACTCCTAAAATTAATAATAAAATGTTAGATTTTGATCAATTTGTATTATTTTGTCTTTTGATTAATTTGGCTTGTATCATTGTCTCCTGTTACTTTTTACCCTTCATTTTGATGTCTTCTATGTTGTTTTTCTGTAAAGGAAAGTCTTTGAGGAGAAGGCAAACATAGGGCTGATGAGCCTGTCATTTGAGTTAGCCCTGAAGACTAAAGAACAGAAAGTCTTGTTAGGATATCATCCTTTTGGGGGCACCTGGCTGACTTGGTAGAGCATGCAACTCTTGATCTTGGGGTTGTAGGTTAAGTCCCATGTTGGTTGTAGAGATTACTAAAAAATAAAATCTTAAAAAAAAAAAAAAGAATGGCATGCTTTCATCAAACTTTGCCTTGGGTCATCTTTTAGAAGCTTATAAAAACTCTCCTCAGTATTGGCTTTTGTGCCCCTTAGAACTGACTTGATTATCTTCACCTGTTCAAAACTAGGACTGCAAGTTGTCAGGCCCATAGACTTATCGACAGTTAGCCATTAGCTAGTATATGGAGACAAAAGGTGCAAAAACAACACTATCTCTTTCAGTTTTCACAGGTTAATCTACCCTCCACTAGGATGGACACTTGCTTCTAATGTATTTTCTCATTACTGTCCTAACTAATGCTCCTGTCTTTCCAAGTGGCACAATTTTACCAAGGATAATTGAGAACTACAGTGGGCGCTTGGGGGAACTTTAATTATGAGTAAAATTGTACAATTCAAAGGGGCATATCAGAGATACATTTGATGATAAATGTTAAATTAATCTAGAAAGTTTAAATCTTGGCTTCCCTGAATTACACCAAATAGCATTTTTATTAGTATGTCCCTAAGCAATTAAGGCTTTGTTAGAAAAGATGGACATAGGAAAACCAAAAAAAAAAAAAAAAAAGGATCTAAATGTTTCTGAAGTCCAAAGAACTCCATCCAAACATTATCCATGCCAACAAAGTTTGACTGGGGGAGGGGGGTCTAGATTTCTACCATCATCAGCCTATAAGGGACTATGCTCATCTCCATCCCTCCCCCACTGGGCTAAAGAAGAAGAGGCACAATGTACTATCAATTGACACAGAAAAGGCATAACAAAATTCAGTGCTTATTTGTGATTTAAAAAAAAATTTAAAAAACCCACAAGCCCTATAGTCAACATTTATGCTTCATGGTATAAGAGTAAATGTTTTCCCTGTAAGATCAGGAACAAAATGAAGTCCATTTTCAGCATTCTTCTTCAACATAGTGCTAGACATTCTAGCCTCTGCCTTCAGCTCAGGTCATGATCTCAGGGTCCCGGGCTGGAGCCCTGCACGGGGCTCTCTGCTCAGCAGGGAGTCTGCTTCCCCCTCTCTGCCTGCTTCTCTGCCTACTTGTGATCTCTCTCTCTCTCTTTCTCTCTGTCAAATAAATAAATAAAATCTTTGTGTGTGTGTGTGTGTGTGTGTGTGTGTGTGTGTGTATGTATATATATATATGACACTATTTACCATCGTTCCAAAAAACCTCAAGTACAGGAGTATATGCTAAAAAACACACAATGCTAATGAAAAAATCCTAGAAGACCTAAATAGATGGAGAAATGTGCTGTGTTCACGGACTGGAGTACTCAATATAGTAAAAATGTTAATTCCCACCAAACTGATATATACAGCTTTAATGCAATTCCAATCAAAATCGCAACAAGACTTCTGTGGATTTACACAAGATTCTACAATTCATATGGAAGGGCAAAGGAACTAGAATAGCTAAAACAATTTTGGAAAAGAAGAATAAAGTGGGAGTAATCAGTCTACTTGATTTCAAGACTTATTATATGGCTACAATAACCAAGATCGCATGACGTTGGTAGAAGGATAGACATAGTTCAGTGGAACAGAATGGAAAACTTAGACCCACACAAACATCACCAGCTAATTTTTGATAAAGGTACAAAAAGAGGAAATATTTTCAACAACTATTGCTGAATCAAGTGAGCATAGTCCAAAAAAATGAACCTCAACCTAAACTTCACACCTTATAAAAAATTAACTCAAATGAATCATGAACTAAGATGTAAAATGTGAATCATAATCTTTTAGAAAAACACAGGATAAAATCTTTGGGATCTAAGGTTTGACAACGTGTTCTTGGAGTTAACACCATGATCCATAAAAGAAAAATGGATAAAATGGGCTTCATCAGAATTAAAAGTTTTGCTCTGTGAAATAAACTGTCAAGAGGATAAAAGACAAACTACAGAGTGTGAAAAACTATTTAGAGACCGCAAAGACTAATATCTAGAACACATAAAGAGGTATCAGGGGCTCCTGCCTTCGGCTCAGGTCATACATGATTCCAGGGTCTTGAAATGAAGACCCGGGTCGGGCTCCTTGCTCGGTGGGGAGTCTTCTTCTTTCACTCTCTCTCTCTCTCTCTCTCTCTCTCTCTCTCTCTGCCCCTCCCCCCTGCTCGTGCTCTCTATCTCTCTCTCTAGCTGTCTCTCAAATAAATAAAATCTGAAAAAAAAGAGGTCTCAAACATAATAGTAAAAAAAAAAAGATCCAATTAGAAATTAGGCAAAAGACATGAAGAGACAATTTGACACACAGAATATGCAGATGGCAAGCACATGAAAAGATGATCAATATCATTTCCCAGTAGTAAAATACAAATTAAAACTATAGTGTGACAGCACTACTTAGAATGGCTATAATAAAAAATAGTGACAGTACCAGCAAGAATGTGGAGAAACTTATCACTCATATATTTCTGGTGGGAATGTAAAATGTTACAGCAACTCTGGAAAACAGTTTGGCACTTTCTTTTCTTTCTTTTTTTTTTTTTTAAGATTTTATTTATTCATTTGACACAGAGAGAGAGATTACAAGTAGGCAGAGAGGCAGGCAGAGAGAGAGGAGAGAGGAGGAAGCAGGCTCCCCACTGAGCAGAGAGCCCGATGTGGGCCTCGATCCCAGGACCCTGGGATCATGACCTGAGCCGAAGGCAGCGGCTTTAACCCACTGAGCCACCCAGGCGCCCTCTTTTCTCTTTCTTTTCTTTCTTTCTTTCTTTCTTTCTTTCTTTCTTTCTTTCTTTCTTTCTTTTCTTTTCTTTTCTTTCTTTTTCTTTTTTTTTTTTGTTTTAAAGATTTTATTTATTTATTTGACAGAGAGACACAGCGAGAGAGGGAACACAAGCGTGGGGAGTGAGAGAGGGAGAAGCAGGCTTCCCGCCAGGCAAGGAGCCCGATGCGGGGTTCGATCCCAGGACCCTGGGATCATGCCCTGGGCCAAAGGCAGATGCTTAACGACTGACCCCGGTGCCCCAGTTTGGCAGTTTCTTAAAAAAAAAAAAAAAAAGTAAACTTGCTACACCATATGACTCAACAATTGCACTTTTGGGCATTTATCCCAGAGAAATGAAAACTTATGTTCACATAAAAACCTTTATAGAAATGTTCATAGCAGCTTTATTTGTGACAGTCAAAAGCTGGAAACCACCCACGTGTCTTTCAACATGTGAATGGTTAAACCATGGAATACTACTCAGCAATAAAAAGGAACAGAGTATTGGTTCTACATGAAAGGACCTGGAAGAATCTCCAGAAAATTATTATGAGTGGGAAAAAAAAAGCCAATTCCAAAAGTTATATACTGTGTGATACCATTTATATAGCATTCTTGAAATGATAACATTATAGAAGTAGAAAACAGATTAGCAGTTGCCAGGGGTTAAGGAGGAGTTGGAGTAGGGAGGAAAAAAGATATGGCTAGAATGGGGCAACAGGAGGAATTCTTGTGGTAATAGACATATTTTGTATCTTGACTGTATCACTGTCAACATCCTGGTTGTGATACTGTACTACAGGGTTTTTTTTTTGTTTGTTTGTCCTTTAAAGCTTTTATTTTTAAGTAACGTCTACACCCAGTGTGGGGCTCCAACGTACAACCTCAAGACCCAGCACACTCCACCAGCTAAGCCAGCCAGATGCCCCTGTCTTACAGTTTTGAATAATGAATAATGTTACCTTCAGGGGAAACTGGGATAACGGTACATAGTATCTTTTGTATTCTTTTTGTTTTGTTTTAAACAGTTTTACTGAGATATAATTTATACACAAGTCTCCTATTTAAAGTATATAATGTTTTTTAATATATTCACAGATAGGTACAACTATCACTATAATTTTAGACTGTAAAATTTTATCCGTATATCCCCTTCCCAGCCCTAAACAAGCACTAATTTATTTCTCTGTAGATTTCTTGTTATGGACACTTAATATGAATAGTCATATAATATGTGTTATTTTGTGACGGTCTTTCACTTAGCATAATGTTTTGAAGGTTCATGCATGATGTAGTATGTATCAGTACCTCATTCTTTATATGGGTAAATAATATTTCACTGTGAATATACTACATTTTATTTATCCATTTATTCTTTTTTTTTTTTAAGATTTTATTTATTTCACAGAAGGTGAGAGATCACAAGGAGGCAGAGAGGCAGGCATAGAGAGAGGGGGAAGCAGGCTCCCCGCCGAGCAGGGAGCCCGATGCGGGCCTCGATCCCAGGACCCCGAGATCATGACCTGAGCCGAAAGCAGAGGCTTTAACCCACTGAGCCACCCAGGCGCCCTATTTATCCATTTATCAACTGTCGAATATTTGGGTTGTTTCCACCTCTTGGCTATTATGAATAGTGCTCTTATAAATGTTCTTGGACAAGTTTTTGCATGGACATATGTTTTCACTTCCCCTGGATATAAATCTAGGAGTAGAACTGCTGGCCTATAAGGTAACATTTATGTTTAATCATTTGAGAAACTGCCACACTACTTAACAAAGTAGCTACAGGGAGTGCCTGCGTGGCTCAGTTGTTAAGCGTCTGTCTACCTTTGGCTCAGGTCATGATCCCAGGGTCCTGGGATCGAGCCCCGCATTGAGCCCTGCACTGGGCTACCCGCTCTGCGGGAAAGCCTGCTTCTCCTTCTCCCACTACGCCTGCTTGTATTCCCTCTCTCTCTCTCTCTCTGTGTCAAACAAATAAAATTAAAAACAAAACAAAGTAGCTACAAAATTTTACATTCCCACTAGCAGTGTATGAGTGTTACTGTTTCTCTACATCCTTCAGCTCTTGTTATTATCTGACTTCTGATCTTAGCCATTCTGGTGAAGTAGAATCTCATCACGGTTTTGATTTGTACTTTCCTGATAACTAGTGATGTCGAGCATATTTTCATGTGCTTACTGGTTATTGTATATCTTTATATAATTTGGTATCTTTCTATTCTGGATACAAGTCTCTTATCACATTAATGATTTACAAATATTTTCTCTCATTCATTGGGTTGTCTTTTTACTTTACTTTCCAACTCCATAATTTCCTTTGGGCTTTTTTTTCTTTTAATTTATATTTCGTTATGGGTATTCTGTATCTTCTTTTGCTTCTTATCCATGTTTTCCTGTAGTTTTGTGAATGTGTGTATAATGGCTAATTTGAAGTCTTACAAATGTGTTCTCATAGGAAATTTCTGTTGCCTGCTTTTTTTTTTTGTAGTGTATGGATCAGACTTGTTTCTTTGCTTGCCTTTTCATTTTTTGTAGGAAACTGAACGTTTTAGATAATTCATTGTAGCAGCGCTGTGTACTGGTGTTCCCCTCCTTCTAGGACTTATTATTTTTATTTCCTGTTTGTTTAGTGACTGGCTGAATTATTTCAGTGCAGTCTAGGTCCCCCGCCCAGGGTAAAGCTTCTATGTTGCTTTTCAAGGAGGTGCAACATCCCCCAGTCACCATGGGATAACACTGGTTTTGCTAGGGCTCTCTCATTCTTTCCCTGATCATACCCAACAGATAAAATACATTAAGTCCTGTGGGTTGTTCTACTGTTTTTGACAATGCCCTGGAAGATAAATTGCTCCACAAAGTAATCCAATCCAATTCTGTCTCCTCTGAAGGAACGGTCTCTGAGATCACTGTTTGATATTTATTTTGTTCTTTTAGATATCTTATTCCATGGTTCTCATGAAAACTAGGCAGCCTTCAGTTTATCCTGTATCTTGAATGTCCTCCCGATTGCCTTTCACCACAATTTCCACTGTTCTTGAAAATATCTACAGGGTTGAACTTCTCCACCACTGTTGCAAATGAAGTCAGCTCCTTTGTGAGTACATTTGGAGCTATCTGTTTCACAGCCTGCTTTTCCTCCAAAGCAAAATTTCTAAACTAGGGCCCTGGACAATAGCAAGCTTCACTTTTAGTGATATTCCATTCTAGGAGCTGAACAGTTGGTGGACGTGTGGAGGCATCAGCCTGAGGTCCTCTGGTCTTCTCCCTCCTGGAATAGATCATTGTCTTACTAGGTGGCTCAAGGGTAATAAAGGGCTCAGTCTTCTCAGTGTGCTGTGTTCAAGGTATAACTGCTGATCTATTAGTGTCACTTGCATGGAAAGGGAGAATTGCTACCTCTCAGCTGCACTCACCTGAGATTTTGTCTCAGCAACAGGGAGCTGGGACAGGACAACAACTGCTGATAATCCTGCTCCTTCCAGGAAAATAGCTCTCTTTGAGAGCTAGGGGTTAGGGAGTAGAGGGAAAACCCTTTGTTCTTGGCTGCACCAGTCTGGGATGGAGTCTCTGTCTCACAGAGGTGGGAGGGGAGTGGTAGGGAGTGATCTTGATTGGAATACCACAGACTCTTCCTTAAGTTAGAGAATTTTCATAGATTTTCTTTAATAGATGTTTCTTCATTTGCTATTTGTCCTTAGGATTGCTTCCATAGGCTTTAAATGGTTTTTTAGATATAATGTTCACCAGTTTCCCTTGGGAACAAGTCAGCATAGCTCCTCACACTACCATGCCAGAAATACTATGAATTATTTTTTATGAGTGCATGTCAATGTAAACTTATCTCAAAAGAAAGTAAACTAGGAGCACCTGGGTGGCTCAGTCAGTTAGGCATCTGCCTTTGGGTTGGGTCATGATCCCAGGGCCTGCTTCTCCCTCTTCTGCCTGCTGCCCCACCTGCCTGTGCTCTCTTTCTGTCTTTCAAATAAATAAATAAAATCTTAAAAAAAAGAAAAGAAAAACTAATCACAACATAAATATATAGCATGGCTAAACCACATCTAAAACAAGTATTATAGCTCTCATGGTAGAAAGAGTAGACCCATAAGAAAAGCAGTTAATCAATTATCTCTGATATTCTATCCCCTAACGCCTACAAAGTGCTTACCAGGTAGCATGCAAGGAAGGCTCTTGACATGATTCTGAGTATCTGTATTCTCTGTACAAACATCAAGAAATCATGTAATGAATGGTCTTTTTAAAAAGGAAAGGAATGAGTTCATAATTAAAATTTTTAAAGAGGAGGCAAGACTCAGAAAAATGGCAACTGAAAAAAATTGAGACCCAGAGTTGGAATACTACCATTTTGTAATCATCATAGTAAAAATTGGTATCATCAGATTATACTCTCTATAAAGGACTAAATTTCATGAAGAGCATAATGTTTCCATGGTCTAAAAGTATACCCCCACAGATTACTTATTAGTTTTAAGGGGGAAAACTATATAGTGGTGATACTGAATAATATCTAGAGCAGATGATTAAAATTAATATACTTAATGAAGGGCAGTTAACCATCATGTGCTTCTGAAAAAAAAAAACACCTTTTGCTTCAAGATGCAATAATCTAAAACATTTAACATCACTTACAGTGTTTTGTCTGGTAATGCAAAACTTGAATCTAACTGTGAGGAAACCTTTGACAAACCAAAATTGAACATTTTATAAAATATTTAGTCTTTGTACTTCAAAAACATCAATATCATGAAAGACAAAGGCTGAAAAACTTCAAATTAAACAAAATTAGAGCTATGATAACTCAATGCATTATATGATCCTGGATTAGACAACTGATAAAATGTGATAAGGACTGTAGATTTGGGTGCCTGGGTGGCTCAGTCGTTAAGTGTCTACCTTCATGATCCTAGGGTCCTGGGATTGAGCCCCGCATCAGGCTCCCTGCTCAGCAGGAAGCCTTGTTTCTCCCTCTCCCACTCCCCCTGCTTGTGTTCCCTCTCTAGCTTTGTCTCTCTGTCAAATAAATAAAATCTTAAAAAAAAAAAAAGAAAAGGACTATAGATTCGGGGGGGGAGTATCATATAAATGTTAAATCTCCTGATTTTTAATAATACTAATTCTTTGGACTGCATGTTTTTATGTCCCCCAAAATTAATAAGTTGAAACGCTGATTCCCAGTGGGATGGTATTTGGAAATGGGACCTTTGGGAGGTAATAGGTCATGAGGGTGGAGCCCTCATGATGGGATTTGTGTCCTTATAAGAAAGACACAAGAGGCCTGCTTTTCTTTCTGCTCTCCCTCACGTGAAGATACAAGAAGACTGCAAAGTAGAAAGAGTGCCCTCACCAAGAACCAGTTCTGCTAACATCTTGATCTTGGACTTCCCAGCCTTCTGATTGAGAGTAATAAAAGTTTGTTGTTTAAGCCACCCATTCTAAGGTAAATTGTTATAGCAGCCGAAGCAAACTAAAACAAGTACTATGATTATGTCAAAAAAAAAATCCTGATTTGGGGTGCCTGGGTGGCTCAGTGGGTTAAAGCCTCTGCCTTTGGCTCAGGTCATGATCTCAGCGTCCTGGGATCGAGTCCTGCGTCAGGCTCCCTGCTGAGCAGGGAGCCTGCTTCCTCCTCTCTCTCTGCCTGCCTCTCTGCCTACTTGTAATCTCTCTCTCTCTCTGTCAAATAAATAAATAAAATCTTTAAAAAAGAAAAAGAAAATCTAGATTCTTAGCAAACACACCCTGAAAACATTAAGGTGTAAGGAGGCACGATATATGCAACCTACTCTCTGAAGATTTAGAAAAATATATATGTATCCATATGTCTCTGTGTTAGTATAGAGAATATGATAAAACAAATGTATATTATATATCTTGCATTTTCTAAAAACAGGATTTTAGAAATTTTAGCTAAACATTTTCAATGGAGATAAAAACATTCTAGAGTATAGATTACATACCAAAGCTTAACCATTTCATTTCCCAACCACTAGACATTTAAATGTTTTCCAATTTTTCTATTACAGAAAAATCTGTGATAAATAATAATTTGCATAAATATTTTCCTACAGATTAAAGTGTGTCCTTAGGATAAAGCTTACAATAACAACTGAATTGAAGAGTATGAGCATTTGGGGGCTCTAGCCACGTAAAGTTTTCCAAGAGTTAACTTTTCCATTAACTCCTACCTGTAACTGGTCTCTCATTCTCAGTTTGCTTCTAGAATGCTCAAACTTAGGTAGAAAAGCAAATGAAATCACAAAATACTTGCTGGAAATGCAGGAAATACCAAAGATTAAGGAAAATTACTATAGGCATAAACACTCAAATTGGTAGATTTGCATATAGACAGGCAAAAACAAGCATCTAAGATTTAAAAGAATTTTCCGACTTAAAAGGTCCTTTTCAAAATTGTTGGTGTAAAAAAAAAAGCCGAATTTTTTTTGGTAAGACAATAAAGTGAGAGAAACCACACAGGTGAACATGAGTGAACTATTTTTATAGTGCTTTTTGTCGGTGAACACTGAAAAAAGGGTAAGCTATTTTAGTAAAGTATCTGAGAATATCCTTAAACAGCACGTTATTATCACGGGTCTAGGGCTTAGTGATAGTTTGGGAGGCCTTGGATGCGCGTCGTCTTGGGCCCCGGACTCTATTGCTTCGCCAGTTTTCTTCAGAACAACCTGGTGACGGGGGCTCTAGTCTTCAATTTTCCTTCTCAGATGTATTAATGTGTACGGTTAATAGATTAATATATATTAATATACACACTCAGATGTATTAATATATACTAGCTCAGAGAATGAAGCTAGGTAACAGACGGACACCTTGGATTTTTCCTTATCACAAAATTCAGCTGAGCCTCCACATTCCAGGCCCTCTACCAAAAAAAAAAAGAAAGGAAGATGAGAATTTGGTCCCCATCATTCGCATTTTCGGCCAAAACTGATACCGCTGAGCTTCGCTTCCACACCACACAAAATCTAATTGCAAACCCCCACCACAACCTCGTTCCTGCCCTTCACTATAAAATAGAACCCAGCCCGCCCACCGCTCTGCAAAGCTGCCGCTGACGTCAGCCTCGTAAGACGCATGCGCCTTACCTTGGAGTCCTTTTCTTCTCTTTTCCACCGAAATCGGACAGTCGCGGGAACGACTAGAACTACAACTCCCGGCTGCCCCCGCGGCCCGGGGGAGGCAGGCCTGGACCCGGAAAAAGAGGCTCCGTGGGGATAGCGGCCCACAGCCGGCCGCTCCTCCTTTTGAAGCGGTTTCGCACCTCTCTCCGCCCGCGGCGTCGGCGGCGTCGGCGGCGTCGGCGCTCACGCAGGGGCGGGTCACGGCGGCGCGCAGCGGTGCTGGGCGGGAAGGGAAGTCGTGGCGGCGGCGGCGGCGGCGGTAGCGGGGACAGCAGCGACGGCGGCGGGGACCGCAGGGCCGGCGGTGCTGTCAGTTAGGCCGTCGGAGAAATGGGAGACCCGGGGGCGGAGGTGAGTGTGCGAGCGTCCGGCCGCGGCGTTCTCCGACGAGCCGGGAAGGGCTTTGTGTTTTGTCGAGAGTGCGGCCTGGTGCGCGGCGCGAGCCGCCGCAACGGCGGGGCGCCCGTGTCGGCGTCTCGGGCCGAGCCCGGCGTTCGGGCCTGGTGCGGGTCTGAACGAGGAACCGGCAGTAACAATGGCCGCCCGGCCGCCCCCGGCCCCCCGCGGCGGCCCCGGAGGTCCCCGTGGCCGCTGCTCGGGCCGCGAGAGCGACATTTTGAGACAGGCTCGCTGTTCGGTGGCGTGCGTGCATCCCTCCTCCTCCAGGAGCTTTGGGGAATTCGCAGGGGCTGGTAAGTCGGCTCGGGCGCCCGCTCCGTGTGTGTGGCTCCACGTCTGCAGAGGCATACCCCGACTCCATCGAGTCCTGTTCTCGGTCGGATTTGCAAGCAGTTGTGCTCAGTTCGGTTTCCTCGAGAGCTTGCTGTCTGTTACAGAGCTCTCGGGTTTTCGTTCCTCGTGGGAAAAATCTCTTCCTCCAAGTATGTGTGGCTCTCTGTAGATAAGCACGTTCTGGTTTATTTTTGTAGATAATAGAGTCTGTCCCTCCAGCTGGGCCCGAGGCATCTGAGGCCACAACGGATGAAAACGAAGATGACATTCAGTTTGTTAGTGTAAGTAGCAACGATATTCGGGTTTTTCTCTGAATCCCAAACCTATGCGTGGTAGGCCATTATGTGATGATACCTCACCTGTCAGACTATCATTGAGCAGCTGGGTATGAACGTCTCGCAGGTAATGGCCACGGGGGAGCATGTCGTAGGATTAGGAAATTTATCGAAAGGGATCTCTGAGCACCTAGAGTGGCCACCACAAAAACTGTGCCCGAAAGGACATGTTGCACATTTAATCACGCTTCTTAGGCCTTCATTAGCGCCATTTTATACTGCCATCTAGGCAAAGTTCTGCTGTCTTAAGAGTGTGTTCGGAAGCAGGGCAAGAGTGTCCTCTGAAACATTACCTGCAGGTTAGAGGTTAAAGATGGTAGAAAGCAAGAAGGGTTACAAGAACTCAAGTCTGAGTGTTCTGTAGCTTCATAACACGAAGGCAAGTAGCTTGAAGACTTCACCAGCCTCTGAGATCATCATGTTACAGCATAGTACAAGAGTCGATGTTCATAATGAAGATCCCTGCATCACCAGAAACACACATGGTTTTCAGAGTTTCTTCCCTTTGGGACAGTGGTCTCTAAGCATTAGTAAGCATAACTGTGCAGATTTCTGAGTCTCACTCCTGATTCAGAATTTGAAGGTGAGACCCAGGAATCTTCACTTTGGAACAAATAAAAGGACATGTGAATCTGTGAACCATGTTTTGTAAAGCCTTGGTTTAGGCCATGATGTATTTTGGGATGGTTTTCACCCAAAACTGTAAAGTTTTGCAAAGACTCTATTTAAAGTGGTAGCTAGGTAAAAACTTGTCCATACCAGTTATTAGTTGACGTTTGCTGTTAAAGTTGTATAATTTTTCTTTAATAGATTGTCAGATGTGTATTTGTGTTCATTGATTTGAGGCAGTTCGTAAAGCTGGTTATTAAATAATATCCTCTACATGCCCCAACATTAGGGCCATTGTGGTGCTCCATTGTTGTATTGTGGTTCAATGGGTTTATATAGGAGTCTTCCACAAGATATTTTTGGGGTGGGGGAAGGGGGCTTTCCTCACCATTGCCAGTGTGTATTGTTCTTTGTCCTTTTATTTCAATTCCAGTATAGTTAACATTCACTGTTGTATTAGCTTCAGGTGTTCTCTTTCCTTCTCATTTTAAACTTACAAGGATTTCTGGGATGGGGGTGTATCAAATTGTATCCTGCTCGTTCTTCACTGTGGACTAAAGTATGTTGGTAATGGCATTCCATGCTCCTTAGGACAAACATTTCCGGTTTCTGAATATTGGTATATTTGGAGAATGTTTATCTTTATATTTTGTGCAAATAAAGGAATGACATACTTTCTAGATTATGGGACTTGCTTTGAGAAGCACAGATGGAATCAATAGATTTGAAAACACTGTTTTTGGTGCTTGCGGAACGATAAATTACAGTATAACTTGTGATTAACAAGCTTAGTAAAGTATTAAGCTGAAGTTTAAAATATTCTTAATTAATTTTTGGATATTCTTTTCATTTAAATTTTAAATGTAGGGGCGCCTGGGTGGCTCAGTGGGTTAAAGCCTCTGCCTTTGGCTCAGGTCATAATCCCGGGGTCCTGGGATTGAGCCCTGCATCAGGCTCCCTGCTCAGCAGGGAGCCTGCTTCCTCCTCTCTCTGCCTGCCTCTCCGCCTCCTTGTGATCTCTCTGTGTCAAATAAATAAATACAAAATCTTTAAAAAAATTTTTTTAAATGTAGGGAATCTATATATCTGCATGAAAAATAAAAAAGACACAGTCAATGTACTGTGTATTCATCTCTATCCAACATCTTCTATTTTTCCCTAGGGGTTGGCAGATAAAGATTCAAAGTTTTGATAGTGGAAATGAATAAGTAAGTTATATGCAAAAGTGCAATTACAATACTAGAAGAAACCTGTTAATAACATTTCTTCTACATATTTAGTAGTAACAGTGAAATGACAATTAATGAAACCTTAATTCTATTTCAAAATAAATTCAGAGACAGATTCTTCTACTTCTTTCTGTAAACTGATCTTATACTTGACTCAGGTAATGCTTATGCAGTAAAGATAACAAATTGTTTTCTGCTTAAGATTTTCTCAGACACAAAAAGGGCATTATGGTGTCACTTCTTGATTTACTCTGGTTTGAATTTCTTAGTTCACTCTCAATCTAATTTTCCCATCTTTAATCCACTTGGTGGCACAGCAGTGTTTATTTGGTTTGCAAAATATAAAGTCTGGAGCCAAACAGCTTGCTGAAGGAAAGCAATAATAAGGATGTGGAGGTGCAAAAATGAGTTCTTTCATTTAAATCTTGTTGAAATGTATGTACAGAGAACTGCATTATTTGTAAGTGTACTGTTTGATTTTGCGAAGTTAATAACTGTGTGCCTCAAATGAATATGTTACCATAACAAAACTTTTTATTTAAAGAATTTGCTCTCATTTTCTGTTTAGTTTAGTAATATGGGTGTGTTTTCATCCACCCCTCACCCCACAGCCCACTATTGGAAAGTAGAAACCCTTGAAACCTATGAAAACTTTCGGGGGCCTGGCTGGCTCAGTGGGTTAAAGCCTCTGCCTTCAGCTCAGGTCATGATCTCAGGGTCCTGGGTTTGAAGCCTGCATGAGCCTCCTTGCTCAGCGGGGAGCCTGCTTCCTCCTCTCTCTGCGTGCCTACTTGTGATCTGATCTCTCTCTGTGTCAAATAAATAAATAAATAAATATCTTTAAAAAATGAAAACTTTCATAAACTTAGATAGCATAAAGTGAAGAAGCAGTTACCATTAATTTATATGGGAAAATTTTTAGCATTTGCAGACCAAAAAAATAACCTCTTTTAGGCTTTTTTGCTATCTTAAGACACATCTTGCTAGCAGATGCACAAAATAAATCAAGATACAGTACAGGTACTTGCAGATAATTCAAAGCTGTGGCAGTGAGATGCTGAGTTTAGCTCCCAGGGAAGGAGCTTGGCTGTGCTACTCTCGCTACTTAGGGTGCATGCTGCTTCTATAATGACTTGCAGCAAGACAAACACTGTACAGTAGTTTGGCTTTTCATCTTGTTTTGTATATTAAAAAATCCTCTTTAGATTTCCTTCAGTTAGTGAAAATGGGTACTAATGTAGGTTTTTCTTTAAAGGGAAGTGGTGTGAATGTAAGCTTTCCAAGAGCGAGAATACCCTTATTCAGCCACCATCTTTTTTCTGTCTTTGAAACTGCAGATATTTTAATTTATCCCCAGAAAACTATTTTAGCTAAGAGCTGATGACATTTTTACAGTACTATTTGAGATACAAAGATCTGAAAACTGCTGAGGCAACCTATTGTAATCTTGGTAATAACACATGAGATTTAGGTTTCAACCAAGGTTATTGGTATAATGTGAAATCATTGAGTGTGTAGAAATAGTGAAGAAAAGATTTAATTTCATAAGTAACTTCAGAAGCACGTAGGTGAATTGATAATACTTTACAGTAGAAAGGGGTCATGGGCAAAAATATCAAGGTATCTTCTGGCTGGGTGTTTTGGGCCTGTAGGTCAATAAATAAAAATAATGTTGGAGCTCATGATATGCTGAGTCATGAAGTAAGTACTAGAGAACTACAGAGATTAATTGGAAATACATCCTACCTATAAGTGTCCGTATTTCAGTGTGGGAGATAAGATAGGTGATGAGAACTGTGTAAATAGTTCTAGTAGAAAGTAATTCTTTTATAAAAAGTACATGGTGCTATTAAAAAAAAATAGGCAGACTTTTTGGCATAAATAACGTAGTATTTGTATTTAAAAGAGCATTTTGAAAAGAAATGAGGGAAGACATCAAGATAGAAAAGCAGAGACGGTTATGTATATAGTTCTGGAGAGTAAAAATTTTTTAAGTAGAAGAGGAAAGGGTGGGCTGGATAGTGAAGATCTTGAATTGTAGACTAAATTTGAACTTAAAGTAGTCAGTTGGGAACCATTCAAAATGTTCGAACTGGGCGGGACTGCAGAAGTAAAGTATATCCCTAACTTCTGTATATGGAAATATATCAAAAAATGCATTATATTTAAGGTTTTAGGTTAGAGTTGTTTATCTATGCTCAGATCATATTTTTTGTTTTAGACTGGGGTAAACTACATTTCTTGTAGACCATATCTTAGTGTATTGACATTATTTTCCACTTAGACTTGACCCTTGAGCAACACAGGTTTGAAGCGCATGGGTCTTGTATGCAGATAAAATTTTTTACAGTATGGTAAATGTATTTTCCTTATGATTTCCTTAATATTTTGTTTACCTTTATTGTAAGAATACAGTATAAAATACGTACAACATACAAAATATGTTTGTCAACTATTTATGTTATTGATAAGGCTCCCAGTCAAGAGTAGGCTTTTAGTAGTTAAATTTTGGGGGAGTCAAAAGTTACGTGTAGATTTTCAATTCTATGTGGTGGGAGGCAAGGTCAGAGCCCATAACCCTGATGTTCTTCAAAGGTCAACTGTAGCAGGTAATTGGTGTCTAGCTTTGTATGAGAATCATCTTTCTGATAACAGGAATGAAAGCTTTTTGTGTCATTAAAAATTTTTTTTGATGGATGGAGCAAATTCAAATAAAATACCTTTAATTGGAGGACTACATGCATTTATATTTGTTAAGAACATAAGCAGTCATAAACATTTTAAGAAATTGTATTTGGCGTTTATATAATAAACATTCTTTTGGGAAATTAATAACTTATTTTTTGGTTAGTGTTACAAGTTATTCAGAGTTGGGTACAATAATGGGAAGTCGTTTTTCTCTTATTGAAGAAATACAGAGTATCTCAAAAACTTAGGTAATAAGGCACTGATATAAAAATAGTATGTAGGGTTGCCTGACTGGCTCAGTCAGTAGAGCATGTGACTCTTGATCTTGGGGGTGTGAGTTTGAGCCCCATATTGGATGTAGGGATTACTTAAAAATAAAATCTTTTTTTTTTTTTAAGATTTTATTTAATCATTTGAGAGAGAGAGAATGAGAGAGAGCATGAGAGGGGAGAGGTCAGAGGGAGAAGCAGATTCCCCACTGAGCAGGGAGCCTGATACCGGGACCCCAGGATCATGACCTGAGCCGAAGGCAGTTGCTTAACCAACTGAGCCACCCCAGGCACCTTAAAAATAAAATCTTAAATGGGCGCCTGGGTGGCTCAGTGGGTTAAAGCCTCTGCTTTCGGCTCAGGTCATGATCTCAGAGTCCTAGGATCGAGGCCCGCATCGGGCTCTCTGCTCAGCAGGGGGCCTGCTTCCTCCTCTCCCTGTCTCTCTGCCTGCCTCTCTGCCTACTTGTAATCTCTCTCTCTGTGTCAAATAAATAAAATCTTTAAAAAAAAAAATTTATAAAAAAAAAATCTTAAAAAAATAGTTTGGGTTTGGGTTTTTTTTTTTTTAAGATTTTATTTATTTGACAGACAGTGTGCAAGCAGGGGGAGCAGCAGGCAGAGGGAGAGGGAGAAGAAGGCTCCGTGCAAAGCCCAATGTGGGTCTTGGCAGGACCCTGGGATCATGACCTGAGCCAAAGGCAAACACTTAATTGACTGAGCCATCCAGGCACGTCCCCGCCAAAATAGTAGTGTGTATACTGTGAACTTAGCTTCAAAATTATTATGACTACACAGCCAGTTATGTATATAGTGAATCAGGTGTATCTCAGTTAGTTTTCTCATTTGTTAAATGGAATAATAGTAATAATTCCCTATTTTACCTTATAAAGTAATTGGGGATTAAATGAAATAATGTTTATGAAAAGTTCAGCACAGGGCGCCTGGGTGGCTCAGTGGGTTAAAGCCTCTGCCTTCGGCTCAGGTCATGATCCCAGG
>LNAC01000078.1:1900254-1917207 GCA_002007465.1 Ailurus styani
CCTCATCCTCTCTCTCTGCCTGCCTCTCTGCCTACTTGTGATCTCTCTCTCTCTGTCAAATAAAAATTAAAAAAAAAAAAAAGTTCAGCACAGTGTATAGGCTCAGAGATAAATGTTATTGATTAGTAGTAAAATAAATGGAATACTAGATTGTTTTGATTCTTTAAGTCATTATGGTGGAAATTTTCCCATATCCAATGTGAAAATTAGCTAAAGTTTAGAGTGTTTGCTTATAAGTAGTATTTTCCTTTGGGATACTTCCTTACCTTTTTAACGCAGCCTCTGCCTTTTTGGTGGTCTCAAATATGTGTCATCTTCTACCACTCTTTCACTTACAATTTTACAAGTATATGTTGAGTTAATGAATAAGTATTTTTTTTTAAGATTTTATTTATTTATTTGACAGAGAGAGAGATCACAAGTAGGCAGAGAGGCAGGCAGAGAGAGAGGAGGAAGCAGGCTCTCTGCCAAGCAGAGAGCCCGAAGTGGGCCTCGATCCCAGGACTCTGAAATCATGACCTGAGCTGAAGGCAGAGGCTTTAACCCACTGAGCCACCCAGGCGCCCTGGATTTGGTCTCATTTAATGGCAAAATATCTTCCTTATATGATAGACTTATGTTCTTTTTTCTAGAGTGTCCAGGTGCCCAGAATAAGTATTTTAAATGATTCTTCCGCTTTTTCTCATTTTTGAATTTTCCGTCTTGGTTCTTTTTATTCTTTAATTAGTGTGAATCATATGAAGTTATTCTTTAGCAGTTCAGAAATGGTTGCATATTAGTCTAATGGTTCACCCCAGTAGTAAATTCCTAATAATCTTCTGTCGTCATTCCCTGCTCTTGTCCTTTCTACTATTTCTGCAGCTATTTTTAAATCCCATCTGTGACCATTTTCCTTATTCTGTTTTTTGTTGTTGTTTTTTCAAGGGGGCGGTTTTTCTTGTTTGTTTACTTTTTCCCATTCTTTTTGTTTTGTATTCTGTTACCTTCTTTTATCTCCCTTTTTTCCCTATCTATTCATGGAAGCTTTCTCTGCCTCCGCTCTGTGTATTTCTGATAACCTGGACACTTTCTTGATGTGCTGTTATATGGACATAAGAGTTTCTAATGCACTTTTTTTTTTTAAGATTTTATTTATTCATTTGACACAGAGAGAGATTACAAGTAGGCAGAGAGGCAGGCAGAGAGAGAGGAGGAAGCAGGCTCCCCGCTGAGCAGAGATCCCGACGTGGGCCTCGATCCCAGGACCCTGGGATCATGACCTGAGCCGAAGGCAGCGGCTTTAACCCACTGAGCCACCCAGGCACCCGCCCTCTAATGCACATTTCTTGAAGAAATGAAAACTAAAAGTGATTTTATGAACAGGAGAAGCTACTATATTTTCATTCCGCTTTCTTTTTGGATTGAATGTATGATATTGACTGTAACTGTGGTAGATTTTGGTCTTAAAGTGGGTGATTCATCTCTTTCCACTTTCTTTTTGGATTGCATATATGATATTGACCATAGTTGTGGTAGATTTTGGTCTTAAAATAGGTGATTCATCTCTGTTGACCATAATTGGAAAATACTCTGTCCCTCTTTTCCTCTTTTTTTAAACTTCCATTTTTACAGCCCAGGCAAAAATCTTAATTATTTATTACATGATTCCTGTCCAGAAGTTCTGCTCTCTTGTTTTATCCTAGTGGCTAGATAAAACTTAACCTGAAAGGATAGCAGTTTCCTGCTTGGGGAGAAGTTGTAGCCTCGGAGAGAAACAAGTTATCTTTGAGACAGGATGCCTGTTCTCAAGAAGAGGATCTTTAACTAGATCTTAGCTTCTGTCTCCTGACTGTAGTCTTTTCCTGTTAGTTTTTACACTGGATATATCACTTTGGTTTGCCAACAGTCAGCTTTCTGCATCTTAAGGAATCTTTCCCTCAGCTGAATTCACCTCCCATGTTCCTTACTCTTATTCTTAATATACTAGATTTTTAAAAAGAATATTCTTGACTCATGGCCTTTACTGCCTCTTTCTTTTTCTTTTTTAAGATTTTATTTTTAGAAATCTCTACATGCAATGTGGAGCTCTAACTCACAACCCCAAGATGAGGTTGTATACTCTGCTGGCTGAGCCAACCTGGTGCCCCTGTTGCTTCATTTTCTATGTAATTTTTTAGAGCCTTGCTTCTATGTGCTTGCTACTTTATTTTGCTCTTAGGCATTTTTAAAAATCTTGTTGCCAAATTCAGTGGCAGTTTTTTTGGTTGTCAGCATTTTGAGCCACATTAGCGTTGACAACTTTTGTTGAGGTTTTCCCTGGCTGCTTTGAATTTTTGCATTCCTGATTCTTCTCCAATTCCTGATTACCTGCTTAGCAGTTCTTCCTGAGTCCTAAAATCCTGGCATTTTCTTGAGAACCTTCTTAAATCTCTTTTTTCTCCTCTTTACTTTCTTTGTTGGCTCTATCACAGTTTCCATTTAGTCTTTTAGGGGAGCAACTCCCAAATCTGTTTATCTTGCTATGTTCATACATCAGATTATGGCCCTTCATTTTCACCTATCTGCCAGTTACCTTTGTGTACCACTGTTGTATCAACCCATTATATCTAAAAGTATTATAAGCTTCCTGTTTCTGTATTCCAGATTTATACTGATGGCATTAGTATCCTTCTAGTTGCCCAGGCTTGAAACTTTAAGGACTTTATTGATACCTTGTTATTGCTGGGGTTTGGTTGAGGGGCTGGCTGTTTTTTATAGCCAGTCTTTTTTTTTTAAATTATATCCATGTATTCTCTTGAATGTGTACCACAACACTATTCTCTTTGCCATTATTTTAGTTTTGTATTATTGGACTGATTAATTATCCTGCTTTCCTCACTCTCCATACTTGTCTGTGTGATTAATCTATTTAAAGCACAGCTCTCATGTTTTTCCCTGTCTGTGTATTTATTGATTCCTTTTTGCCTATAGAATAAAATCTAACCATTTTTAGGCCTAGCATTCAAGGCCTGGTCTATGATGCAGTCAGTAAGGTTGGAAACAGGATGAAGAATCAGGTTCGATGTTTGACTGTAGGAGTGGGAGATAAAAGCAGAGCTGTTAGTCGAAGAACTGCATGTTTCTGAGCTTGGTTATCTAACAGATAATTAATACTCATCCCATCTAAAAAGCATTGACTCATACTATCTGCTATTTGTGTCCTTTTAGCAGTGTTTCTTTATTATTAATAATCCTTTCCTCAAAGAATTAGCATTGTCGTAATCTACCAAGGTTTTAAACTCTTAGATCTTATTATTTCTTATTTATGTATCTGAATATTTGTCTCTGTTCTGATTATTTTCTGCCAACCATAGCCTTCCTCTTTGGAGGAGTTTTTGCCAATCCCAAGAAAAAAAGTGATTGTTCTGACTGACCAGTTTAATTTGAATAACTGTACATGACTTGTTAATTTGCTTAATTCTTTCATAGGAAGGACCATTAAGACCTGTTCTTGAATACATTGATCTGGTCAGCAGTGATGATGAAGAGCCTAGCACCTCTCATAGTGATGTAAGTACATTATATTTGATTTGCATTTCTTTCACTTCTGTCATTTAAGAGACATTGCCTTAAGAGAGTTATCAAGTCAATGATGGTTTTTAGGAGCTGTAGTACTTTAGAGAATGGCCCGTTTCTGTAGCGTGAACCACAAAAGGTGTCCAGTGAGTCCTTGGCCCAAAATATCTCCTACTTCCAGTTTTGTTTCTTTACTTTCGGTGAGGATGTGAAAGGATAACACAACACAGGAAAGTTCTAAGCCTTGAAGATGGTAGCTGATAAAAGGAAATTGGAATAAAAACTGCAGGCTTTTTGGCTCCTTGTGCCCTTTTCCTTTCACGTCTCTCCTCAGGTGCCATGTATAACTAGATTCTTTTCTTCCAGAACCACGTGGCCACAGAAAGTTTGTTTTACCTTGGAAGGAAGGATATTTGAAGATCTTTTAGGAAATGGAATGTGGGAAGGGGTTTAGGTGGTATGGTACTTCAGTCGTCACTCCTTTTAACCTCGTCTATCCCTCACATATTTTGAGTTTTTGTCTCTTACCTGTGATTTATTGGTTGTGGGTTTGACCCTTAAACCAGTACTTCCCTTACTCTGAGAATCAAACTAGCTGAGCCCTTTGTAGCAATCTTGTCTTTCATTTGTCTTAGCCCAAATTTCTATTAATGGGCTATTTTCTTGATGGGTTAGAGAACTGGCTCTTGTCAACGTGGCCAGAAAACTTTCTCTGTAATACAGGGGATTGAGACTTGGAATCAGTATATGTAGGTTTTAGTCTGAGCTTTACTCTTTATTAATTCTGTGACTTTGGATAAATTAAGCAACCTTTAACGTTAGTTTCTTTATCAAATAAGAGTAATACCTACCTCACAGGGTTGTTGTGAGGACAAAATGAGGTAACACATATGTAAATAAGCTCCTTGGAAACTACAAACAATAAATTAGGACTATGCAACTGGGAAGTTTTGTTATTCTTAGAGAGTGAACAGGAGAAAATTTTAAAGGGGCTTAAAAGTGACTCTGCAATGGGGACTTTTAGAAATATTTTTTGTTCTCAGTGGAAGTTTTCCCAAGTTCTCCGTACCATTTTTAACTTTTACTTGTTGACTTACATACATTGACTGGGATTTTTTTTTAAAAAGATTGTTAATCAACAATAGTCTCACCACCTCTTCTTATCCTAGCATGAGACCAAGCAGCAGGCCAGGATGGCACCACTTGAACTAGGCTTCTTTTCACTCTTTTTTTTTTTTGTAGACAGAGTGCCATATTAATGGCCATAGTTGGTATTAGGTTTTTGGGTAGTGAAGCTTGTGGATTTGACTTCTGTGATCCCCTTGCTGATCTGTAGTGGATTGCATCTTGCATTGTTGTTATAATAATTTTAAAAATTGAGTTCTACTTACTGGACATGCATCTCTGCACTTGAAAGTTAACATATTAAAAGCATTTTTTTTTCTTCCTTGGTTTTCTTGTTCATGTGGATAACCCAGAGAATGCCTGAGTCTAAGGTGCCATCCTCTGAGAATCATCGTGCAGAAATGTGCTCTAGCTGCAGTGTTCCTCTTCCCATTGGAGACAGCAGTTCCTCCTCTGGGAGTTGCACCAGCAGTCCACAAAGGATAGTTTCTCAACCTCCTTCTGTTGAGAACACATTGGAGAACCAGAAAAATGATCAAAATAATTCAGATATTAAGATCTCTGAGACAGAGACACTTAAACCATCACAAAATTATCAGAGTCTGCCTTCATCTCCAGTTCTGGTCCCCCAAGAATCTTTGATCTCTTCAGAGGTCAAGGAGGATTTACCTCTAGAGTCGTCTTCAGCTTCACAGCATGGACAGGATGCCATCCTTTATCTTCAGACACAAGTGGCTGAGATGTCCCGAGTGATACGTGATCTGCAGTCTAGGAGCTGTTTTAGATTTCATCATTCTAGGCCAAGTGAGAACTCCTCAGTGCCATGGGACATCTCCACCTCTAAGGATGAAAATTTATCCACAGTTGATGAAGAAGCTGACTGCAAATCCCCCTCAGCTGATGACAAAGGGCAGCCAAATGACCCCAGTCAGTCTAGTTTCACAGGTCTTTTGAAGAGAATGGAACAGAGAGGTGTTATAAAGAGAGTAACGTTACAATCTGAAGCAGAATCGTGTGAAGGGAAACCTGATTATGTGACCTCTAAGAAACGTTTGGTTCCTCCATTGCATCCTCTTCTGAGAATTGCCACCACTGAGGTTTTTAAAGACCCTGCTGATTGCCATCCTTCTTCCTTCATGGGGCACAGGGTATATCCCGTGGCCAAGGATACCTCTCCTTTCCAACCAAATCCACCAGCTGAGGGCCCTATTGTAGAAGCATTAGAGCACAGCAAAAGAGGAAGCACAACATCTCCTCTAGATTCTACCTCAAAAGAAATGGAGATTATGGGTTGTAGATTCTACCATGCTGCTTCCATTGCAGCCCGAGCTGCTAGCTACATGGCCTATATGACTCAATATCAGCGTAAACTCTGGGAAGATATGGAGGATCTGGTTCATGACCCAGAGTTTGATCGTGGAAAAGCAAGATGTATAATATCTGATGGTATGGATGCAGGACTTTGGCAGCTTTGTACTACTAGGGACATAATGGATTCTGTAGTCAGAGTTATGGCAATGGCAATAGACTACAGAAGACAAGCCTGGCTCCGACTTACATCTCTCACTAAGAAAACCCAGGAGAAGATCTCGCACTTGCCCTTTGATGGTACTTCCCTCTTTGGACAAGATGTGAATGCTGTTGTTTCAGAAGAAAACAGTATTAAAGAAAATGACTATAGAGACCACAACAAATACTATAACCAACATCGATACTTTTATAGTCATGATCAGAAAGCACATTATCACAATAGAGGATATTCCAAAGGAGATTGGTACAAACCTCGCAACCACCCCTATAGATACAGAAAAAAGGGAGAATCTCCAGAACGCCATGGGTACAAGAATTAATAGCCTGTTTGCATTCAGCAGCATAGTCATCCAAGATCCTATTTTACTTGCTTCTCTCCACTCAAACAGGATCTACAGGTAGGAGGTCACCTTAGAAACTGATGCATGTCTGGAATTATCACAGCTAACATCTAAATTCTAGACTTTTCAAATGAAATATATAATAAAGAGACTCATGTTTTATTGGCCAAGCGAGCAATAGAGACTTTCATCTAAGTAGGGTTGAACAAAGGTTTACCCATTATTTCCAAAATAAGTTCAGAGGAGGGTACTCAGGAATCTGAATCCTCTTGTGATTAAAGAAAAATATAAAGATCTGTTCCTCAGGAAAATCCTACTGAAAAACTGAGGACTAGCTGATTTGGGCTCTGGAAACAGCCTACGGTTAGATCTTTGTTTACTAATACCAGAGGCAGATCCTTCATTTTTAGGTCATCAGTGCTTCCTTGTTCAGGCTTCAGCTTGTCTGATCTTCACAAAATGACAAATCTGTTGTACTCTGTTTATGTCAGGATGATCTACTGATCAAGAATCCATACTACTCTCAAGCTCTCTCAGACTTCAGAATCAACCATGAAGCTGTATGTCAAGAACTGGAATACAAATCAAATTTTGCCAAATCCAATTTGTTCCCAATGGGATGGCTAGATGTTACAGGTCTACTGTGGACACCAGCTGGAAAAAGACTTTCCTGCCTGTAACATCTCTAGAAATTTTCACAGTAACTATTTTTATTGAGACTGATGGCTACCATGTCATTACCACTCAGAGCTACATGTGAGAAAATTCTTTGTTATCATGCTGAAGTCTGACCTATCAAGCTCTCAGATACAAAGAAGGTGTGAGACCCAGTCATTGGTGTTCTCTCAGGATATTTTGGGCCTTTCACCAAGATGGCCTTCTTAAACAAACCTACCTTCCAAACAATTGACTTTTTTGGGCTTGATAACTCATCACTCTAAACGTAAAAAAGATACATACATTACTGCCCTGGATATAAAGGATGTTATACCATCCAGGCATGCAAATCTGAACTCTTATAAGAGAATTCCAAACATGCCTGACAATCTCGTTCTCTTATTGTAATAAAGAGGGATGCCATCAAACTAGATGATACTGAGAATCCTTAAGTGTTCAGTATTACTGTGGATGTTGTAAAGAGAACATCTCATACAGCTCTGTTTCTGGATATCTTTAAATGATGATATCCATTAGAGATTTCTTAAAAGTCTGAAATCAAGACTTCAGTGACATGTTCTTGGTTTACTGGTCCCTCAATCTAGTCAGACTCATCAAAGAGACGACTATCTTTTTGCTCCCAGTTGGTTCCTTTAATAGTTCTTCACAGTTCTGGAACTGGCAGCAGATACCTCAATTGTATATCCCACAGTATCTTTTTAATCTCAAGGCAGTGGCTGTACAGCATACCGGCCCTTAGATCCTCATTTTTGCAGCATGACTTCAGAAATGGAGACAGAGTCAATTTGAGGGGTCCGAATACATCACGTAGTATTTGCTTGGCAGCCAAAAAAATTTTTTTATCAACAGACTTAAAATTTTGTAACTTGGTTTGTCATACATCTGCATTTATTTCATCTGCTTGATCAGAATATTTTGGGTCTACTGTTATTGGAATATAACACTGTTTTAGGGTTCATGTGGTTTCTATTTCTTGCCATAGTTCTTGCACAGTGGTGATTGACATTTTCCCTAGTGCCCCACTTTTTGATGGTTGAAGCTCATTCCCGCCCCTCTGTAACTATCTTCAGCATCCTTTTCTTCCTCTCCCTATTTGTGCTAGAGGTTGAAGACGCAAACATCCCTACTTAGAAGAAGCTATTTTATTTTGTCAGATAATTTTAGAGTACTATATTGGTCTTATTTGTAAATTAAGCCTAAACAACAGGCTTGAGAGAGGAAATTATCTTGCAAATTTGGTCAGGTCATATCTAGAGTTAACATTTACCTTTATTTTTGTACATTTTCCACAGTGTTTTACTTCTACCTTTTTTAGGTCTATGCCAGTGATGTAGAAACTCTTTCATATTAAACTCTAGAAGAGCATTGATTAACTACCTGAAAAGAAACAAGGGCCTAAAAAAATCACAGATTTTTATAGTTTACGATATATATTACATCAGTCAGGCAGTCTTTATATGCCCCTGACATGGCACTGTAGTTTCTTTTATGAAAGGACTAGTCACAGGTGAACTTACTGGAGAGAGACCTTGGAACTGTTCTATGTGGCTGCATAGTTATACCCAGTTAGCGAAGGCTACTTCAGACTGTTCCCACCTTTCCATTTCTCCCCTTTCTTTCCCTGAATTAGATACTGGGTTACAAATGTAATGATTTTTGAGGTATTCTTATTTCCCAAACCAAAATGATTCTTGAAGACGTAATTTCTTTGAAACTACTTTGGCATTTCCACTTAACATGCTCCTCCTTCTAAATTTTTTTGTTTTTAACTGTGGTCAGAAAAAAGACAACATAAAATTCACCACCTTAACCATTTTTAAGTGTACGGTTCACTAAGTTAGCTGTCTTTACATTGTGTAGCTCCTCCTTAAGTATTTATAAAACAGCATTGCTATTCTCTTCGTCTTTGGTTATTTGTGTTGCTCAGTATTAAAGTAACATTGTTTACCACTCTCTGATAAACTCAATTATCTCCAGAGAATTTTCCTAAAAGTGGAAAGGTATTGAGGAATCATCAGATTGTTGATCAATAGATAACTTCTGAAAGGGATTTGTCAGTTGAGTCGGGGCTGTGAGAATGCAGTAGAACGGGAACAGCTTTCAGCTATAGATTTGTTGGTCTCTTGATTACAGAAAAAACAATATCCCTAACCTATTTGTTTATTTTAAAATCTTTCTCTGGCATACTTGAATGATGGTGGTGTTAAAAAACTAAAAATGGGGACTTGATCTAGGGAGACAATCCCAAAAGCATATGAAACTCAAAATTAGATAGTAAGTTTTCATATTGTGCCTGCCACAGATTTCTCCATTAGGCGAACCTTGGATGTTTAAATATCTCTAGATTTTCTGGGAAGCTTTGGGGTAATTGCAAATGTAATGATTTGATATTCTCAGTGGGGATGCATCTAATGATCCTTTTTCTTCAAAATGTTATTTCTCCACTAGACATAGAATATATGTGAAGACAATATGATTTTTTGCAGTTACTGTGTACAGAGAAACTGTTTCCATTGTTATATGAAGTGCCTTTTTAAATTTCACCCTATTGTTTAAAACTTAACATTTTGATGTCTTGCGTATGTTGCTGGTGATATTTATGTGAGTTCTGTACAGTGATTTTTTTCAATCTTGTAGTTTATTCATCTGTACAATTGCACTATCTAAATGTACTCTCCTTCTGAATGTTAATTTGTTTTCTTTATAGCACTGTTAATCCATTTCAGAAGGTTGTAGAGTATGCCCCTCCCCCTTTATTTAAATAACTTCACAGTAGTTCTTTTTAGTTATTAGTGATTGGCTCAGTTTCCTGAGCATTAAGGCAGCTTTGTTTTTTATCTGCCTGTTCTAGGTTTTCTGATTGAGTCATTTGTCTCATAACTAACCTTGTTCTAAGCCATGGTAGCACAACTTATATTTGATAAGTGGATGTGTTTACTTGGGAAGAAGAAACAAGGACATTAGAAAAAGCAGTAAATTTGCCGACACTTTATCCTTTCTTTTTAGATAGTGTGACAGCTTCCTTATCAGTGTAATTGCATGTAAACGTTTTTTAAAGTGCGTGGCAGCTTCTTTATAATTCCATTTATTTACTTAGCCCTCAAAATCACATTTTGAGGGGAACATAAACTCTTTCAGGATACTTGGATACTATTTAGTATATTACATTAGTACTATACTAATAATTTACTGAATGATGCCTAAGTGACCTGATTGATAATGTCCTTAAGGGCCCAATACATCAGGATAACCTCTCAGGTACTAAAAATGAGGAGGTTGGAATAGACACAATCCAGAATCCCTTCTAGCTATAAAATTGGATACAGAATTAAATGACATGGATAAGCAGAGTTAAATGCCACATTCATCATTGAGGATATAATTTAGTGGGATTCTGATGAAGGTTAGAAATTATGGATTAGATCTTTATAGAAATAGTTTAAAAATTGCAATAACTGAAAACTTTTTTTTTTTAAACCGTGAGGCATATTTTGCCCCAGACTTGCACTGTTTTAGGTTTCCTTGTCTTTTGAAATTTACCGTTCTTAATGTTAGTGGCTAGTCCAATAATTGATTATGATCGATGCATGTCATTCAGTTGGCCAGGTCCATTCTATATAGTTTTTATTTGTGGATACAAAAACCAATCAGTTATTCTGTCTTTCACTTAAGAAAATATATAGGTGGAAGTTATTATTTAACTGATGATCACTATTGAGTGCAAATGTTAGTTATTTTTCCAGTAATAATGAGTTTTATAAGCCATTAAAATATTCTTTTAAGGAATTTCCCTTCCCGGATGAATGATGAGAATATTGTTTTATTAAATCTTTTTTTCTTCTGTTGATTAGTAGGGATAATATTTTTGTACTACTTTGTGTTTTCGTTTCCTTGACTATAGTAATGAAAACTTTTTTATAGTAGTGTTTGGTACTATTGAGATATCTTTTACTGGAAATTATGTTTGCTTCCAGTGGGATATATCTGGAAGTGATCACAGTCCAACTGTGTCCTTTGATGTTATCATATTAGTTACTTCATTCTTTATATTGATCTCTTTCTTTAATGTAACACCTCTTTGTAGAAGGATGTCTGATCTTCCCTTAGTCTCTTTGACGTAGATTATATTTTTTATTCTACCAGTAAATACTAGCCAGGATTTTGATGTGGCTTTGTATTTGTGTACTTAAATACAATGCCTTCAGCATTACTGTAAGAGATTTTCTAGTTTTCTCTTTTGTCCTTTTTTAAAAAAGCAGCCAGTCCAGTCTCTGGAACTATTATTTCCTGGCTGTTGAACTTCAAGCAGTTTTTAATGCCTTCTTATTTAATGGTAGTCTTATTTTTCTCATTTTGCATAGTTTTCACACAAATGTATTACTACGTATGGTTTACAGTTAATTGCATCTTCTCATAAAAATTCTAAGCCCGTCACCATGAAGTTACAGAACAGCTCTGACATAAACTGTATCTTAAAATTAACCAGTTTTCTCTAGGTCTTAAGGGCTTTACCTATTTTATTGAGATAACTGTCTATTTCAAATGATCTCTTGGATTTTCTGATGCCTTGTCAAGAATTCAACAAGAATTCTCAGGTTGTCTGTACTTTCTTTTAGGACTCTGGAGATCTCTCAAGTTGTATTGAGTTTTCTAATATTCCTAAGTATTCCTTGGTAGCAGTGAAAGTAAGTGCTTTGTATCTAGTCATATATTAAACTCTCCTTTGATCATAAATGCTTCAAGTGTTATGAATTCTGTTGGTAGTCTCTTTATAAGACCTATTTTCATATGCTGTTTTTTCTGTCAGCTCTCTATCCTATGCCTTCTCTTTTCTGTCATTGCCCGTAAGAGTAGCTCTGTCATGTTATTCAGTTTTGAGGGCTACAGTTAGACCTCTTGTCAACTCCTACTTTTATCTGTGATAACTGTTTCACACTACTTAGTGTGCATTTAACACTAGTGTGCATTTAACACTAGTAGTACCCTGTGTTTGTGGTCCCTTTATCTGTACCACTGTCAATTACTAGGGCAACATGATATGGGTGATTGGAGGGAAGCATCTTCCAAGTCATTTAAACAGTCTCAAATTTTCAGTTCCATTTTTTTTTAACATTTAATTACATTAAACATCCTGCTGTTAGGTGTGAACCCCTTCCTTTCTGCCTTGGTTCTAGTATAGTCGGTGTTTAATTAGCCTCATTTAGATTCTTAGCAAGAGTTGCATGCAAGTTGGTCATTGTCTAATGGCTTATAACAACTCCTGTTTACTTTTAGCAAAAATACATTTTGAGATCTTGGAAGCACCTTGATAGCCTTGATCCTAACAGTTGTCTTCCCGCCTGGAAGCAAGTAGAGAAGAGAATTTTCATTTATAGAGCTCACATTTACTACACTGTGCTTAAAGTTACAAGGTACTCTTGAAGAAATTCACCCTTATTTTGCAGATGAGGAAATGAAACATCATTAAGCATGTTTCTCAAATGATGGAGCCTGGCTTTTGAATATTGACTCTATTCCTCCACAGTCTTAGTTTAGCATTGTGCTAGGCTACCTCTCTGTATTTTTCAAGTCTTATCTGATAAGCTAATTTGACATATACTAATCTTTTTCTTCCTTAAATTTTGTGTTTATGGCTGTACTCTCATCCTTTAGTACTTGATGTCTTATATTAACTAATTCTTGGTCATTTCACTTGTCAGATCAGAAACTCTCGGTTTTCCCATTGAGATTTCACTGTATGGGACTAAGATTGTTCTTGATGTATGGTCATTGGCTTGTTTCATGTATTCCATTCATTTTTGGCACTGATCATTTTAGTCAAGGGTTCTTTTTGCTTTTTTTTTTCTTCTTCTTCTACCTTTTTTGGTTAAAACATTTTGTTTCAGATACACACTTAAGTTTTTTGTTTGTTTTTTTGTGGGCTTCTTTAGGATATTGGCTAGGAAGGTGAAATGGTGCAAAACACATGATATTTTAATTCTAAGACCATGATCCGAGTATTAGCAAGTCACTTATTTTCTGAACCTCAGTTTTCCTACTCTCAAAGGAGGTAATGCCTGGAAATACTTTGAAATTTCAAAAGCCCAGTACAGGTTTCTTTTCTTTCATAGGTGTGCTTTTTCTACACACATAGATATAACTGTGGAATGGTATTGGATATAAATACAGATACATTTTAAGATGTATATTTAATAGCATGTAATAGGTTCTTGTCATCAGATCATGTTCCCCTTGTTTACAGTTTTTAAGGCTCAACTATGAAGCTGTATTACAAGCCCATCAATGAACTAAGTCATTGAAAGGCATATTTAAAGTAAAATAGTCTCTTTTCTCAAGTGCAGGCTGAGAAATGCTCATTATAAACAGTAAGGACATAAAGAGAATGTAGAATGAAGAGGTAGGTTATGTAGGTATGTGTATATGATTTTTGATGGATGCTGTTTTGTCACTTTGTGTCTATGTTGGCAACAATCTTCTATCATAGTTTTCAGTACCTCTACAGGCAGACACTAAGGAAGGTGTGGAGGAACCTGGAGTTAATAAGAGATGGTATATTCTCTTAAGAGAAAGAATTACCAATACAATATAACTGTCCTGTTTAGAGGAATGCCTACAGTGAAGTTGGAACAAAAGAGAGAGCCATCTAGAGGGATCAGGGAAGCTTTTCTTACTTAGCAAATACTTGAGCTGAGGTTTGCAACATGATTGGAGAAGAGATAGTTGGACCAGTAGAGAATCAGGAGCCAGACATTGAGATGAATCAGTGCATACAAGGCATGTGAAACATGGTGTCTGGTTTCAGAATTGTAAGGAACAGCCTTTATGGGGGACAGTTTGTAGAGATTAATTGGAGAAAGAGGGTAAATTACCCATGAAAATGTATTGGTTCCTATCTATTCAAAGTGTACCAAGTTTGTGTAGCTATTATTTGTAAGGTTATAGAAGTAGTCTGTCTAGAGTTCGCTTTGTAGCATAGTCCCCCGTGGCCATCTAGAGCAATTCTTTTGCTTCCCTGAGCTGAGCCAAAGGGAAGGCTTTCAGTCAGTGTACCTCTAGTCCCAGGGACAGCTCAAGCAGTAAAAAGAACTGAGACACTGATAGAGAACAACTTTGAAGATGAACAGGATGATGACACTGAAGTGGAATGTGACAGACCATTATGGGTATACAGTTGCATACTTCAGGACCTCCTAATGGCATTGTGTCCTCAGTGTAACTAAGTGTGGCTCATTTCCCTGTACATTGGCTTACAGATAATTTGAGGGTAGACTTGGGGAAAATGAAGATATTTCTAAAAATGTTGCTTCATTGGAGTTTGGAGGTATTGTATTGAAGAAAGACCTGTGAACTTTGTGCCAGTGGTATCTCCAGCAGCACCCAAAACACATTTTGTCAACTCCCTCTTTATTTTTTCTGTGATTTGAGTTTCTTTTCTTGTTTTTGTTGATACTTTTTTCTTTTCCTAATCTTTTTTCTTTCTGTGCCAGTTATAGCAGTGGCACTCAGGGTTAAAGTTGTAACTCCCCTTTGCAACTTCAGAGATACTTAAAAATTCTCAAGTTCCAGATATGTTTTTGTTTTGTTGTGTTTGTTTTTTTATAGTCCTGTACTGAAGGAGAATCAAAGTCATTCTTCATAGGGGGGAATTTTTATAAGTATAGATATTGACAATTTACCCAAAAGACAATACAGGAAGAAGAATCTTATTGAACATGTTTGGTGGTACTAGCCTTCTTAATTGGGTAAAGTTCTTTACGGAATGGGTTATATCTGTATGTATGTTTTTTTATGTTTGCCATATAAAGCAGATGTTCTGTGTACTTTGTAAACAATAACCAGTTGGGGGTGGGAAGATGGTTGCTTTGTACAAAAGGGTTGTTTCCTGGTTCCAAAGCTTTGCTGCTGGAGATGGTAAATAAATATTGTACTGCTTTGCTGTGTTTATCCCTTCTGCTCTCTCTGTATTTGAATATAAAATACTTGAGAAAAATTGTTGCTTTTCAGAATGTTATTTTGGGGTGTGGTTTGAGCCATACGTTGGGCAGAAGGGGCTTCTGATAAACAGAACTTGTGGGAGTGCAAACTTCAGACCAAACTATGGACCACAGCTTTAGGATAGGCAATAATAAGCAGGCTTTGAAATTTGAGTTTATTTGGAATAATGCAGTTGTTTCAGGAATTATATTCAAACCAAGTGTACTGGTCAGATGAATAGCTATGATTAATGATTTACAAAGTTAATTCATTCCACTTTCACAGTTGGTTGCTCCTTTGAGCTTTCTTTAAACTTGGGATCCCTTCTTTACACAGAAGATAAGGATAATGGCCAGAATAGTAATTCTCTGTTGGATGCCTTGCTGACTATTGTGTCAGCTGACATTGAGGGAGATACTATAACAGCAACAAATAAACCTCTGACTCGGACTAGTCTCTACACCCCCTCTCACTATCCCTCCCCCTACCTCCTACAAAATTCATCTTTCCTCATTACTGGCTTTTCTGTAGCCGGAAAAGTGCTTTTGGTGAGTCAGATAGGGAACTGGGTTGTTGTGATCCCTTCTTTGGATAACTCATTTCACAGTGTTTTCTCCTAACTTACATCCCCCTGTACAGAAGTGAGAGTCCATTTTACAGGGAAGATCCTTTGACTATATTCATATTTCCATTTAAAAAGTAATTTTGTATAATGCCAAATTTGATAGTTACTCAAAAACTAAAGTGCTTTTTAGAGATTAGTAGTGATTTTGAAATAAAAAGTCAGTTGCTTATTATAAAAAAGGCTCAAGGGCGCCTGGGTGGCTCAGTTGGCTAAGCGATTGCCTTCGGCTCAGGTCATGATCCTGGAGTCCCACATCCGAGTCCCACATCAGGCTCTCTGCTCAGCGGGGAGTCTGCTCCCTCTGACCTCCCGGCTCGTGCTCGCTCGCGCTCTCTCTCATTCGCTCTCTCTCACATAAATAAAAATCTTAAAAAAAAATAAAGACTATGCTTAAAAAAAGACTCAAAATGATATAATGTCACAAGTTATCGTAAAATGATAATTTCATCTGTGAAACCTTGCTTTTTTCAGTATTGTGGTTCTAGAAATTGCTTTACAAAAGCAGAATTATTCCTTTAATTTTGCATTTCCCTTGACTCGATCTTGGCAAATATTTTTAGAAAACTGATTTAGCTAGTTAAGCCATTTAAGAAGTGACTTAGAACCTCAACTTTTGGGTGAGCTGGTGAATGAAGGGTAAATGAAAGATCTGCCTTTATTTATTTATTTATTTATTTATTTATTTATTTATTTATTTATTTATTTATTTATTTATTTATATTTGACAGAGAGATCACAAGTAGGAAGATAGGAAGGCAGAGAGAGAAGGGAAAGCAGGCCCTCCGCCAAGCAGAGAGCCCGATGTGGGACTCGATCCCAGGACCCTGAGATCATGGCCTGAGCTGAAAGCAGAGGCTTAACCCACTGAGCCACCCAGGCACCCAAGATCTGCCTATATTTAATATTTAAAAAAATTTATTCATGAGACCTTAAAAAAGTTTAAACAGATTAGAGCCCATTTTCTCAGCATTCAATACCAAGCCCAGTTCTTAAGTACCAAAGGGGAGTTGGCAAGTGTATGGCAATTGGCTTCTTAAACCATAATACCCTGAAGGATGAGAGTGAATGGTTCAAGAAACAGGCATTTGTAGGGCGCCTGGGTGGCTCAGTGGGTTAAAGCCCCTGCCTTCGGCTCAGGTCATGATC
>LNAC01000078.1:1917308-1980037 GCA_002007465.1 Ailurus styani
CTCTGTGTCAAATAAATAAATAAATAATCTAAAAAAAAAAAAAAAGAAAGAAACAGGCATTTGTAGATGAATTCTAAAAGAAAGCCCACCTACGAAATTCAAGTTCTTGGAAAAATTTACTTTTGGGACATTATTAGCTTCCGTGTGAATAAATATGTTAAACGCTTAGAAATTACCTTGGTCATTGGAAAAGTTAAGAGACTTGCTTCCTATTCTTATATCCCAAATAGGAAAAGAGAAAAGTCAGGTATAGCTGAATAAGCTAATATTTTTAAGTTTCAACTTTTTTTTTTTTAAGATTTTTATTTATTTATTTGACAGAGAGAGACACAACGAGAGAGGGAACACAAGCAGGGGGAGTGGGAGAGGGAGAAGCAGGCTTCCCACTGAGCAGGGAGCCCCAAGTGGGACTTGATTCCAAGACCCTGGGATCATGACCTGAGCCAAAGGCAGACACTTAATGACTGAGCCACCCAGGCGCCCCTAAGTTTCAATTTTTTAATTTGTCTAATTGTACTTTTAATAATTTAAGTACACTTAAAATACAAATGAGTATGTGTACTTTGCAGTTTGTTTTAAGCATACATGTATTTAAAGAAAAATACTAAATTTTAAGTATGTTTTAGCTAAGTGCTTTTTGTTTTAAAATAGTAATGGTGTTTGACATCAAAACTGTGTAAAATATATCTTCCGATAGTCATTTAGGGTTGTTGAACTGAATATGACTTGCCTTAGTTATGATTAGTAATTTTTTCTGTTAGGTTTGGAAAATAATGTAGTTTAATCATTGGATTTCTAGAGAGAAAAATCTGGAGGGAAAAAAATGTTAAATACAATTTACTAACAAATTATGTTCCTTCTAGATACAAAGTTTCCATCTACCTTTATGAAGGATAAATGTTAAACTTATATTTATGTAAGGGATTAATTTAAACCAGATCTATTATTCCCAAACAAAAGAGTGAGATCCTCAATACTTTTTGTCATTATACCATCTATTTGGTTAAAAACTGAAATTTTGTTAATAGTTTTATTACATGTGCTAATTGTAGAAATACTAGAAAATGGAAATTAAAATTTCTCCAGAGAGAAACAACTACTGTTAACATTTGATCTCTATTCTTTTAGGTTTTACTTACATATTTTAATAAAAGATGAGATTATTTTCATTTAAATATTAGAGAAAGAAAACACTGAAATACAGATATTATAGTTTCATTGATTAGTGGTATTTTGTGCCATTTTGTCATTAATTTGTCTGTTGATATTGTTATGATTTGACAGTTCATATAGAAAGATCAGTTTCACATTAATGTGAGATATTTTAATAGTTTCCAGGAAGTATTTGTTAGCTCGTTAAATTTGATTAGTAAGTGAAAGTATTAATACTTTGGTGAAATTTTTGTCTGAATAGTGAAATTTGCATTGAATGTGACTTCTGATCTTTTATGATCAGGATTTTGAGTTCATGGTCAAAACCAATTTTAAGTTCAACTGAACTGATTTCAAGTTTGACATGTCATTGGTCTGTAGCAAAAAGAAAAATCAGAGTAGTGCAGCTAGTGTTTCATAAGGCTAAATTTGTTTAAATTGAAACTACTAAGGGAAATTTTAAAGTATTAGTTTGAGGTATTGTGCCTTACTCTTTAGAAATGAAGGCAACCATTGATATTAGTTCCTTTAAAAATGCCCTTACTTGACAAAATAATGGAATCCAATGCCAGGCTTTCCTTTTCCCTTTCCCCCCAGTTATGTTGACCCACTCAATCCCATCTTTCCAGATTAGATCTCATAAGAAAGCCCTCTTCTTTCCTGTGCAAGTTGTACCTTATTTCTAGACTTGGAATTTTTGCTCTAACTACCATACTACATTAAAACATTAAAACTTACTTTGTCCTCAAGAACAAAAGAATTCTTGCTTTCACCTGTACAGGCATACCTTGGAGATATTGCGGGTTTGGTTCCAAACCACCACAATAATATAAACATTAAGTGTGTAGTAGTATTATGTCTAAAAAATATACATACCTTAATTTAAAAATACTTCATTGCCAAAAAAATGCTAACCATCATCTGAGTTTTTGGTGAGTCTTAACCTTTTTGCTAGTGGAGGGTCTTGCCTTGATATTGATGGCTTCTGACTAACGGTGTTGGTGGTTGCTGAAAGTTGGGGTGGCTGTGGCAATTTCTTAATAGAAAACAGTAGTGAAGTTTTGCCATATCAATTAATTCTACCTTTCAGGAATGATTTCTCTAGCATAGTTGTGTTCTAAATCCTTTGTTGTCACTTCAACAGCCTTCACAGCATCCTCACAAGGAGTAGATTCTATCTCAGGAAACCTCTTTGCTCATCCATAAGAAGCAATTCCTCAACTGTTCAAATTTTATCATGAGGTTTCAGCAATTCAGTCTTGTCTCAGGCTCTACTTCTAATTCCAGTTCTCTTGCTATTTCTACCACATCTACAGTTACTTCCTCCAAGGAAGTCTTGAACCCCTCAAAGTCATCCCTGATGTTGGAATCAACTTTTTTCAAACTCTCTTAATGTTGATAGTTTAACCTCTTCCCATGAATCATGAATGTTCTTAATGGCATCTGCAATGGTAAATCCTTTCTGGAAGGTTTTCAGTTTTCTTTTCCCAGATCTATCAGGGGAATCACTGTCTATGGCAGCTTACATTCTTACAGAATGTATTTTTTAAATAGTAAGACTTGAGAGTTGAAGTTGTTCCTTGATCCATGGCCTACAGAATGAATGTTGTGTTAGCAGACATGAAAACAACATTCTCTCAGTGTACGTTTCCATCAGAGCTCTTGGGTGACCAGTCAGTCCATTGTCTATGAGCAGTCAGATTTTGGAGGAATGTTTGTTCTGAGCAGTAGGTCTCAACAGTGGGCTTAAAATATTCAGTAAGCCGTCATGTAAACAGATGTGCTCTCATCCTGGCCTTATTCCATTTATAGAGCAGAGGCAGAGTAGAGTTAGCATAATTCTTAAGGACCCTAGGATTTTTCAGAATGGTCAATGAGCATTGGTTTCAACTTAAGAAGTCACCAGCTACATTGGCCCCTAACAAGCGAGTCAGCCTATCCTTATAAGTTTTGAAGCCATGGAATTGACTTCTCTAGCTATGAAAGTTCTAGATAGCATCTCCTTTATAATAGAAGGCTGTTTCATCCATATTGAAATTCTGTGGCTTATTGCAGCCACCTTCATTAATTCTCTTAGCTAGAGCTTCTGGGTAACTGCTGTAGCTTCTACCTCAGCACCTGGTGCAGCTTTTCCTAAGCCTCATCAGTCAACCTCTGATAGCCTCAAACTTCTCTTTTTCCTTATCTCTCTCAGCCGTCACAGAATTGAAGAGTTAGGGCTTTGTTCTGGATTGGTCTCTGGCTTAAGGGAATGTTGTAGCTGGTTTGAGCGATCTAAACCACTAAACTGTGTTCATATCAGCAGTAAGGCTGTTTTGCTTTCTATCATTCATGTGTTCACTAGAGCAGCATTTATAATTTCCTTCAAGAACTTTTCCTTTGCCTTCACAACTTGGCTGTTTGGCCCAAGGGACCTAGCTTCCAGCCTGTCATGGTTTTCAGTATGCTTTTCCCACCAAGCTTAATAATTTCTAGCTTTTAAAATGATAAATGTGCAACTCTTCCTTTCACCTGAACACTTAGAGACCATCATCAGGTTATCGATTGCCCTAATTTCAATATTTATAACTCGGGAAATAGGGAGGCGAAGGAAGGAGAGTGATACACGGGAATGACCAGTGAGTGGAGCCATCGGAACACATACAACGTTTATGCAGTCTTAAATGGGTGCAGTTCATGGCACCCCAAATCAATTACAATACTAACATCAAACAGCACAGATCGCTATAACAAGTATAATAATAATGAAAAATTGTGAAATATCTCAGTTACCAAAATGTGACACAGGCATGAAGTGAGCAAATGCTGTTGGAAAAGTTGCACCAACAGACTTGGTGGATGCAGGGTTGCCACAGACCTTCAATTTGTAAAAAAAACCAACCAAACAAAAAAACCCAGAGTACCTGCAAAGCAAAATAAAATGAGGTATGCCTGTACATGCTTAACTTTCATGGATACGTGTACTCAGATTTAGCCAGTATTCTTAATATGACTGCCATTTCTAGGACACAACCCAGATTTACTTTGTACGACCCAAGTTTTAAATTAAAAAAAAAAAAAAGTAAAGAATAGGGCGCCTGGGTGGCTCAGTCAGTTAAGCATCTGCCTTCTGCTCAGGTCATGATCTCAGGGTCCTGGGATTGACACCCCATGTTGGGCTTCCTGCTCAGTGGGGAGTCTACTTCTTCCTCTGCCCCTCCCCTCCACTTGTGCTTGCATTGTCTCTCTTTCTCTCTCTCAGGTAAATAAAACCTTTTTTAAAAAATGTAAAGAATATATTGGAGAATATAAGAAATCATAATGTTCAGGGTGAGCACAGACAGTATCATAGAGAGAGGCCATATTAGCCTGACTTCTGAGGTTCTGGAACAGCTTTTCTTTCTGTACTCCATGTGACCCTTGTTTTGTAACCTTCCAACTCCTGGTCATAGATTTTTTTTGTGTGTCAGGCTGTGTTATTTTAACCACAGTATTAAAAAAATTTTTTATTAAAACTTTTTTAAAAAATTTTCATAGTTACAGAATTAGAATTTTCCTTTTAATGTTTTCTGACTTCACAACTTTCTCCTCAATTCTATGAAAATCCCACTCAGCTTCCCCAGTGGGAGGGGAGATGTTATGGGAGAAAAACTGATGCAGGGAGTGATCTAAAGTAGAGGCAAACAGACTCTCCCTTCCCTAGTATAGTTAAGACTTTCCTATCCTTCCTCCCCCAAAATAACTGAGTGGATAGCATTTTCTTGCAGATCATTTGCTATCTCTGTGGACTCAATCGTATTCTTTAATAGTATATAATATGGAAGTTAATCCAGGGTGACCACAGCATGTTCTTCAAGAAGAATGACTGAAAATCCTGTAGCTGCTAGCATTTTATTCTTACCATTCTTACACTGAGAGCCAGTTCTACTTCTAGCTTGAGAATTTACAGTCTGAAAGAAAGTCTGACCTTAGAAAAGCTCTAAGGACCTAAATGTTTATTAATACTAGACTTTGGGGAAGATTGGCAAATCTAACCTAATAACAGCCCTAGAATTTTGTGATTTCTCATTAAATTACAGTTCAGTATTTTGACACTAACGGAATAGTGGAAAACTCCCAAATCTAAGACTGTGGTATCCCCTTTTCATCTTAATTCTAAAGGAAACATTTAACACACTTTCATCTAGCCTGAAATGAGGTCACTTTCTGTGCATATTTCTGACAAATAATATTATAGCTTTGGTTCTGCTGTTGGATCAGTAACAGTGTCCTGCAGTGAGTGTTTTCTGCCTTGCTTTCTGATAAGTTAAAATTTGTTTCTGAACATACCGATTCTTTGAATTACCTATTATACTTCTATGCAAAATAAGGCTTTCTGTGACCTAATAGGTAAAATCCCTAGTGTGTATTACAGTATCTGTGGTCTCTGTTTTTCCAATATGTATGTGTTCTCTCAGAACCACAGAAGTATGTAATTTGTAAGATCTAGAGGCTGCCCCTCATCTTGGTCACTAACAATGGAAATCCAAGGGATTTGGCTTTCTGGAGAGAGTGAGTGTTCATAAATAACCCATTAATCGTGCCTGGCTTTAACCAGCAACATTGACCCCAAAACCTAAGTTGTGATGGAAGAATAATCATATGAGTATCATCCACTGCCTCATGTAATTAATTTTTCCCCATTTTAGGAGAAAACTCTCTTACTTTAAATATTTCATTTTTCTCATAAATGGTAGAGGCTTCAAAGTTGAAGTTCATTCTTTCTCTAGCTCTACCGTTCATTCCTTTTTATCTATTCCTAGCAAATTGTCTTTCTAATTATGTGCTTTCCATGTAGGTAGTCAGAGGTGGTGTTTTGTTTTGTTTTGTTTTGTTTTTGTTTTTAAGAAGAAAACAGAAACTTTCCCTGTGGAGGAAGAGGAGAAGGAAGAAGGAGAAGGAAACTCAATTTTAAATGTCTTTTTGAATTCAGTATGAGCTTTAGGTCTTTTGAGCTCTTCAAAGTCATGAAAGGTGATAAATAGGTCAGAATTAGTTGGAAATCACAGAAGTAATCTTTTTTATTAACATAACCACGTAGTATTAAAAGATAACATGGGCTACTGATAGCTAAATATGAGAAAAATAATTTTAGCAAACAGTGATACTGACAGGTTTTGCTTATTTGACTGCCAAAAAGTAACGTTCTAGGGCTAGAGATTAATTTTAGAATGAAGTTGAAGAGAGCTAAATGAATGTTTAATTGTTGATTAAAGGGTTAAATAATTTATCTTCCAAGTCTAGGAGTATAGTTTGAAGGGATTAAAGGGGCGCCTGGGTAGCTCAGTTGGTTAAGTGTCTGCCTTTGGCTCAGACAAATGATCCCAGGGCCCTGGGATCCAGCCCCACATGGGTCTCCCTGCTCAGCAGGGAGTCTGCTTCTCCTGCCCCTCCCCCCATGCATGCACCCTTTCTCTCTAATTAATAAATAAAATCTTTTTTTTTAAGAGTTTATTTATTTATTTGACAGAAACACAGCGAGAGAGGGACACACAAGTGGGGGAGTGAGAGAGGGAGAAGCAGCCTTCCTGCTGAGCAGGAAGCCCAATCCCAGGACTCCAGCCAGGGTCATGACCTGAGCTGAAGGCAGACGCCTAATGACTGAGCCACCCAGGCGCCCCAGTAAATAAAATCTTTAAAAATAGAAGTTCATACTTAAATTTTGTGACAAGTGGATTACTAAAAAATTTTCCCATTGAACATATAATCTGTTTCAAACTTTAGTTTTCATTTAGTGTCCAGAGTATATTTATAATTTATAATGTAAAGCAGAGATTAATTGTTTTAAAGGAAACTTTAAGAAGAATAAATATTATGTAAAGTCTTCCTGAATGAGTATAACTTCAGAAGTATTTCAGAATGGTTATTTTGTGGTGGCCTAGGAAAAAGTAAAATGATAGTCGAGCCATGAATTCAAGGGTAGCTCTTCCTAGATTAGGATTACTTTAGTTAATCCAAAACATGACCACCTTTCTATCCCCAGAATATTCACATTATTGTGATTCAACAACATTATTTTTATAGGTAAACCCTAATTTATACCTTGTCTGCCTCATTCGTTATTATGACCTTGGTTTACTTTGCATTCCAAGCATGACTTTTGTTAGAGTTTAAAACCTAAAAAATGTATTTTTGTCAGGAAAACTAGCATACTGTAAGCCCATGTTTAAATATTATTAACTTCCTTAAATTAAAAGATTCTTCTAGGATCTACTCTAAATTTCCTTCTCTAGGTAGCACCTACGTTTGAATTTGATAATGTTTTTGTCTTCCCAAAGAGTACATTTAATTTGCTTTTAAGACAGATAAATGTGCCTTTACTAAAGGATTGGAGCTCAGATAAATAGCTTTTTGTGACTCATTTCTAGTAAGCTGCATTGTCCTGCGACTTGTTAAAGAATATTTTAAAGTTAGGAGAATGTCATCTATTACCTAGTACAAGGGTGTAGTGTAGGCTGACCAAGTAGTTGGAAAGTGAGTCAGAACTACTTGCACCCAGAGTAATTCTGTGAGTATTCTTTATTGCAAAGATGTAGCCTTATAATGAAAATACCATTTTGGCCCTTTTATATATAGTCACTTCAGTATAACTTTTGTGTACTTGGAAAATCACACCTGATGTTTGACATGGTTCATGCACTTCTGTCCCACTGTAGATAAAATTTGGGTTGTACATACATGACTGATTTGCCTAAAGAGTGATATTTTAGGTAGTAACCCAGTCTTTCTAATAGAAAAAAATTTTGATAGACTGTTGTTTAGAAAAGTTTTAGGTTTATTTCTGGTATACCTCCTGCCCCTTCACATGCCTAGCTTCCTTCTTTATTAATATCCCCCAACATAATGGTACATTTGTTGTAATCAGTGATACATCATTAATTCACCCTAAGTTCATAGCTTACATTAGGGTTCACTATTGATGTTGTACATTATGTGGGTTTAGGCAAGTTTATGATGACAGGTATCCACCTTTTGACAGGAGTCCACCCTTTTTTTTTTTTTTTTGAAGAGATTTATTTGACAGAGCGCACAAGTAGGTGGGCAGCAGGCAAAGAGAGAGGGAGAAGCAGGCTTCCTGCTGAGCAGGGAGCCTGATTTAGGGCTCCATCTCAGGACCCTGGAATCATGACCTGAGTCAAAGGCAGATGCTTAACCAACTCAGCCACCCAGGCACCCCAGGTGTCCACCTTTATAGTGGACATACATCATACAGAATAATTTTACTGCCCTAAAAGTCTTCCATACTCTGCCACTCATTCCTCCCTCTGCCCAACCCTGGGCAACCACTGATCTTTTTTATTGTCACCATAGTTTTGCCTTTTCCAGAATGTCATATAGTTGGAATCCTGCAGTATGTGGACTTTTCGGATCAACTCCTTTCATTTAGGTTTCCTCCTGTATTTAAGTTTCCTCCATGTCTTTTCGTAGCTTGATGACTCATTTGGGGGGTGGGGAGGGAAGAAGGGTAGAGGGAGAGAGCCTTTTTTTTTTTTTTTTTTTTTTTTTTAGATTTTATTTATTTGTGAGAGAGAGAGAGAGGGAGAGAGAGCATGAAAGGGAAGAAGGTAGGAGGGAGCAGCAGACTCCCTGTGGAGCTGGGAGCCTGATGTGGGACTCAATCCCGGGTCTCCGGGATCATGTCCTGAGCTGAAGACAGCCGCTCAACAACTGAGCCACCCAGGCGCCGGGAGAGAGAATCTTAAGCAGGCTCCACACCCAGCACAGAGCCCAAGGCTGGGCTGGATCTCATAACTCTGAGATTATGACCTGAGCCAGAATCAGGAGTTGGATGCTTAACCAACTGAGCCACCCAAGTGCCCCTTGATGGCTCATTTCTTCTTAGCACTGAATAATATTCTATCATCTGGATGTACCACAGTTTATCCATTCATCTACTAAAACACATCTTGGTTGCTTCCAGGTTTTGGCCATTATGAATAAAGCTGCTATAAATATCCAGTTACATAGATTATTTCACCTTAACTTTTTTTTTAAGATTTTATTTATTTGACACAGAGAGAGAGAGAGAGATCACAAGTAGACAGAGAGGCAGGCAGAGAGAGAGGAGGAAGCAGGCTCTCTGCCGAGCAGAGAGCCGGATGTGGGCCTCAATCCCAGGACCCTGAGATCATGACCTGAGCCGAAGGCAGAGGCCTTAACCCACTGAGCCAGCCAGGCGCCCTTCACCTTAACTATTGTTTACTTTATTTGCATGTTGTTTTCTTAGAAAGATCATGTCGTCTGTGAACAAAGAGGGTTTTATTTCTTACTTGATTTGTGGTTTGGTGTCTGGCATTGATTGGGGGAAATTCTCAGCCATTATTGTTTCAAATATTCTGTTCCTTTCTTCTGGTATTTTCATTATGCATATGTAACATTTTTTGTAACAGTTCCTAAACGTTCCATTTTGTGTTTTTTCAATGATTTTGTTTTGTTTTTCAGTTTTGGAAGTTTGTGTTGACATATTCTCAAGCACAGAGATTCTTACCTCAGCAGTATGAAGTCTACTGATGGGGCTGTCAAAGGCATTCTTCATTTTTGTTACAGTGTTTTTGATCTCTAACATTTCTTTTTGGTTCTTTCTTAGGATTTCCATCTCTTATATTACGCATCTGTTCTTTCATGTTGTCTACTTTTTCCATTAGAACCCTTTACATGTTAATCAGTTGTTTTGAATTTCTGATCTAATCGTTTCAACATCCCTGCCATGTCTGCCTTTCTGTGCTTGCTCTGGCTCTTCAAACTGTTTTTTTGCCTTCTAGTGTTCTTGTATGTTTGGTTGAAAGGTAGACATGATGTATTAGGTAAAAGGGGCTGTGGTAAATAGGCCTTTACAAAGTAGTGGTAAGGTACAGGGAAGTGGTAGCACTCGGTAGTCCTATGATTAAGTCTCAGTCTTATTGAGCTTATGCCCCTGGACTGTGACCTTCAGCACTGCTTTTCAATCCCTTCTTTTAAGTGGGAAGGATGGCTAGAGTGGCCTGGAATTGTGTATTTCCATTCTCCCAGGTTGGTTAGGCTCTGATAAAATTCCTACAGGGTAGGTTCTGGTAAAATAGTTTTTGTTAAGGGCAGGCCTTGTTCAGAACAGAATGCTCTGGCAAATTTAAAAATGCTTACTTTTCCTTTCCCCCTCCTGGAAGCCTGAGGGGATTTTTCTCCAGTTTTTACTGTGAGAACCTGGTAGAACTACAGGAGATAAACTCACAAAAGTATGAGGGCTCTCCATGACTGGGTCATCTTGTGGTTTTTAACTCAAACTTGTCCCACTGAGCATCCAGTAATTCATCAGTTATAGTTCAGGTTTTTTACTCAGTATTGTTCCTGCTGAGGTTTCTACTCATGGGTTTCTGCTCCATTAACTTGTGATTCTCTGTCTCTTTTGGAACACTGATTTACACTTTCACCTCACTTTTCTGGCCTAAGAAAAAGATCTAAGAAGAGTTGTTGACTTTTTGATTTTTTCAGCTTTTTACTTGTCAGGATGGAGTAGCAATTTATAAGCTCCTTACGTGATGGACCAGAAACTGGAAGTTAAATCTATCTTTTTAAATCATTTTCTCCCGGGGCGCCTGGGTGGTTCAGTGGGTTAAGCCTCTGCCTTCAGCTCAGGTCATGATCTCAAGGGTCCTGGGATCGAGCCCTGCATTGGGCTCTCTGCTCAGCAGGGAGCCTGCTTCCCTCTCTCTCTCTGCCTGACTCTCTGCCTACTTGTGATCTCTTTCTCTCTGTCAAATAAATAAATAAAATCTTTAAAAAATTTTTAAAAAAATCATTTTCTCCCATCCAAGTACTAACCAGGCCCTACCTGCTTAGCTTCTAAGATCAGACAGGATGAGGTGTGTTCAGGGTGGTATTGTTATGGCATTGCTGAAAAACCAAAACCAAGGATATTTGTACTGTTAGACTTTTGGGGGGGGGACTAATGGCTTAATGGCATTACCTTATAGACTCAGAGCAAAGCAACACCAAACTCTTCAGTATCCAGATGATTATAAAGTAAATAAAAATGATAAATTGTCGTAACAGTTTATCTAACTTTTTGAAAACCACAGATGCTGGTAGATAATTGGTTGACCTACAAAATACCACATAAAGCATAAAATACGTAAGACACCTTCTTAGAAATTTGCTGATGATAAAAGTAAATGGTTCTTGGGGCATCTGGCTCAGTCAGAAGAGCATGTGACTCTTGATCTCAGGATCGTGATTAAGCCCCATATTGGGGGTAGAGGCTACTTAAATAAATTTTTTTAAAAAGGCAAATCGTTCTTTAGTACAAAGCTCTTTGGTAAATGAATTCATTCTCCCAAAACTAATTTTGTTATTTAAAAGAAATGAAAATTGTTTTTTCAATTATAGGATGTTAAGCATAAAGACTATATTGACCATCAGAAGGATAAAGTTGCTTTAACTCTGGCTCGTCTAGCCCGCCATGTTGAAGTGGAGAAACAGCAGAAGGAAGAGAAGAATAGAGCATTCAGGGTATGTGGCTATTTTAATTGGTGTTTTACCAAATCATGGAATTGCTTATAATAAAATGCTTATAATAAAACTAACAAATTTGTCATCAAAAGTGTATAATTGAATCCAAGTTCAGCATGGACTCTAGATAGCTCATCACTTTTGTGATCCCTGTCTTTAGTTTGTTAGATTCTGATCATATATGTATACAGAGAAAAAATAGAATTGAGTGGACTTTATTTTGGGGAATTAAAAATCATGGGATTTCTTTATAGCAGGATTTCTGGTTTCTGTATCACAGGAGTTTATTGGTGCTTTGTAGACATAAGCTGTGAAAAGGTCATTTTCTACCAAATAGAGTGAGACTACTTTCTCAAACTTCAGCCTGCCCCTTCAGATTAGATGTATTGCTAAAAGGAAGAAATTTGAATCAGGTTTGTAGAAGTGCTGCTATGTGGAAAATGAAGCCTAATTTAGAATCTCTGATGATATAAACCTTTTTCTTCACTTGCTTTAGAAGGCCCCAGACCAATTACTTAAAGGATCTGTCAGTACTGGGGCATCTGTCTGGCTTAGTTGGTGGAGCACGTGGCTCTTGACCTGGGGGTTGTGACTTTGAGCCCCATGATGGGGATAAAGTTTACTTAAAAAAATTTTTTTTAATAAAATAAAAATTTTTTAAAAATCCCTCATTACTGACAGGTGTTTATTCGGAGTAGAAAGTTGATGAGTTGGGTAAATAAAGCTTCATCTTAGGAGTTTAATAATGGAAATTGAGGGCTGGCTCAGTCAGTAGAGCATGCCAGTGTTGATCTTAGGGTCCTGAGGTCAAGCCCCACATTCGGTGTAAAGCTTACTTGAAAAAAAAAAAATGAAATTGAAATCATGGCTCTGCCAGCAGCTGTTTGGATTTCAGCAGGTCACTTAGCTTTTATAGACTTTGGGCTTTAATCTGTGAAGGACAGAGTTGGAGATGATCTTCCAAGTTAAGGTAAGTACTATGATTTTTTAATTTTAACATCTGTGTTTTGACTCTTTGTCCATTGGTTATCATAGAGGAATTTATAGATTTCTATAGCCTCTGTTTTAGTATCTCCTTATCTGGTATAGAATAAATTAATATTCTTTACATTTAGAATTAGATTTGTTTGAGGACTTTATAATGTAATACCAATTAAATTAGAGTATAGTATTCTAGTTGTGTGTTTAAAATGCTTAATGCAATAAATAAATAAAATGCTTAATGGTTAAAGATATAAAAAATAGGATTATTTCTTTCCTGGCAGAAATGCTATTCAATTTTGAGGAAGATTCTTTCCCAAAACTATATTAAGTATATTGTTTATGGGGAAAATCTCTTTGAGAGAGGGATGATTTGCAAGCTGTCCTTTTCCACAGATTTTCTGAATGATGCTAGCTTCTTTTTCCAGGCAGAGTTCCCACATAGATAATAAAACATCTTTAATGAGTTCAGAATCTTACAGGCACCATGGTAACTAGGGCTTTTCTCAAGGGTGGTTTCAGCTTCCACCCATGTAAGTGTTCATTCATTCTAGTAGAGACTTTATCAGCCTTGAAGAAAGTTTTTTGAAATTCTGAAAATCTTGTTTAACCAATTGTAAAGAATAAATATATATCTAGATTTCATTAAGGGAAAAACCAACTAGCAGGTATCTTAGTTCATTGCTTGCTATCCAGTCATGGTTTTTTTTAATTTGGTTTCCTGTATGGATAACTTGTTTTTTAAAACTAGAAGACAGAAAAGAAAAATGAAACAAACTACCCAGAAAGGAAGATAATGAAACTAAAATAAAATGATTGTTGAGGAATTCTAGTGGCTGATAGCTCTGACTAAAAACTGGATAGTAGTAGAAAATATCTTCCAACTCTTCTTAGGCTTTTGTAAATTATTGATGTATTACTATTAAGGTGAATTTTTTATCTTTTGTGATGGAGTGGTTTTAGTGAAAGAATGAAAATTCATTAAAATCTTCACTGGATATGGGGTGCCTGCTTGGCTCTGTCAGTAGAGCGTGCAACTCTTGATCTTAGGGTCATGAGTTCAAGCCCCATGTTGGGTACAGAGCCTACTTAAAATTTAAACAAACAACAACAAAAACCCTTTTCACTGGATAAATCACTTTCAGCAATAATGCGTTGACTAGTTGACCAGCTACCAGCTTTGCTTATTGATCCTCTAGGAGTTAAGATGACTTGCAAGAAGGGATATATCCTTCACGTTTGTGGAAGAAGCTCTGTAACAAAGGAAAAGGGTGGCTAATTTGGGGATGACTTTAGCCAATAAGTGTTTTTTGGGCATTGACTATGTATGGCCACAGAGTTCAAATTCTGTTGTAAAAAATGCCAGAGAACATTTTTAAAAATGTTTATTTTTAATTTTTGGCAGTTCTTTAAAATAAGTAGAATATTAGCTGGCATGGAATAGTATTCGATATTAATTTAAGAGTTTTTATTCTGGGGCACCTGGATGGCTCAGTTGTTAAGTGTCTGCCATCGGCTCAGGTCATGATCCCAGGGTCTCGGGGTCGAGCCCCACGTCAGGCTCCCTGCTTGGTGGGAAGCCTGCTTCTCCCTTTCCCACTGCTCCTTCTATAGTTCCCAATCTTGCTGCCTCTCTCTGTCAAATAGACAAATAAAATCTTTTTTTTTTAAGTTTTTATTGTGATAGATTTTGTAAGTAACTTTGATAAGTGGTTTAATTTTGTAAATGTCTTTAGACTTTAGAAAATGTCTTTTGACCAGAGGCTTGTCATATCGCTTTCTTTGGATAAACTAGCTTTGTTCTCCAAACATGTTATTTGGAACACTACTGTAGGATGTGCTTTGAATAAAAAGGTATTTGATGATTTGTTGAGATACTGCATATTTATTACATGCACATTAACACTTCAAGGCTTTGGAAGTCCCGCACTAAAGGAACTTTTTAAATTTTGTATTAAAACCAGTATTTATATACTTAATTTGGTTATAGAGAATTTTTTAAATGTATATAATGCTTGTTAACATTTTTGAGAATTAGTATTCTACAGCTGTACTTTGAACAATGTTGTGTAGAAGATTTATTTCAGATTGAAATCTTTAATCTCCCTGATCCCCCTGTCCCCCTCCTTACCATTTCTAATAGAAGATCCTGTTGCATTGCTAACTAGACCATTCATTATTCTGGCCTATGTCTTGCAAATATAGCATTTGTGACTGTGATTTCTTTTAAGAACAAAACCTTATTGAGATGCAGTATGGTGTACTGGTTAAGTGGTTAAATGCACGGATTCTAGAATCAAGTTTTGAGAGTCTAAATCTTGACATTTTTATTTATCCTTAGGCAATTTATTTGATCTTTCTGTACCTCAGTTTTCCCATCCTAAAATGCAAACAATAATAGTACCTATTTCACAGAGTTATTGTGAGAATGAAATCTAAAATGCTTTTAGAATCATGCCTGGCACGTAGTCAGTGGTTAATAAATATTAATTGTTAGATACAGCATGATTAGAGATTATGCAGAAAGATTTATTAAATAATATATAGAAGGACTTAAAGACTTTAACAGTCTAAAGCATAAGTCTAGTTTCAAGGTTGGCATTGGGCTACTTGCCTGTTTTATAAATAAAATTTTATTGGAACATAGCAATGCCCATTTGTTCACATGTTATCTGTGGCTCCTTTGATGCAGAGTTGAGTAATTGCAGTAGAGTTGAGCTGCAAAACCTAAAATATTTACTGTCTGGCTCTTTATGGAAAAAGTTTGCCAACCCTAGATCTAGATGGTGATAAATTCTTTATACCAGCCCACACTAAGTACTAATGAAACCTACTCATATTAATACTATTCACTAAACAAATATTTAATAGGCTTCTGTATATTTCATACTATATGTGGAAACTTTGAAAAGAATGTATAAAAGTTTAAAAATGAAAATCATCATTCATATTTCCATTCCCAGAGATAGTCATTGATATTTTATGTGTTTTCAGACTTTGTTCCCCTCTGCAGATACAGTTACATATAACTTGAAATTAATCTTTATTTATTTTGGCCTCATTTGTTTAATACTATTTGGTGACCTACTTGATATAAAAATATATTTCTGCTTCATGGAAAGTTTGATTAGTGTTTCTAATTGACTTTCATGAAATGTATATGCCATAATTAAACAGTACTCTTTTGTTGGAGATGTAGGTTATAGTGAACTTTGGGCAAATATAGATGACATTGGGATCAACATTTCAGAGCATGAACTTTTGTTTTGACTTACCTATTTGGGATAGATGTCTAGATGTGGAGTTACAGGCATAAAGGATAATCAATATTTTCTTATCACTGATGTGTTAAAATCCTTTTCTCAAGGAAACCAGGTTGGTAATCATAGGTTAATTGATTTTCTTCTTAATACCTTTAGGAAAAAATCGATTTTCAGCATGCTCATGGGTTACAAGAATTGGAATTTATTCGAGGACATTCTGATACGGAAGCAGCAAGACTGTGTGTGGACCAGTGGCTAAAAATGCCAGGTACTCTTTAGAGATCAGAGTGGAACACTAAGGTTACTGAGCTTCCCTAAAGCCTTAAGGGTTTATATCTGTATTATTCAGTTGCTAATAAGTATATAAAGTATTGAAATTTAGTTTTAGTGATACTTAATAATGGCCTACTTTATCAGTTGTCTTCCAACATTGACAAAAGTATATTTTAAATATAGTAGGTAATCCTTGACCTCGTTAGATATTGCTCATTTATTTACTCATGTTATTTCATAGTTATTACATGAAATAGTGTATGTGTCTATGGGGAGGGGGTTTTAATAGGTTATTTGAGGTCAGGAAAGCTGCTCTAATGAAATGGAATTTAAGTTGAGATCTGAAGGATTAGTGTTTACTTATTCATCAGTATAGCCTGTGTAGATATTTTATAAAGACATGTCCACATGGAGGCGTCTGAAGCATTAGGTAGCTTCTTCACTAACTCTGTCACTATGGAACATTTTACCTCCACCAGATAATTTGGTGGAATTTTGTTGTTGTTGTTGGAATTTTTAAGAGCCAGTAGGATACTCCCACCATGGCAACTTTTCTTGTCTATCTTGTAGAAGAAACACTAAGCATTTAAAAGACTTAGGATAAAAATAAAATAAAAGACTTAGGATATCCATGGAAACCTTAGCTGTGGATTTAATCTAGCAGAACATTTAATTGCAAAAAGTCATTAGAAATATCTGTCCAAGCATTGCTCATCTTGAACCTAGATAGCTTGTTTTAAAGCTAGTTTTCAGGGGTGCCTGGACGGCTCAGTTGGTAAAAGCATCTGACTCTTGACTTCAGTTCAGATCTGGGTCCTGGGATTGAGCTCCTCATCAGGCTCTGTGCTCAGCAGGAAGTCTACTTGAGGATTCTCTCTCCTTCCGCCCCTACCCCCCACTCACATTCTCTCTCTCTCAAATGAATAAGTAAATCTTTAAAAATAAAGTTTTCAGAGGGCTTTTCTTTGAATCTAATTACCACTGATAAGATAATTCCAAAGCTCTCTGGTGTAGTTTTTTCCCTGTTATGTTGGATTAATAGGTTTGTATGTCTGTCTCTTCAATCAGACTACATACTTTATGGGGACAGAAACCAAAGTTTATTAATCCTTTTTCATGTGAGTGCCTAAGAAGAGTGCTCAGCTTAGAGATACTCAATAAATGTTGTTTGAATATTACCCAAGATAGGCTGTAAACATTTACATATGAACACAGAAAAGAAACCTAGAACTTGGGTTCCAAATGAGACTGTATTCAACTAAACAAAAGAATTGTTTGGCATTCGAGACCTACTTTAGCAAAAGATACTTAGAAATTAGAGTAAATGGTTTTGCCTCTTCAGGTGTTCTTGTTAAGGCTCATATTAAAAAAAAAAAAATCCCGGGCGCCTGGGTGGCTCAGTGGGTTAAAGCCTCTGCCTTCGGCTCAGGTCATGATCCCAGGGTCCTGGGATCGAGGCCCACATCCAGGCTCTCTGCTCAGCGGGGAGCCTGCTTCCTCCTCTCTCCTCTCTCTCTGCCTGCCTCTCTGCCTACTTGTAATCTCTCTCTCTGTGTCAAAATGAATAAAATAAAATCTTTAAATAAATAAATAAATAAATAAATAAATAAATAAAATCCCTCTTGAGATGCCGTCTGTTCTCAGTAGAAGTTAATGACTTAATTCAGCTGCATCAGAATCACCTGGGAGCTTTTAAACATATACCTGGGCCTCATCTCCAGGGATAATTCTAGGGTATCTGTAGTTTTGGGAAGATTCCTAGGTAATTTTGATAGGAAAATGGAGTAGAACTATGTAAGGCTTTATGATCTCTAAGATCTCTTCTAAAAATAGTTTATCTCATGTGAATCTAACACCTTCAAGTCCTGTCTAGACCCTGTAGGCCTGATCCCTTGCCTCCAGATTGGCAAAATATTATAATCACTGTAAAATAAATTCATGAGCATCTGTTTATGATTTGTCTGGTCAAGTTGGAACGAATGACTCATTTAGCTGTGCCTTTATTATTTGTTTGATTCTTTTTTTTTTAATTTATTTATTTGAGGGAGAGGGAGAGGGAGAGGGAGAAGCAGACTCCCTGCTGAGCGGGGAGCCCCATGCAGGGCTCTATCCTAGGACTCTGAGATGATGACCTGACCAAAGGCATATGGTTAACCAACTGAGCCACCCCTGTCTTTATGATTCTTGACAAAATTTGGTATTTTGTATACCTTCAGGACACACCTGATTCATTGGTGGCGATAAGCTTGAGCCTGGAGTTACGGTCTTTAGTTATGCTCTTTTTATGTGATTGTTTTATTCTTTTGCTTGCTCCCTGCAACAACAGTACAAAACTGAAGTTTAGGATCTATTGCTAGAATAGCTGCTTTAGCATTGGGCTATATTTGGTATGGTTCTATTCCATAAATTAGCTTTAGAGAGTGCTGGGATGTTTGAATAGGGTATAGCTGGGGAAACAGAGATGAGTCATTGTTCTCCTTAATTATAAAAAGTGAGGTTCTACTTCTAAGTAGCATTAAGAGACTTGTTTAATCCATTCCAAAGTATCCAACTATTGTAATTCAGCTCTTTGATTAGAAGTACTTTATTTGTAATTACTCTACTGAATTTCATCTTTTATAGACCTTTATAGTTAGGCCAGTTTGCATTCATTTGAATATTTAGTAACTTAAAAACAATACTCTCTACTATTTAAGGAAAAGGGCTATTTAAATTTCTGTATTTTTGCCTTTCCATGGGTAAAGGTTATTTTCTTTCATTTGATTGTTTTCTCCAATTTTATTTTTATCCAGAGCCTCTATTTGGCTAAATAAAGGTCTGTTGTTTTTTTTAAAGATTTTATTTATGCATTTGAGAGAGATACGGAGACTGAGAGAGAGCACAAGCAGGGGTAGAGGCAGAGGGAGAGGGAGAAGCAGACTCCCCGCTGAGTGGGGAGCCTGACATGGGGCTCACTGCCAGGACCCTGGATTCATGACCTGAGCCGAAGGCAGACACTTAACATCTGAGCCACCCACGCACCCCTAAATAAAGGTCTTAATGGGCAATAGCTAGAATGTAAATGAACCGTAAAAAAAATTGTCATAATTCTGACTACATTAAAAAATTAAGGATAAAAAGGTGTATTGTCATTTAATCCCTCTTTAAGATTAAAATATGATTAATGCTATGCTGTTCATTGTTTGTCGGCAGAACATATTTATAAGCATTTTGGCAGCTTTTAATGGAGGCCTCCCCCCCCCATAAGGACTAAAACGGCAGAGAAACTGTTGAAACCTTAAATTTCTATAATAACCATTTGACGATCTTAAAATTAGATGATGTTGAAAGAATAATGATCCATCCTATTTAAATCCTTCAGGGTTTTGTAGAAACTGCCATAAAGATAAATACCCAGTTTTCTGTTACATGAAATATTCAAGGCATTGAAACAGTCCACAAGAAATAATAATACAATGGAGTCAGTAATCAAACCGTCTGTATATAACTGCCTGATAAACAGAATCCTGGCAGTTTATATTTCATGGTTTATATAATGTAACTTTAAATTTTCCATCATGTATCATGCATTAGGAGTTTCACTCAAACAAAATTTGGCCAGAGAGTTGTGTGACTGTAAGATGAAGACTATAAAGAAATAAAGGGGATGAAGAATGGACCAGTATAAAGGGAGATTAATTAAGAAAAACTAGTGAAAGAGGTGCCTGGCTGGCTCATTCCGTAGAGCATGTGACTCTTGATATTAGGGTTGTACAGCCCTATGGTAGGTGCAGAGTTTACTTTTTTAAACAAGGGAGAGGAAAAAGAAAAAAAGAAAGTAATGATGGGCCGACTTTGAAAGGAGAAAAAGGAAAGGGATAAAGTAGAATAAATAGGAAAGAGAAAGATAATAAGTAAATCTCTGGTTTGTATTCTATAAATTTATTATTGAGACCTGCATTACTTGACATCTGGGTTGGAACTAATTGATCAATGCCTGGTTTCCTCAGAAAGTACCACTCTTATTCTCCTTGCCTCCCTCAACTCTCCACTCTTCCCCCCTCTCCTAGTTGCATTTTTTAACATAATTTTCAGAGAACTCAGATCTTTTATTATATAGCTAAACTTTCTAATATGTTTAAGATAGTTAAAAGAGAAAAAAGAATGAGAAGATCTTTACCAGTTTATATAAATGAAAGGGAAGGTAGTGGTTCTGTAGAGCAACTGATTTTCTAATCAGCATTTGATCTTTGACATTTGTTGGCTATTGAACTTAAAGAAACACTTTTTTTTTTTCCCTTGGGAGAATGTTACTTAAAGATGTTAACAGCTTTCAGGGCACCTGGCTGGCTCAGTAGGTAGAGTGTGAGACTCGATCTCAGGGTTGTGAGTTCAAGCCCCACATTTGGTGTAGAGGTTACTAAAAAATAAATAAATAAATGAACTTAATTCCCATCACCCACTTTTTTAATAGATTTTATTTATTTCTTAGAGAGCACAAGCAGGGGGAGCAGGAGGCAGAGGGAGAAGCAGACTCCTCACTGAGCAAGGAGCGAGATGCAGGATTTGATCCTAGGACCCTGGGACCATAACCTGAGCCGAAGGCAGATGCTTAACCAACTGAGCCACCCAGGCATCCCCTCCTATCACCTATTTCAAAAAAAGAAAAGAAAAGAAAGGGTCTCCTGGCTGGCTCAGTAGGTAGAGCATGCAACTTTTGATCTTGGGGTTGTGAGTTTAAGCCCCGTGTTGGGTGTACAGATTACTTTAAAAATAAAATATTTTAGGGGCACCTGGTGGCTCAGTCTGTTAAGCGTCTGACTCTTGATTTCAGTTCAGGTCATGATCTCAGCGTTGCAAGATCAGGCCCCACATCCGGCTCCACACTGGGCATGGAGCCTTAAGATTCTCTCTCTCGCTCTTCCTCTCCATCCACTCCCCTTTGCTCTCCCCGCCCCCCACTCCCGCCCCAGCTCACTGGAGCTCTCTCTCCTCTCTCTCCCTCTCAAAAAAAAAAAATCTTAAAAAATGTTAACAGCTTTACTTGTCCCAAATACCTGCTTATTTTTAGGTGATATCTTTTATAAGAAAGACAGAAAACATTTAATTATAATTAGGATCATCCAGTTGATGCTATGTCATAATTTTTATTGTCATAATTTTTTTTCTTGAAGAATTTATTTGACAGAGTGACACAGCGAGAGAGGGAACACAAACAGGGGAAGTGGGAGAGGGAGAAGCAGGCTTTCCTGCAGATCAGGGAGCCCGATGCGGGGCTCGATTCCAGGACTCTGGGGTCACAACCCAAGCCAAAGACAAACGCTTAATGACTGAGCCACCCAGGCACCCCTGTTTTGTCATAATTTTGATTACCAGTCCAAAAGTACAAGTATCCGAAGTGGGAACATAAGAATTTGTATTCATTCCAATGATACAGGACTCAAAACAGGAACAATTAATTCTGGAACAAAAAGTTCATTCCGAAGAGGAGGCCAAATGCGGGTGTCTGGAAAACCAATTTTATGTCCCATAATGCACTGTAACAAGGAATTTGATAATGGGCACCTTCTCTTAGGACATTTGAAAAGGTGAGTATGACAAAATAGTGGATGCTGAAGAGCAAATGAGTTACAAAGTGATTGCGTAAAATGAAAGCATGATATACCTCTGACATTGTGATCACAGCTTTATATTCCAAACTCAAATTGTTTTGTGTTTTAATGATACAGTTATTTTAAATTTACGTTTCTTAGGTTTCCTATAAGGCTTAAAGTCAGATTTTTTTCTAGTGATATTCTATCTTTCAAGGCATGCAGCCTTTAAGTATGTATTTATTCTTAATATGTCTCACAAAATTCTGAACAGATTTTTTACACTGATATGCAGTTGAATCAATTTTAGAGAAATCCAGCCCATAAATACAAATTTCAAGAGACACAAAGCACTTGGAGATATTTGGTCTAGCCTAAAGAAAGCTAATATGGTATTACAAAACAAATGTTTTTACAAAACAAATGGCAAACCAAAGGTAGCAAAATTCATAATAAATATTCTATTTATGAAACCACCTTATTAATTTACTGAATTTTTGAATAGTAGAGCTTGAGAAAGTAAATATCAAGGGGAGGCAATATTAAAGGCATTAAACATTCTTACCTTCATAGTTTCTCCTTCAGATAGTTTAAAGATGGGAGTTGAGAGCTTGGGGGCTCTTAGCCATTACCATTTCCAGATATCTCACCCTACTTTTTTTTTTTTAAGATTTTATTTATTTATATGACAGAGAGAGAGAGAGAGAGAGACAGTGAGAGAGGGAACGCATGCAGGGGGAGTGGGAGAGAGAGAAGCAGGCTTCCTGCTGAGCAGGGAGCCCGATGCGGGGCTCTATCCCACAACCCCGGGATCATGACCTGAGCCGAAGGCAGATGCCTAATGACTGAGCCACCCAGGTGCCCCATCTCACCCTACTTATGCATTAAACTACTACAAAGGCTCCTAGAGGGAGCTTCAGCATTCTGCAGATAACTGGCTAGCATACTATATCTAAAGTATTTTTAGAAGTCTTCAATTATAAAATGGCACATATTTACTAAATGATTAAAATGAACATTAAAGGGATTAAAAGCCATTTTTAAGAAACAGATGTGTTCCAGAAGTCTTGACCTGAGATTATTATTCCATTGGTTCATTCACAACTATTTGTGAATTTTGTGGTAAATAAGGTAAAAAGGAAAAGATGACGGCTTTATAATTTTCAAACTGGAATTTCACCATTTTATTGGATCTTGGGTACATTTTATTTATTTCATCCATTTTATTGGATCTTGGGTACTTTTATGAAATCTTGAGCTAACAATTGATCACCATTTGAAGAAATTACATGGCATCAAGGAGCCATTTGATATTTCTTGGAGATGAAGAACATTATTTGATATTTCAGTAGAAAAGTGTAAATTTCTGAGAGTGTGTGTGTAAACAATTGAATAAATGCTTAACATATGAAGCTCCTAAAATGTGGACTTTTCTAATGTTACCTCTCTTTTGCTGAGTAGGTTTGATCACTCTCCATGTGATCCAACAATTACATTACATGGACCATTCATCAATTCCTTTGCTTGTGTCGTATGTTATAAAAATTTTGTTACTCAGCAGCAATATAGGGATCACCTTTTTGCTAAGGTAAGAAGAGCATGTCCTAAATTAAGAGTAGGTATTTTTTTCTAGAGAACCATAGGATTCAATAGAGGTGTTTTCTTGCTGCTTTTAATCACCTACAGTTACCTATAATCACCAGTCACCAATGATACACATAAGGATCAATCAAAATTGTGATTGTTTAAGGAGAATAAAATGATTTGTAACATTAAATGTTTGTGGGCAGGTAAACTTGATTAGTGAAAGCCAGCAGTCCCAGAGATTATCAGAGGAACCCTTCCCTTGATGCAGTTGCTCTGTGGAATTAACCTTGTTCAAGATGCTCGTAATGAGAACTAGAACCTTGATATTAAGTCCTCTGCCTTTCATTGCCTGTTGAAATGTTGGAGCCATGTAGTAAATAATAATTCTTTTATTAGTGGTAGTATTAAGAACTCTAGTAAATTTAAAAGGCTCTTTTGTGTAACTTTCATTAAGTGTTAAATCTCAAGGGATACAAGTTGTTTCATGGCATATGCAAATCTGTATAATATACAGTTCTGTAATAACTTTACCATATTTGAAATATCTTTAATGACTATTAACATTACAGAATGTTAATTGTACAATGTGTTCATTGTGGGAAAAAAAATTAAGTTTTTATTTTAATCACTGTGCTCATCATGACAAGTCCACTCTTTAATCCTCATCACCTATTTCACCCATCTCCATACCCACCTCCCCTCTGGTAACCAACAGTTTGTTCTCTCTTGGTTTCACACTCTCTTTCTCCCTTTGCTCATTTGTTTTGTTTCTTAAATTCCACATAAGAGTGAAATCATATGGTATTTGTCTTTCTCTGACTGACTTATTTTGCTTATTAGCATTATACTCTCTAGCTCCATCCATTGTTGTTGCAAATGGCAAGATTTCATCCTTTCTGATGTCTGAGTAATATTCCAATGTGTATATATACCACATCTTATTTATTCATCAATCAGTGGATATTTGGGCTCTTATAATAATGCTACTATAAATATAGGGGTTCGGTATCCCTTTGAATCAGTGTTTTTGTATTCTTTGGGTAAATAACCAAAAGTGCAGTTACTGGGTCTTAGGGTAGTTCTATTTTTAACTTTTTGAGGAACCTTCATGCTGTTTTCCACAGTGGCTGCACAGTTTGGATTTCTATCAACAGTGCACAGGGTTCCTTTTTTCCCACATCCTCTCCAATACTAGTTGTTTCTTTTGTTTTTGACTTTAGCCATTCTGACAGATATAAGGTGATATCTCATTGTAGTTTTGATTTGCATTTCCCTGATGATGAGTGATGTTGAGCATCTTTCATGTGTCTCTTGGCCATCTGGATGCCTTCTTTGGAGAAATGTCTGTTTATGTTTTGTGCCCATTTTTTAATTGGATGATTTGGTTTTGGGCCATTGAATTTTATACATTCTTTATATATTTTTGGATACTAAGCCTTTATCAGATATGTCCTTTGCAAATGTCTTCTCCCATTTAGTAGGTTGCCTTTTAGTTTTGTTGATTGTTTCTTTTGCTGTGCAGAAACTTTTTATTTTGATCAAGTCCCACTAGTTTATTTCTGTTTTTATTTCTGTTGCCTCAGGAGACATATCTAGAACAATGTTGCTATATGGCTGATGTCAGAGAGATTACTGCCTGTGCTCTCTTCCAGGATTTTTATGGTTTCAGGTCTCACATTACGTCTTTAATCCATTTTGATTTTATTTGTGTGTATGGTGAAAAAAGGTGGTCCTGTTTCATTCTTTTGCATGTAGCTGTCCAGTTTTCCCAACACCATTTGTTGAAGAAACTGTCTTTTTCCAACTGGATATTCATTTCTCCTTTGTTGAAGGCCATGTAATTGTGGGTTTATTTTTGGATTTTCTATTCTGTTCCATTGATTGATGTGTCTGGTTTTATGCCAGTGCCACACTGTTTTAATTACTATACCTTTGTAATATAACTTGAAGTCTGGAATTGTGATACCTCCAGTTTTGCTTTTCTTTTTCAAGATTGCTTTAACTATGCAGAGTCATTTATGGTTCCATACAAGTTTTAGGATTGTTTTTTTCTTGTTCTGTGAAAAATGCTATTGTTATTTTGATAGGAACTGCATTAAATTTGTAGATTGCTTTGGATAGTACAGAAAATTTTAACAATTTTTGTTCTTCTATTCCATGAGCATGTAATGTCTTCATTTCTTTATATCATCTTGAATTTCTTTCCTTGGTGTTTTATAGTTTTCAGAGTATAGGCCTTTCAGCTCTTTGGTTAAGTTTATTCCTAGATATTTTATTGGTTTTGGTGTAGTTGGTTCAATATTCGCAGAACAATCAACAGGTCAGTAAGAGAAAGTATAAAAAACATGATCATTTCAGTAGATGCAGAAAAAGCACTTGACAGGGCGCCTGGGTGGCTCAGTGGGTTAAAGCCTCTGCTTTCAGCTCAGGTCATGATCTCAGGGTCCTGGGATCGAGGTCTGCATTGGGCTCCCTGCTCGGCAAGGAGCCTGCTTCCTCCTCTCTCTCTCTGCCTACCTCTCAGCCTACTTGTGATCTCTCTCTGTCAAATAAATAAATAAAATCTTAAAAAAAAAAAAAAGCACTTGACAGTACAACATCCATTCATGATAAAAACCCTTAACCATATAGGTCTAGATGGAGCATAACCTCAACATGATAAAGGCCATATATGAGAAACCCACAGTTAACATCATATTCAATGGTGAAAAACTGAGAGCTTTTTTCCCTAAGGTCGGGAGCAAGACAAGAATGTGCACTCTGACCACTTTTATTCTGCACAGTACCAGAAGTCCTAGCCACAGCAATTAGGCAACAATAACAAAAAATAAATAAAAAGGATCCAAATTGGTAAGGAAGAAATAAAACTTTTACTATTTGCAGATCACATGACACTTTAATATAGATAACCCTAAAGACTACCAAAAACTGCCAGAACTGATAAATGAATTCAGTAAAGTAGCAAGATACAGAATCAATGTCCAGAAGTTTGTTGCATTTCTGTACACTAATAATGTAGCAGCAGAAAGTAAACTTAGGAAAACAATCTGATTTACAACTGCACCAAAAACATTTATAATTATTTTTATAAAAGCTAAAGTATCAGAGGGGCATCTGGGTGGCTCAGTTGTTAAGCGTCTGCCTTCGGCTCAGGTCATGATCCCAGGGTCCTGGGATCAAGCCCTGCATGGGGCTCCCTGCTCTTTGTGAAAGCCTGCTTCTTCCTCTCCCACTCCCCCACTTCCTTTTCTTGCTATGTCTTTTTCTGTCAAATAAATAAATAAAATCTTAAAAAAAAAAGATAAAGTATTTAAATTGTTACATAAGAAAAGCAGTGTGTTGTTAACATGAATGTGTAAATATTTGTTGAATCAGTGCATAAATTTTAAATCAATGACATTCTACTGTTTGAAGATATTATAGTTCATTTAATTCCTATTCGATGTATTAATTGTTTTAGTTTTTCTATTATTAAAAACAATACCAGTTTAAATATCTTGGTAGCTAAAAACCTATACTAAATCACAGCTGTGAGTATAGCTGTATGCTGAGTGTTGTGAATCCTAGTAAGCCATCAAACCTGGGGATGGTCTTGGGGACTCCCAACACACAACTCAGCCAGAAGAGGTCACTAGAAGATTGTATACTTATGAATTGTTTTGTAAGGCTGGAATTCTTCAATGAAAAAGCGTGAAGTGATCATAATTTGCATTATTGCCTTGCTACCCTCTGCTTTTCCCTTCATCTCCAGTTTCTTCTGTCTGAGCCAGTGCTGCTTAAGCTTTACACACTGATCACTTTGGTTTCTTGTTAGAATTTAAGTTCTTATACTAGATCTGAGTTGGGGCCTTAGATTCAAGATTCCTAACAAGCTTGTAGTTGATGCCAGTGCTGCTGCTTCTTAGGGTCACGATTTGAGTAACAAGCGTCTAGTTGGTTTTGACATTAAAGCCATTCAATGGGTATACCACTAGATAGCTTCCTGCTTTTCTCTCTTTTTGGTGGTGATGGAGGTGGGGAGGTGTGGAGGTGGTGGTGATCATATTGTAAGCTCCAGTGTGCCTCAGTGTCACTTGTAGGTCAATAGGTACAACCACTCCTTTTCATTCTGTTCCTAGGGCCATTTCTATCATTGAAAGTGATTTTTCCCTCTTTTTAGTCCATCCTCCCTACCCTAGGCAATCTATCTCTATGGTTTTGCCTTTTCTGGATATTTCATATAATGGAATCCTATATTATGTGGCCTTTTGTGACAAGATTCTTTCATTTACCATAATTTTGTCAAGGTTCATTGTTTTTTAAATATATTTTATTTATTCATTTGAGAGAGAGAGAGAGAGAGAATAAAAGCACAAGCAGGGGGAGGGGCAGAGGGAGAAGCGGACTACCCACAGAGCAGGGAGTCCGATGCAGGACTCCCTCCCAGGACCCTGGAATCATGACCTGAGCTGAAGACAGATGCTTAACCGAGCCACCCAGGTGCCCCAAGGTTCATCCGTGTTGTAGCATACATCAGTACTTCATTCCTTTTTATTGCCAAGTAATGCTCCATTGTTTGGAAATATGCCACTTTTTGTTTATCAGTTCATCAGTTGGTGGATAATTGGGTTATTTCTACTTTTGGACTATTGTGAATAATGTTGCTGAAAATAAATGTACAAGCCTTCATGTGGATATATGTCTTCACTTCTTAAGTTAAATTTTGAAGTCATATGGTAATTATGTTTAATTGTTTGAAGAGCTGCCAAATTGTTATCCAACATACTACCATTTTATTTTCTTACCAGTAATATATGCAGGTTCCAATTTCTCCACATCTTAACAACACTTACTATGTGACTTTTAAAACAGCCATCCTAGTGGGTATGAAATAATATTGTGGTTTAACTGATTTTATATATATAAATGTATATAGTATATTTTATTTTAATGTAAAAAGAAATATAATGGTAGAAAGGAATTGAGTACTTTAATTTAGGAGACATCCTATTTCCTACTCCTTCCCCTAGTTTGTACAAGGAAATATGCTATACTTTCTCAATAGGTATATTTTAGTTAAATTTTATATAGAATCACATTCTTGTTCTGTTGAGCAAACACTTTAAACAAGCTTTATATTGAATCCATTTATGACTCATAATTGAACTAAAAATTATTTTGTTGACATTCTTCAAATAAGGGACATTTGTATAAATTTGTGTTTAGGAAATGCCTTTAGTGCTCTCATTTACCTTCTCATTGGAATGCAAAGTATCTTCTTGGATATTATCTTCTGCATGGTACTCACATTAAAACGGGATAGGGAGTAGTGGAAAGAGCATAAAATTTACAACCAACATATAAGGCTGTGTTTGAATGGTAGTTTTATCTCTTCCCAGGGTACTACTTGATTTGAGCGAAACTAAATTTTAGTTTTCTCATTTGTAAATAATGAAAATAGTACTTCATGGGATTATTAGATTTTGAACCCTAATGTGGTGCTTCACATGCACTCAATATAAATGTAAATTTCTTATTCACTTCTTTCTTTCTTTCTTTTTTAAGATTTATTTATTTGTCAGAGAGACCACAAGCAGGGGGAGTGGCAAGCAGAGGGAGAAGCAGGCTCCCTCCCCCTCCCCCCGCCAATGCAGGACTCTATCTCAGGACCCTGTGATCATGATCTAAGCCGAAGGCAGACACCTAACCCACTGAGCCACCCAGGCATCCCACATATACTATTTTTATATCCCTAATGTTAATGATAGTAAATTTAAGAAGACGCAATACAACTTTTAAGACTATTATTCTAAAGACTATTAACAAGATGTTAAGTTATATTTATATAAAGCACACACACATATACATATATATATACATATAAACATACACTTTAAAATATTTTTATTCTTGGGTCACCTGGTTGGCTCAGTCTGTAGAGCACGTGACTCTTGATCTTGGGGTTATGAATTTGAGTCTAGTGTCTAGAAAAGTGTTCAGACTTAGTTAAGAAGCTCCTCTATCTCAAAACTAAAAGTATTTTTTTAATTTTTATTTTTTTAAGTAAACTACATCAAAATTTGTAAATTACCACATACAAAAGTAATAGATGTTTGAAAAATATTTGCAAAATGGTGCATGGCACAGTTATTTTGATAATGAAGTAAAGATACAAGTTGATCGGAAGAGAAGAAAACAAAAACGATTGAAACATCAGGCAAACAGATATGAATAAGCAATCCACAGAATATGTAATATCCACAGAATTGTATGAATTAAGTGCTCAAAACTTACTAGTAGGAAGTAAAAGTTAAAGTAACAATGAATATCACAATATCTGTCAGACTGCAGAAATGAAAAAAACGATCTATGGTAGCTATTTTGCCAGGCTCACTCACTGCTAGGGAATATGTAAATTGATAGAGCCTTTTTGAAAAACAGTCATTTAATATTCAAGTACTAAACCTTTTAACCCAGTAGGGCCACTCCGAGTAATGAGGAAAATGCACCTATAAATAAGGGTATGTATTTAAGGATGGTTACAATACCATTGTTTATAGTAGCAAGGGGAGAACAAGCCTGGAAATGAATAGTTGACTAAGTCTTAGTAACTGGGGTAGCTTGCAACCATTGAGAAGAATGAATTAGAGATATGCCAGTTGATTTTTAGGGATTTCCCTTAGGTATTGTGGAATAAGAGAAACGAAGAGGCAGAAGAGTCTGTAAGATGAACATATGTGGTAAAACACTGGCAGCCCCCTGTGTGTTTGTTCCTATATTTTTTTATATAAATTTTTAAGCTTGGAGACATTTATGGAAAAATATATAAACATAGGTTATAAAGCAGAGTAGAGAGAATAAAGCAAAATGGAAGAAAAAGTATATGTGATATGAAAACATTTATCCATTAACACAATATGTATATATAAAAAGGAAAAAAATACAGAAAGTAAATGTACTTGTATATTTATTGTCACAGAAAGATGGGCAAGATATGTTTTTAAGAAAAAAATTTGGGGGGCACCTAGATGTCTCAGTGGGTTAAAGCCTCTGCCTTCGACTCAGGTCATGATTTCAGGGTCTGGGATTGAGCTCCACATTGGACTCCCTGCTCAGCGGGGAGCCTGCTTCCTCCTCTCTCTCTGCCTGCCTTTCTGCCTACTTAAAATCTCTCTCTGTCAAATAAATGAATAAAATCTTTAAAAAAAAAGAAAAAAAATTTAATTCACATACGGAACCTCATTTATTATAAAAATTCCATAGTTCACACGGGGAAGGAGAGTTTTCATTTTAAAACCTGATACAGAATATTCCAAATAGATAAGAAATAAGAAATTTTAAAGGTTGATCTAAAAAAATTGAATATTGATTTTAGTTGTCTATAATACAGCTTTCCCTTGTATTTTAGGAAGCTGCAGATGATGAACATAAAAACAACCTTCTTCCTCAGATTATTCAGTGTTTTGCATGTCCAAGTTGCTTCCTTCTTTTTAGCAGCAAGGATGGGTGTTTGAAGCATATGTCTGGAAAGAATCATTTCCGTCAGAATTTTAAACTGGGTGGTATGTTAATACTCTCTTCTGAAAATTATTGAACTACTTTAATCTTTGCCAGTTTACCATACTTCTCAGATAATTCTTGAGAAAACTTAACCTCACATTAGATTGAAAACATGAAACTGAAAGATGGTCTTCATTTTTATTTTTCAAAAAAGATTCTCAATATTGATCTGCACCTATTGGTAAGGTTTACTTACTTTGAGGAATGAAGAGAAACTTGGGAAGAAAATATTTATTTAGGATGATGTTTTTATATGACCATAATATCTGGGAAGTTGGGTGTTACTCTGCACTTAAGACTCAGATTTTGAGCATGAGTTCAGCATCTTTTGTACTTAAGGCTAGAAAATTACTTCCCTTAGATTTTTATCTCATAAATAACAGTCTTTTACTCATGCCACCCAATATTGAGAAAGGCAAAGGGGAGGAAGTTTGGGTTACTGTCTACTCAAATCTTTGCAAGTTATAGTTTATTTTGTCTTTCAGATGACCAGGGACTAGCACATCCAATATCATTTCCATCTTTTGCAAAGAAAATTCTGATCTCTCTGTGCAAAGATGTCCCATTTCAAGTTAAGTGTGTGGCCTGCCACCAGACACTACGTTCCCACATGGAGCTCACTGCCCATTTCAGGTTTGTAAAGGTTTAGTCCGGCTATAAGGGAATCCTGCCCAAGTAGCTCTTTACCAGAAGGAAGATTCAACAAATACTTTTCTATTCCATGTTTCTCTGCTTTTTTAAAATGAGAATGTACATTAGTCTGGAAATTAATCAAATTTAGCATAATGAGAGAAGTTAAAGTTGTGGGAAAAGTGGATATATTGATATTGCTATGAATGTAAAACAAACTAACAGTTCTGTGTGTATTTTTTCCTGCGTGATATGTGAGTGGTATGTATATTAGGGGAGGAGTGGGTTAAAATAGAACCTTGGCTTTAATTTAAGTCAGGCAGAATGGAAAGTGTCGTATACATATGAAAGATTAAATTTATGAAATTTATGAAAGGCCAAATTTATCAAATAATCATTGGCTTTACAGTGGAAAGTATCAAGCAATGTGCAATCCCCCAACTTCAGTAATTATCAACACATGGCACTTGTGTTTCATTTATATTGTTACCCCCTGCAAGTTATTATTTCAAAGTAAATCATGTCATTTTGTCTGTAAATACTTCAGTATGTAACTATAAATGGTAAGGACTCTTTTAATCCTATAATACTGTTAACACACCTTAAAAAACTGGTGTTTTTAATAGCACCAAAAACTAGTCGGTTATCAAATTTCCCTAATTATCTCATGAAGTTTTTCATTTTACATTTGATTTGTTGGAATCTTGATCCAGACAAAGTCTGTACATATTTTCTGTTTAGGTGCTGTGTCTTTTAGGTCTCTGTTTTTCCTGTTATACCATTAAAATATATTAAAAGTTTGTATCTACTAAATGACACAATGGCATTTGTTTAAATAAAACAATTATTTTCACAAACCAAGTAAATTAAAGTATGTTTTCAATAAACTTGAGGTAGTAGAATAAAATTACTCTGTATATACTCAGTGTAAACTACTAAGTTTAACAATCGTGATTCTGACTTACATTTTATGAGTTGAGATCCTGGTTCTGCCTGTTATTTTTATTCTTAGTTTTTTATTATGTAAAATTTCAACAGAAGTGAAATCAACAGAATAGTATGATGAACTTCCATTTACCCATTACCACAACTTTAATAATAAACAACACTGTCATTCTTGTTTTATGTATAGATCTATATGCTCATTTATTCCCCTTCATTATTTTTTGAAATTCTGTTCTTGAGATACAAATTAAATTCATTGCAATGTACACATCTTAACTTCTATGATTTTGACAAATGGATACTTCTGTTAACCTATACTTTTATCATAATATATTACCTCTCTGTGGAAAGTTCCACTGGGTACCTTTCCCAGTCATTACCCAGCCTCTCACCCCTGCAGTCTCTGATGTTTTTTCCACCTTGCATTGGCTTCATCTCCTTTACAACATCATGTCAGTGGAATCATATAGTATACACTCTCTTATTTGTCATGGTATCTGTGAGATTCATCTCTATTGTTTAGTACATTGTTCCTTTTTATTGGTGAGTACTATTCTGTTATATAAACTCAGCACATTTGTTTATTCATGATGTTGATGGATGTTTGGATTATTTAAAGTTTGTAGCTATTGTGAATAAAGCTGTATATATTTTGTACAAGTCTTCTTATGGACATAGATTTTCATTCATCTTGGATTAGTATCTAGGAGTGGAATTGCTGGGATCAAAAAGTAGGTATATACTTAATTTTGTAAGAAACTACTATTTTCCCAGTGTTTGTGACAATAAGGAATGAGAGTTCCAGTTACTTTGCATCCTTGCTAAGGTTTGGTATTACCAGTTTGTTTCATTTTAGCTGTTCTTTTGAATGTCTCTTTGTGGTTTTAATCTTAATTTTTCTTATGAACAGTGATGTTGGGTACTTTTTCTTGTGTTTATGGGCCATTCATTTATCTTTGTGAAATGTCCGTTTAATCCTTTTAAAAATTGGATTGTTTGATTTTTTTCATAGTGAGTTGGGGTTCTTGATATAGCCTAGATACAAATATTTTATCAGAAATATGACTATATTCTCTCCCAGTCTAGACTTTGCATATTCATATTAATTATGTCTTTTGATGAGCAGAAGCTTTTAATCTCCTTAAGTATAATTTAGTGTTTTTCTTTTTATGGTGGTTTTCTCTGTCCTTTCTGAGAATCCTTTGCTTAGTCTGGCTTCAGGAATATGTTTTACTAACTTCATTTTTTATGAAATTCAGCTTTTTTTAGTTTTTTTAGCTTTTATATTTATTTCTTTTTTTTTTTTTTTTAAGATTTTATTTATTTATTTGACACAGAGAGAGAGATCACAAGTAGGCAGAGAGGCAGGCAGAGAGACAAGGAGAGGAGGAAGCAGGCTCCCTGCTGAGCAGAGAGCCCGATGCGGGCCTCGATCCCAGGACGCTGAGATCATGACCTGAGCCGAAAGCAGAGGCTTTAACCCACTGAGCCACCCAGGCGCCCTATATTTATTTCTATAATCTATCTCAAATAGATTTTTGCTGATCATCAAAACAACCAGAATATGACTTTACTAATGATTCTCTGTTGTTTCGCCCATTTTTTACTTTGTTGATTTCTGCTCTTTCAACTTTGAATTTAATTTGCTTATCCTTTTCTAGCTTCTTAAGGTAGCAGTTTTAATTGACTTTGGACCTTCTTTTTTTTTTTTCTTTTTTTTTTTTTAAGATTTTATTTATTTATTTGACACAGAGAGAGATTACAAGTAGGCAGAGAGGCAGGCAGAGAGAGAGGGAGAGGAGGAAGCAGGCTCCCTGCCGAGCAGAGAGCCCGATGCGGGCCTCGATCCCAGGACGCCGAGATCATGACCTGAGCCGAAAGCAGAGGCTTTAAGCCACTGAGCCACCCAGGCGCCCAGGACCTTCTTTTTCTATATAAACATTTAAAGTTATAAATTTTCCTCTAAGCATTGCTTTACCCTCAGATTTTGATAAGCTGTTTTCATTTTCATTAATTTAAAAATATTTTACCTTTTACCTTTTAATTTCTTCTTTGACCCATAGGTTTGTTAGAAATTTGTTGTTTAACTTCTAAAGAGTTAGGGGTTCATTTTCCAAGTATTTGTGTGAATTTTTTTAATCTTTTGATTTTAGTTTTACTATTCTGTATATGGATTAGAAACAGACAAAATATAAGTAATACTCAAGTATTTTGAGATGAAATTATTATCTGCATTTTTATTGAAAAATATCTTTTAGTGTTTTATATAGACATTGTTTATAATTCCTGTAAAAAGCAGAGTTCCTGTATTTAGAAAGTACTATGAAAGAGTTTATTTTTTTTTATCCAATTTAGAGTTCGTTGTCGAAATGCTGGTCCTGTAGCAGTAGCTGAGAAGAGCATTGCCCAAGTTGCAGAAAAATTCCTATTAAGAGGTTATTGTCCAAATTGCAACCAAGTCTTTATGGATGAAACCAGTACCCGAAATCACAAGCAGAATTCAGGGCACAAAGTCCGAGTCATTAACTCAATGGAAGAATCAGTCTTACTTTATTGCCACAGCAGTGAAGGGAACAAACCTTCTTCTGACTTGCATCTATTGCTAAATCAATCAAAATTTTCATCACTTAAAAGAACTATGTCTGTCCAAGAATCTAGCTCACAAGATTGCACCACTGTTCCAAAAAAGAAGATGAATTTAGAAGGTAGAAGCCATGAAGGTATGGTTTGTGTTCAGAAAGAAAAGTCAGTTGTAAAAACTTGGTTTTGTGAATGTCATCAACGATTCCCAAGTGAAGATGCAGTGGAAAAGCATGTTTTCTCAGCAAACACAATGTGTTATAAGTGTGTGGTCTGTGGAAAGGTGTGTGAAGATTCGGGGGTCATCCGTTTACATATGAGCCGGATTCACGGAGGGGCGCATTTAAATAACTTTCTTTTCTGGTGCCGGACGTGCAAAAAGGAGTTAACAAGAAAAGAGACTATCATGGCACATGTGACTGAATTTCATAATGGACACAGATATTTTTATGAGACTGATGAAGTAGAAGGTGAAAGTTTGCCATCATCTTCTGCAACACTGGTGGGTAATGTGACTGCTGAGAATCCTTCTTCAACTATTACTATTATTGATCATTCTCCAGCAAACAGTCCTCCCAGGGGTAAATGGCAATGCAGAATTTGTGAAGATATGTTTGATTCCCAAGAATGTGTAAAACAGCATTGCATGTCGTTAGCAAGTCACCAGTTTCATAGATATAGCTGTGCTCATTGCAAAAAGACTTTTCACAAGGTAGAAACACTATACCGCCATTGCCAAGATGAGCATAACAATGAAATAAAGGTTAAGTACTTCTGTGGGCTTTGTGATCTTATCTTTAATGTGGAAGAAGCATTTTTAAGTCATTATAAGGAGCACCACAGCATAGATTATGTGTTTCTGCCTGAAAAAACTGAAACTTCAATTAAAACTGAGAATGATTTTCCAGTGGTAGAGACCAGTAACTTGCTAACCTGCGGTTGCCATGAGAGTTACATCTGTAAAATAAACAGAAAGGAAGATTATAGTAGATGTCTCCAAACCATGTTGGATAAAGGTAAACTGTGGTTTCGCTGTAGCTTGTGTTCAGCAACAGCACAGAGCATAGCTGACATTAATACTCATATCCATCAAGTGCACAGAGAAGAAAACCGTGAGGAGGAAGAGGAGCAGCAGTATGTGATCAAGTGTGGCACCTGCACTAAAACATTTCATGATCCTGAGAGTGCTCAGCAGCACTTCCATAGAAAACATAGCTTTTTACGGAAACCCAATGTGGCTCACTTTGGATCTGAGAAAACAAGCCTGTACAAGTTTGCTGCCAGTGCCTCACATACAGAGAGAAAACTGAAACAGACAGTAAGCTATCCAAAAAATTCGGACATGGAGAAAGGAGCTGAGAATGACCTAAGCTGTCAAAATATAGGTATGGCTTTACAACTCTAATGTCTGTGCAAATTTCACATGCTGATAGAGAAACATACATGTATCGTAGCCATCATTTTTGTGAAAGCTAATAATGATTCAGTTTTGAAGTAAGAAACATGGTAGGATGATCAGTTAATTACTGTGGTGTGTACACTTTTTACAGATGTGTATTTGTATACCTTAATATTCATATTTAAATATTCAACTACTCTAAACTTAAGAGGACAAAGAGTATATTTTAGCCTTTTTTTGGGTAAGATTTTATTTATTTGACAGAGACACAGCGAGAGAGGGAACACAACCAGGGGGAATGGGAGAGGGAGAAAAGCAGGCTTCCCGGTGAGCAGGGCGCTGGATGCAGGGCACCGGATGCAGGGCTTGATTCCCTGGGATCATGACCTGAGCAGAAGGCAGACGCTTAACGACTGAGCCACCCAGGCGCCATGAGTATATATTAGCTTTAAACAGTATGTGTTCAAGATAACATTTTCTTTTACAAAATGCATGGGAATTTTGAGAGATAATGGAAATTGATAGTCTTTCTGAAAGTCAAATTTGAAAGTTATCCTGAACATTTAGATTCTTATTTAGATTTAGGGTCATTAAAAAGGTAAATCAAGTGAATTCTTTTTGTTTCTATTTTGACTTTATTCTTTTGTTGTTGGCTAATTCTTTTTTTATTTTACTTTAAAAATTATTTCAGTGTAGTTAACATATTAGTTTCAGGTGTACAATATTAGTGATTCACCAATTCTATATAGTAGTCAGTGCTCATTATGATAAAGTGTACTCTTAAGCCCTTCACCTATTTTATCCATCCCCCCTCATCCACCTCCCCTCTGGTAATCACCAGTTCTCTATATTTAAGAATCTAGTTTTTTGTTTGTCTTTTTTTCCCTTTATATCTTAAATTTCACGTGAGTGAAATCCTATGGTATTTGTCTTTCTAGCATTATACCCTCTAGATCTATCCATGTTGTTGAAAGTGGCAAGATTTCATTCCTTTTTATGGCTGAGTAATATTCTGTTTATACACACACATATACATATATAGTGCACATACATACCTTCTTTATCCATTCATTTATCAGTGGACACTTGGGTTGTGTCCATAATTTGGCTCTTGTAAACAACACTGCATTTAACAAAGTGATGTGGATATCGTTTTGAATTTGTATTTTTGTATTCTTTGGGTAACTACCAAGGAGTAGAATTGCTGGATTATACGGTAATTCTATTTTTAATTTTTCAAGGAACCTCCATAATATTTTCCACAGTGGCTGTACCAGTTTTCATTCCCACCAACAATGTATAAGGGTTCCTTTTCTTCCACATCCTCCTATTTTGGCCTTATTCTAGAAGTATGAGAAATCTTAAAGATCACTTCAGAATTTGTATATTTTTTTAAGGATTTTCTTAGAAGGAAAAGTATTACCTAAAGTTAAAATAGCAATTAGAAGTAGAGTTACAGGGGTTCCTGGGTGGCTCAGTGGGTTAAAGCCTCTGCCTTCGGCTCAGGTCATGATCTCAGGGTCCTGGGATCGAGCCCTGCATTGGGCTCCCTGCTTCCTCCTTTCTCTCTGCCTGCCTTTCTGCCTACTTGTGATCTCTCTCTCTCTCTGTCAAATAAATAAATAAAATCTTTTAAAAAAAGAAAAAAGAAAATGGATGCCTTAGAAATGGGAGGGGATGACAGTAGTATGTTTGAGGGAGTCTCTGTTAGGCAGAGTAAAACCTAGTCATTTTAAAAGTAATTTAAAATATTAAGGTTTGCATTGCTAACCACTTAAAATTTCAGGGCCTTATCAAGATAGAAAAGTATGAAGGAAGTGAAAGGGATGGAGAACAAGCGTTAGAAAATGGTGGAAGAGGAAAGAACCTAAGAGAACCCAAAAAAGATCTGTTTATAGTGGGAGGTGCTGGTGTGCTACGAGGACCTCTTATGCACCACTTTATGGTAGCGGGGCTGTTGGTTATTTCATTTTTGTTCTCTAGGGTTTTTAACATAGCTAACAGGTTACTAATAAATCAGTCTAGATTGGGAAAAGAACAAACTTATGGTCGGGGGAGAAGTCCTTAACAGATAACACTGAAATTTTATTTTGATGAATGGTACAAGTTTTTGGTTATTTAGCCCAAAATTTGGTGTTCTAGTTCTTCCAATACATTTTTTTAATTTATTTATTTATTTATTTATTTATTTATTTATTTATTTATTTATTTATTTNTAAAATTTGGTGTTCTAGTTCTTCCAATACATTTTTTAAATTTATTTATTTATTTATTTATTTATTTATTTATTTATTTATTTATCAGGGAGAGATAGAGCAAGCACAAACAGCAGGAGTGGCAGGCAGAGAGAAAAGCAGGCTCCCTGCCGAGCAAGGAGCCCCTTGCAGGACTCTGTCCTAGGATTCTCGGATCATGACCTAAGCCAAAGGCAGATGCTTAACCGACTGAGCCACCGAGGCGCCTCTCCAGTACATTATTTTTTAAAAACTCCTTGTATAAATTACTTTTAAAGAAAGCCTTAGCTATTGTGGATTTGGTAATGATAGGGGCAGTTTTGGAGGTAGCAGAAGCTATAATGATTTTGGCAGTTACAACCAATCAGTCTTGAAATTTTGGACCCATGAGAGAAGGAAATTTTGGAGGCAAAAGCTCTGGCCCCTATGGTGGCGGAGGACAGTACTTTGCCAAACCACAAAACCGAGGTGGCTAGGCAGTTCCAGCAATACCAGTAGTGATGGCAATGGCGGAAAGTTTTAATTACTGCCAGGAAACAAAGCTTAGCAGGAGAGCAGAGCCAGAGAAGTAATGGGGAAGCTGCATGTTACAACGAGTTTGTGAACTCAACCAAACATAGTGGTGACAGGGCCCAGTGGCCACAGAGAAGACATATTTGTTTTGTTTTTGTTTCTTTTTTTAAAGGTTTTATTTATTTATTTGACAGACACACAGCAAGAGAGGGAACACAGGCAGAGGGAGTGGGAGAGAGAGAAGCAGGCTTCCCACCGAGCGGGGAGCCAGATGCTGGCTCAATCCCAGGACCCTGGGATCATGATCTGAACCAAAGGCTGATGCTTAACGACTGAGCCACCCAGGTGCCTCAAGAAGACATGTTTCAGACAGTACTCATGTGTATGGACAAAAAACTCAAGGACTCTATGTGACTGATTGTATAGCAGGTTATTGTGGTTTTTGTTCTATGGAAAGGATACAGCATTCCATCAAAGGATTTTAATACAGATTTTTTTTTTTTTACCGTTTTTACTGTTTAGATGTTGATTGCTAAATGTGATAGTCTGATCATGACGCTGAATAAATATGTCTTTTTAAAAAAATTAGAAAAAGAAAGGCAGGCTTTAGGGTCAATGGCATGTATATATAGAAAGAATAATACAATTTTTGAAATGTTCAGAATACTTTTTATCTGGTATCAGTATACTGTGTCATGTACAAGTTTAGATTTCATGAAAAGGTTTAGAAATAATATTCAAGATTAACATTTTTGTATATTCTCTAATATCTTTTAAACTTGAGCAATTAAAATGTTTTTAGCTAATTCTTAACAAATTCAGGTTAATGTTTCTCTCTTCTCAGATGAAGAAGTTGTTGAGCTTCCAGATTTGGATTATCTGCGAACCATGACTCATATAGTCTTTGTAGACTTTGATAACTGGTCAAACTTTTTTGGTCATCTACCAGGGCATCTTAACCAAGGAACCTTTATTTGGGGTTTTCAAGGTATGGTTGATAAGGAAAACATTTGAGATTATACCCTCTCCTCTTTTTTTCCTTTAGAGTATGTTTCACATTAAAAGGACTACTCTTAAACCTTGATTAGAACATACAGACATAATTAAAATATTGTCACTTTGCATTATAGCTACTCTGCTAGAATATTTTTCTCTTTACATTTCTCTGTGGTAAATGTTAACTCTCTCTGGTGACCTGAAGTTTGTGGATCTTTAGGTACATACTGAAAAAGCCTTCATTCAACACCGGCAATGTGCCAGGTACTATGCTTGGTATACCATGCTTACTGATTATTTATCTCCCTTTTAAAATATAAGGAAGTATGCTGAAAAGTTTATTTTTTTCCAAAGTATAAAACTAATAAATAGTAGAGTTAGCTTTGAAGCTTGATTGGGCCTCATGGGTACAGAACTAGTATGATTTTCAACGTGCCATAACTGCGTCTTCAGTTCATTCATCTAAATATCTCTTTATAAACCATTGACCAAACAGGGAGAGAGACTAATTTGATTTACAGAAAGTTAGAATAGTGAACATCCAATAAACTTCATGTTTGATAGGGAACAACATATAAAGAGGAGGATTGGATTTAAGATAGGAATGTACTGATCTGGATAAAGTTGCCCACTACAGTCTTTTAGTAAATTTAGCTTTGCCGACTACCCATAATTTCTATCCACTGAGTTACTGACATATTTGTAAAAAACCACTAATGTGGTTTTATAGAATTATACCATTCAGAGACTTTTACACACATTACTTTTGATTCTCACTAACATACCTCTGTGTTTCCAGATGAATAGGCAGATTGAAATCAGCCTAATTTGCCAAGATTGTAAAGCAACAAAATGGTGCTACCCATACTCTAATTGAGTTTTGCATTCTAATCTACTCCCTACCCTCTAGATAAATTTTTCTGTAGTGTGTTTCTCATGATTGAGCTTTCAGATGTATCTAGTGTTCTGTTTTTTTTTTCTGTTTGACTATCATATATGCCTTTTCTACAAATAATAGGAGGAAACACCAATTGGAAGCCTCCACACAACTGTAAGATCTATAATTACCTGAATAGGATTGGATGCTTCTTCCTTCATCCTCGTTGTAGTAAAAGAAAAGATGCTGCTGATTTTGCCATATGCATGCATGTGAGTGATTGTTTTATTCAAAATCTAATGTGAACCTAGGACCCATTTGGAATTTCTTTTCTATTTGGATTGTAATGATGCTATAGAGCATACTTCAGTGCTGTATTTTTGTATAGAACCTTCTGCATCAGGTTGTACTTGTGACTAATGAGGGCAAGGCCCAATATCATACTTATTTACTGCTTTTCCCCAATTCCTAGCAGACTGTCAGCTACTCATTGTAGACCCTTAACTACCTATGGAATAATGACCAAGAGATGACATTGTACTTGATATATGCTAAGATACTTTCACATTTTAACATCTCTGAAATTGGGAGGCATCTTAACAATCACCATTGGCCTAAATGGGATTTGCATTTGCTTCTGTCTGCTAGTCACTACCAACCTGAGACCCCTTTTAAATTCTCTGCTTAAGGATTTAAGGGTCACACTGATAGCATGAATTTACTCTGCAAATTTGTTTTTTGGGTATTTTTGTATGTGTTTTTAAAAAGTTTGTTTATTTGTTTATTTAGAGAGTGGGGAGGGACAAGGGAAAAGGATAGGAGAGAGAATCTTTGGCAGGCTCCATGCCCAGCGTGGAGCCGTCTCATAAGCCTGAGGTCATGACCTGAGCTGAAATCAAGAGTTGGACCCTTAACCAACTGAGTCATTCAGGCACCCCTTAAGTTTCTTATTTATTTAAGTAATCGCTACACCCAACATGGAGCTCGAACTCATGACTCCGAGACCAAGAGTCACATGCTCTACTGACTGAGTCAGCCAGGTGCTGCTCTCTGCAAACTTGTTGGCTGCCGCTTACGTTTTAAATCATAGGACATTTCCCTTTCCATTTTTTCAGTGCTGAGATTGAGTTATGCAAATTACCTTGCTTACCCTTTCTCTATGACAAATTTATTTCTTATTTACCCTTAGATTAAGTGTGTAGCCCTTATAGCATTCCAGCTTTATGTTTGGCTTTTTTTTTTTCTTTCTTGGTGGCACATAAAATATCTGGCATTGATATTGATGGCATTTTACATTTGATTAGACATGGCATATTTTATTTATTTATGAAGGAGATCTTTATATTGTACTTTGGTGGAAGCGAGAAAACAAGCTAAATATACCTTTGTGGGGGTGTTTGGCTGGCTCAGTCAATGGAACATGTAACGCTTGATCTCAGGGTTGAGTTCGAGCCCCACATTGGGTATAGAGATTCATTTTAAAAAGTAATAAAATCTTAAAATAAATAAATATATCTTTCTAGGTATGTGTTCATTCTGAAATAGATGTAACTTAATTTAAACCTCAAGTACTGATTTTTATCAACACATGCATTTTGTTCCAACTTAGGCTGGCCGTCTAGATGAACAACTACCCAAGCAAATCCCTTTCACCATCCTCTCAGGAGATCAAGGTTTTCTGGAGCTAGAGAATCAATTTAAGAAGACCCAGAGGCCAGCACATATACTAAACCCTCACCATTTAGAGGGAGATATGATGTGTGCCTTGTTAAATAGCATATCTGATACCACCAAAGGTACGCAGCTGCAGTCACAGTGCAAACCGCCCAAGAGGAGGAGACTTCACTGCTAAGAGAAATCAATAAACTGCTGTCCACTAATGAACTATTGGCTGCTCACTAAAGCATTGTGCTCTCATACTTCTCTCTTACTTATTCTTTCCTTTTCTCACATTCTTTAGCATTTTAGAATTTTCTGGAGCCTTTTCTGATCTGTTAGATAAAATCTGTATTCATGTATATAAAATATATATTCAAGATTTGAAATATGTTAGTGCAATTTTGCAAAGCTCAGAATCCAGATTTTCACTGTGTTTCTAAAATACCAGGATTATCTTGACTTTTTCAGAAAGCTAATTGCTTATAGGTTAAACCAGTAAACAATAAATAATATGTCCAAAAGACAAAACAAAACAAAAACAGGTTTAAGAGGTTGACAGGGACAAAAATGAAGCCCCAAGAGATCTTTAATTCCTTGGAAGGAGTAGGTACCTCCTGTCCTATTCCCAGGTTTACACTTTCTTCTCTGACTTTCTGATATTATTCAGTGAAAGGGTGTGCTTATGTTCAGTTTCACTAAGAAGTATTTAAGAAAGGATGTAATTCTAGGGATTCAGATGAGTTTTTTTCATAATTTCTGAAATAAATGTGGGTAGAAGAAAAATTTTTAAATATCCTAATGGTTTGCACCCATGGCTAAGATTTGAAGATATTGATGAATGACCTCAATGAAAATCTATTTTTGGCATTTTTACTATATGCTCTAAGTTTTCCAACTCTCCTCCTAGCTGTTTTTTTCTTTCAGCATTTTTGGAGCCACAATTTGATTAAAAACCCATTCTGAAGAATTTTGCTCTCATCACTGAATTACAGTAGATGGATTTACTTCTGCAAAGTTAGGACTCATTAATCTACTAGCCCAACTCTGCTCTTTAAAAGAAAATTGACTCTGTTTTCCATATTTATATCATGCCTTAGTATTGAATTTTATATTCCTATCCTGTAATTTTTGTTTTCATCTGTTTGCTTTCCTTATCTTTGGTTGCTGCTTTTTTTTAATCCCTTTTTCTTTTGCCATCCTGTCCCCAGTCCTTAACAACATCTACTTAATATCATATAAAATACTTAAATTTTTATCTTTGCCACCCAAGACCAACCTTTTTTCCTTCTCCTATGCTGCTGCTTTGGGGAACACCTCTTTTGTTATTGTCAATGTGAAACCTGTTACGGATTTGTTTCTCTTACCAACTTTATTTGGAATGAGGGCTGCATATAGGTAGATCTGCATGGGTATATTAGAGTTGGAGGTAAGATACAGGTTATTGTTACATACTGATTCTTCCCCTCTTGAGTACCCCTGTGCACTAGGTGTTTTTTTAATCATTCATTCATATTCAGTGCTCTTTTGAATTTATTGCTGTTGGGGACACCTGTGTACCTTATTCTGAATTTTTGTGAAATGCAGAGATTGTACAGTGCATAAAGAAGGGTATGGGCTTTGGGTTGAATGCTAACTTTGCTGCTTCTTTGCTGTGTGATTTCAGGCAAGTTAGTCAAATTTTTCTGACCCTCACTTTTTATATCTATAAAGTCATAAGAATTAGTGATATGTATAAAGTATCTAGCACAGCATATAAAGTACTGTGGGTGCTCAATAAATAGTAGCTATTTTTATTATTACTACCATAAGAAAATATTCCTAGCCACTACTTTTTTTTCCCTTAGTTTTTCTTTCCAATAGTTTTTATTGTGGTAAAACATACAGAACATAAGATTTACCATCTTAACCATTCTGAAGTATGTGCTTCACTGGTGTTAACTACATTTACATTTTGCGTAGCCGTCACCATCATCCATTTTCAGAGCTCTTTTCATCTTGGAAAACGGAAATTTTATATCCATTAAACAGTAATCCTCCACTACCCTTTTCCCAACCCCTGGAAAAACACCATTCTACAGAAATTTGACTAAGAACTTCATGTAGATGAATTCATACAGCATTTATCTTTTTGTGGCTGGCCTATTTCACTTAGCATAATGTCCTCAAGTTCCATCCATGTTCTAGCAAAGGTCAGAATTTCCTTCCTTTTTAAGGCTTAAATAATAGTCCATTGTATGTATAGACTTTATTTTGCTTATCCCTTTATCCATCAATGGATACTTGGCATTATATTCATGTTTTTAGCTGTTGTGAAAAATGCTGCTTTGAACATAGATGTATAAATATGTCTTCGAACATAGATGTATAAATATCTCTTCGAGACCCTGCTTTTATATCTTTTGAGTATATAACCAGAAGTGGAATAGTTGAATCATGAGCTAGTTCTATTTTTAATTTTTTGAGGAATTTCCATACTTTTTTCCATAGCGACTATATCATTTTACATTCCTACCAAGAGTATACAAGGGTTCCAGCAAAGATGTAGAAAAACACTTTGCTAACACTTGTTATTTTCTAGGTTTTATTTGGTTTTGATGATAGCCATCCTAATGGGTGTGGAGTGGTATCTCATTGTGGTTTTCATTTCTATTTCCCTAATGTTTAGTGACATTGAGCATCTTTTCATGTGCTATAGCCACTACATTTAAAAAGTAATGAGAATTATTAAAACTAAGTGGCCAGAGATGTGTACAGTCCTTAAATCCTGATGTTTCATTTAGACCTAGATTTGAAGATGCGTTTGTAACTAATTCTAAAATTCAAAAAAGTAAGTCTTAACTGACTCACAGTATGTTCAGATTCAGTTTAAGACCAATCTTTTTTCTTTATTTATGGAAGACTTCGGATTGCCTAGTAGTGAACTTTGTAATGAGAAAATCAAAGAACAGTCCTTGGATGACTGTATTCCATCATCTTTCCTAACAAATGACTTTGTAAATAGTAGAATAATAGTATTTGTTTAGAAATGATATTTGATATATTTTGGGACTTAGAGAATTTCTCAATGTCCACAAATACTATAAGTCTTCTTGGACCTTTAGTACTTTTGGTTCCTGTAAGAAAACCCGGATAACTCCTTCCTTCTAGCTTATTAGAACAGTGTTCCTATCTTCAGATTTGACAACCAGTTCTTAAGGCTGTGTGGTTTGGGGGTGGGAATCAGTGGACATTTTTGAGAATCTGACAAAAGCTTTCTATGCTGCTTTCCTCAAAAATGAACATGTATATACAATATCACTTGCAACCTGTGTTCTCAAGGCTCCTAGTTACCAACCATACCACAAAACCCTCTTTAAGATATTACAAAAAAGTTCATACTGTAAGTAACATCCAATGAGAAGTTCTCTTATATCAATCATTGATTTAGAGACAGTCTGCTGATTTTTCAGTTTTTTTAAATCTCCACCATAGCATAGACAAATGATAGAAGTTTGAACCTTTCATTTCTTTCTAACTTTTCAGAAATTTTCCATTATTAGGACCAGAAAGTGATATTAGACTGATGCTTCCTATATAAACAAGGAAGAATCTGTTGAATAGTGTCATGAGAACAAGTGATTATGTGATATCTTATTTTTAGCCATTGCCAGTTTTTCGGTTAATTGACGGTTTTTTCAGGAGGTGTTTATCTCAGTAAAGATAGATTCAGAGTGGCTGATTCTGTATATGAATGTCTGGTAAGTTGGCCATAATGCATTACCTTTTTGCTTGACATGGAACAGCTAAGTAGCTTTACTACTAGTACTTTTTTAGATCTCTGACTTAAGGTAAATCATTTACTTTTTGCAGCAAAGTAAGCCTTTAGACTAAGTTTGAGATTGAATGTGTCATGGCCTTTGCCATATAAAAATTCTCTCTCTAAGCATCAGGATTCCAGCGCCAGCATTTTGATTACAGCTATGATAAATGTGTAAATCCCTGTAGAGATATTTTTTTTTTTAAAGATTTTATTTATTTATTTGACACAGAGAGAGAGATTACAAGTAGGCAGAGAGGCAGGCAGAGAGAGAGGAGAGAGGAGGAAGCAGGATCCCTGCCGAGCAGAGAGCCCGATGTGGGCCTCGATCCCAGGACCCTGGGATCATGACCTGAGCCGAAGGCAGCGGCTTTAACCCACTGAGCCACCCAGGCGCCCACCCTGTAGAGATATTTTAAAACATCAAATAATTTGTCCTTAACTGACACCTTTGGCCCCCTTATCCTTCATCACTTCTGTTTTATAGTGTACTCCTCCCCGTTTTAAAACTCGCCAAGATACTTTCTAGTATCCTTTCTAGTAATTCTAATCATAGGAACCAGGTAGACTTTCTCTTCTTTTGGACCTTTTACATTTTATTCACAAATATATGTTCATTCTAACTCAAGAGTCATATTCCAAAGCTGTGGATATAACTTCTCACTTAAATGTTTTAAAGAAGAGGGGCGCCCGAGTGGCTCAGTTGGTGGAGCTACCAACTCCTGGTTTTGGTTCTGGTCATAATCTCAGGATCATGGGATCCAGCCCCAAGTTGGCTTCTCACTAAGTATGGAGTCTGCTTGTCCCTCTCCCTCTGCTCCTTCCCTTTTGTTCCTACCCCTACTCCCAACCCCTGCACACACTTGCACCCCCCTCCCTCTCTCTCTTTAATAAATAAAATCTTTGAGTGCTTTAAAGAAGAGACGGGGGTGTACCTGGGTGGCTCGGTTAAGCATCCAACTCAGTTTCACCTCAGGTCTCGATCTCAGGGTCATGATTTTAGGCCCTGTGTTGGGCTCCAGGTTGGGTATGGAGCTTACTTTTTTTTTTTTTTTTTAAAGATTTTATTTATTTATTTGACACAGAGAGAGAGATCACAAGTAGGCAGAGAGGCAGGCAGAGAGAGAGGAGAGAGGAGGAAGCAGGCTCCCTGCCGAGCAGAGAGCCCGATGTGGGCCTCGATCCCAGGACGCTGAGATCATGACCTGAGCCGAAAGCAGAGGCCTCAACCCACTGAGCCACCCAGGCGCCCTGGAGCTTACTTTAAAAAAGATCAAAAAATAAAGGGAAATTTTTTTTTCTTTTTAAGAGCGGGAGGGGGAGGGCCCGAGGGAGAGGGAAAATCTAAAGCAGATTCCACACCCAGCGCTGAGACCCAGGCAAGGCAGGACTCCCATCTCACTACTCTGAGATCATGACCTGAGCCAAAATCAAGAGTCAGATGCTTAACCAACTGAGCCACCCAGACTACCCAAAAAGGAACTAATCTTTATTGAAGGCCTGTAATGTGCCAGCCACTATGCTAGCTACTTTTTATATTTGTAGTGTTTAAAGATGTTTAAAAACATGTTTAAAGAATAACATCCACATGTTATTTCTCTTTGCAACACTTTGAGGTAGGACATGTTAGATTATCACATTTCATAGATGAGGGAGCAGAGGTCCAGAAAGTTTAAAATAAAACTACCTGCAAGTGTTTCTCTTTTTATCAGTATCTCCTGCTAAGGCTGAAGTTTTTACTGAAACAAATGTCTGATTTTATGTAGAGAATTCAGATCATTGATTTTAACGATTTTCTTGAAAAATAAGACTTTTTGCTGCAGTGTAATGACATTGCAGTTTGTAGAGATACCAAATACAAGAATTGGGTTTTTGTTGGTGTGGGTTTTTTTGTTTTGTTTTGTTTTGTTTTAATTTGAAAAGATGCATGGGAGGGGCAGAAAATAAAAAGGTTTGCTTGTGGGTTCTGATATTGCTGATTATATGTTAAACATAGCTAAGGAAAGTGATCAACATAATGAAGTAAATTTCCTTTCATCTCATAATTAAAGAAGCCCCTATCTCAGCCCCACTTTTCTGTGACTGAATTTCTGCATTACCATTTTTTATTATATCATTGGTGACAATTGCTTATATAAAAAATGCTGTGGGCTCTTAAATATAGTAGAACTTAGCCAGATCTTACAACTTAGTTGAAGAGCATTGACTTATTTAAAATTTTCTTTTTAAAAACACAGTTTTATGTGTTTAGTTGCTTACAGTTCTTTAGTAGTTAAACATCTTCCTTGCAGTTTTATGTAAAGTATTAACTTACCTAGAATATTTTTTCTTAGGTATTGCAAGGATGAACTTGAACAGAGATTGTTATGAGTTAGTGAATTCAAACTGAAAATAGATTTTACTGTGCTTTAAGATAATTTTTTTTTTAATCTGAACACACAGGACCTAGGACTTCGTCAGATCTCTTTACTTTATGGCTTCCTTTTGGAATGAATGGGTGGAAGGAAGCCTTAAGTATGGTTGGTATCTGTAGAGCCATACCATTTACACAAATTTATAAAGCCATCGTAAATATCGAATATAAAAGTTTACCTATGCTATGAAAATATGGCTGATCAAAGTAGCATCATGCTCTGTCCAGGAGGCATTATATAGAACAGTTGTTGAACTTAATTTTAAAAGTCTGTCTGCCTGTTGTTTCTTCAGCCTATTAATGATACTGTCTAGAGGTTGTTGCTTTGGGCACCATCCTAAAAAATCTTTATGATACGATTCTTTTTAAGATAATGAAAATAGGAAAGAATATTCATGATTTTCTCTGCTCTACGGGGAGTGCTGTTTGAGGGAAAGGAAAGCTTTTTTAATTTTTGCAACTGAGGATCATGCTGATCCTTGTGAGTCAGACCTACAGTTTTGCCTTAGGCCTTGTATGCAATGATGAATTGTTTAGTCCAGCTAAGACATGTGCTTTTGACTGGCATTAACTTTGAATTGTAATAACAGAAACCTTGGGTACTTCCTCTTTATTCCTAATGTTTTAAGGCTTAATTTGTGGTTTTCCAGATCGTCAGTGTAATGTTCTATTTCCCTAAAACATTGCTTGAAATACTTGAATTCGTAGGTGTGTATAACAGGTTATTAAAAAAACAAAACAAAAAAAATAGTATTTTTGGTAGAAAGGCAAAAGATGACTTACAACAAGTTTTTGCAGCAAGGAAATATAAGCGAAATACAGTGGTTTCATTTATAAACACTTTAAAAAGTCTTTAATTTTTAAATGTATATTCGGATTTTTACGTTTTCTACAGAATCAAATATGTCCATATGATTTATATTCAGTTATTTAAACCCTGATTCAGTCACTATGATGTGTATATTGATTTAAATGTAGTTGAAGTGATAAATCCAATATTGGTTACTGATTCATATTTTTAAGTGACTTTTGCAATACCTGGTCAATGTTGTTTTTATAGACTTAGGTCTTCCATTATGAAATTATATAAGATGTCAGGTGAGTGAGTTTGTGCCATGAAGAGGCATTTCTAATTTAAACCTATGGTCTCTATAGCAATGAATGCATGATTTTCAAAGTAAGAGTTTTATCTTACCATTCTTAAAAATTTTTAAGACAATTTCATGGAAATCGTCTTAAACTTTGGAATTCATTTGCTAGATTTAAACAAGCATACTAGCTTTTCTTAATTTCCAGTTTTTTTAAATAATAGAAGTTTAAATTTCATCAACAGTGTGCTAAAATGAATTTTCAAATAATTTGAATATAGAGCTAAAATTGAATTGACTTATTTCATTAGCTCCCCCCCCCCTTGTTTTAAGTAGTATTTGGTAAGCATTTTTAAAAAGCAAACCTATAAGGAAAGTGGTATATTACTAATGAATTGTAATTAGTAAGCTTGGGTATGGAAGAAGTCATGGAATATAATATTGTTTGAGAATATGTAAGTTAGGGCACAATAACTTTTTCAGAAATATATTTGCGTTTATTGATTCTGCCTTACAGAATGTGACAGTGATGATAACCTGGGTATAAAAAGTACTTCAGTAGAAGAAGAATTGAGATCCACAGAAGGTAACCTAATGAAGTTAATCCTTTTTCTGTTTGACTATATCTGTACGTTCTGTAATTGCTCCCTCTCTTGCCTCTTCACCTGCTTTTCACCTTCACCTACTCCCTCCTACCCCTGAATTTCAAAAACATTGTTTCCTTGTTTAAAGGAGAGTTTGCATTTTCCCATGTAAGATTAGTTGGAGACAAAAGCCTAAAATATTTTCTGACCCTTTGTAGAAAAAGTTTGCAAACCCTGACTAGGAGAAGTTTTTGGTTTCCAAAATTTTCTTTATTTTGAGTAGTATTAAATTAATATTAGAATTTAAGCAGTAGAGGGGCACCTGGGTGGCTCAGTGGGTTAAAGCCTCTGCCTTCAGCTCAGGTCATGATCTCAGGGTCCTGCTTCCTCCTCTCTCCTTGCCTGTCTCTCCACCTACTTGTGATCTCTCTTTCTCTGTGTCAAATAAATAAATAAAATCTTAAAAAAAAGTTAAGCAGTAGAATTATGAAAACAAACACTTAAATGTGAATATTGAACTGTTTCTATAAATTAATTTTTTTCTTTCTTCTGAAAAGCTATTTTCTTCTATAGGTTAAAAAGAACTTTTGTATTAACCTCACATCAAGTCACTTCCTAGCTGTACCACTATTTGGTTATGTCATATGCCCATTTATTCACTTTGGTTTTTGCATAACAGACTGTACTTTTTCATAAACATGGGGAAAAAACAAAACGATTTTAGAGAATAGTTTAAGCTTCACTGAAGAATTGAAACCATTATACACCTTTAACATTAAAGGACAACAGTAGAAGCCTTAATACACATTCCAATAATGTATTTGTTGTTGGAGATTTGAGAGTGGGAATGTAGAGACTAGAAAGTAGGGAAGAAAATGTAGCTTAACAATCATAGGCAAAATGGCCCACCTGATTTGTTTTCTGTGTATTTGCTTGATCTCTCACATAATGCAATTAGTTTAATTAAGAACATACTAAAGCTTTGTGTTAATAGGAGTTTGGGAATTTGAATCTGGCAGTGAAATGTATTCATCCATTCAATGAAGTAGAAAACTCTTTCTTTCTTATAGCCAAAATTCAGTGGTTAAGCGAAGTTTGGCAGTAAATCTACAGCCTAATTGGAAGCAACTTTTTTGACCAACTTGTTTTCCCAACATGGTTTTTCAAGATCTAGCTCACTGCTTAGCAGCCACATAATGATGAGTAAGCAAGTGAAAGAATTTTTGTGAGTTAAAAAAACAAAACAAGGGGCGCCTGGGTGGCTCAGTCGGTTAAGCATCTGCCTTCTTAAGTGTCTTTCTTCGGCTCAGGCCATGATCACAGGGTTGTGGGACCGAGTCTTGCATTGATTGCCTGCTCAGCAGGGAGTCTGCTTCTCCCTCTGCCTCTCCCTCTGCTCATGCTCATGCTCTCTCAAATAAATAAAATCGAAATAAATAAATAAATAACCTGCCCCCTAAGTTGTTTATCCAGGCCACTAAAAGTTAAATAACCATTGAGCTTCTAAGTAGTTTAGACTTGGCAACCTTTATTTACCACTCATAACTAATCCCATGGAAGATGCCACACAAAATCATAACTTTTAAGTAACCACTCTTGGGAAGCCTTCACAGTTTTTATGGTTGCTAGCTAACCCAGGAAATCTGAGATAAGTATAATGCAATGGGTACTAGAGTTTCTAACATTTTGTTATCTATGGTTATTTTATGATTTGGAGAGTTTCTACATCTTTGTGATTCTTTAGTTTGGCAAAAGGATTACTATTAAAGAATGTAAGAAAAGATTCTCTAAACTTTTAACTAGTCATCAGATGAGGTAGGAAAAGTCAACTTGAAAAATCAAAGTGTTAGATGTGTGCTTTATATTTTGATGCTTTATATATAAGTTTGAGAAACACACAGTGTTCCATATAAGTTAAAGGATATGTCTCCTCCACATTTTCCTCTGATGCCCTTCTTTTTCCCCTTTCACCCAATAAGAACTAGCTCAAATATCATCTCTTAGGTTGAACCATAGAGAATTGACATTTTGTAGACGTTTTTGGGTGGTCAGTGCTAGATTTACCATCTTTAGAGAGAATTAACTACTGTCTTCTCAAGGCTCCCTCTGTACCATAACAAGTAGATTTAAAATTTTTCTGTCTTTTCCTCTTTAGAAGTAATATTATTATGTTTGTTGTTTTTCTTATTTCGATAGCACCTAGCACCTAGCGTTTGGCACTAAATAATTGTTTGTTGAAGAATAAACTTGTAACAAACTCAGAACATGTTGGAGTTACCAGAACCCACCTCTCTATAGCTGAATAAGGGAAATTAAGATAGAGGAGATTTGGCTGGGAGAAGAGTGGGTGATGGGTGATTTTATTGACCCTACACCATGAAACCAAAGTGATATTTTAGTCCAGACCTAATAGCAAAACTCAAAAAAGTTTAAATAACTCCTTAAGTCTCTTTTCATTCTTTCCCTTCCCAACACAACACTGTAAATGCCTGACAAATGGTAACAAAAGGCAGGATAAATCTGCTTGTGACTTTTGCCTTGAGGAATGGTAGTTTCCCTTATCTCCCCTCCCACCACCATGATTTGTTTCATTCTTTGTTCGCTATAGACTAATATCAGACTCTGACTACCCATGCCAATCATAAAGATCCTCTAAAATCTATTTTGTATACCAGACAGGGGAAATAGAGACCACATAGTATGGTGATGTAGAGTGCAGACTTTGGATTCAGACTGTCTTGGTTAAAACTCAGCTCTGCTACTTATGAGTCACGTAATGTTGGGGAAGTCATTTAACTTCATTGTGTGTCAGTTTCTTCATTTTAAAAACTGGGAATACTAGTATATCTGTCTTACTAGAATAATCTGGTACATAGTAAACAGTATTGGTTGTTACTGCTTTTACTGTGATTTTAATCTCATTATTACTATTATTCACTGTTAGCTGCATCTAAGGCCTGCTTTGGAGAAAGGCTACTTAGAGGTATCTTCAAACCACTAGAAAAGAAAAAAGACGAGCATTATGTGGATGGTTGCCATTGCAAAACCATCTTTCTGTAAATGTCAGTGATTTGTCTTAGAGTTTCTTCAATTAATAGCAGTCATCATATAATTAATCTTATAAATAGTAAAACATATTGTGGCCAGCTTAAAGAACAAAGACAGGATAAGAGAGAAAACTCTAATCATAACAAGTCTTCTAAACATTAAGTAGTTTGCCTCCAGATTCATAATCTTAAAACGGTGGGGCATGATTGATGTGTAAGTATTCTAATTCCTATTACTGAGTTCTCTCCTATTCTACCGCAGTTACCTCTCTTTCACAGAGAATGAGATTAAGGCAGACAAAAATCCCACAAATATTCTTTATTTCTTCATATAGATTTCAGTTATTGTCTAATGTTCTTTCGTTTCAACCTGAAGGATTCCCTTTAGCATTTCTTGTAAGGCAAGTCTAGTAACAGATTCCCTTAGCTTTTGTTTATCTGGGGAGGTCTTCATTTCTCCATTCTTAAAGACTGATTTTGCTGGACGTAGAATTCTTGATCTATAGGGGTTTTTTTCAGCTCTTTAAATATGTCATCTCACTGCCTTCTGGCCTCTGTGGTTTGATGAGAAATAAGCTATTAGTCTTACTGAGAATCTCTTACACATGATGAGTTGCTTCTTTCTTGCTGCTTTTGTTATTTTTGGCTTTTGACAGTTTGACTTTAATGTGTCTCAGTATGGATCTCTTTCAGTTTCTTCCTGGAGTTTGTTGAGCTTCTTGGATGTGTAGAGTGGATTGGATTGGATTCTTGGATTTATTGGCCATCATTTCTTGAAATATTCATTCTGTCCCTTTCTTCTTCTGGGAATCCCATAATGGATATCTTAATGCATTTGATGGTACTCCACCAGTCCTTTAACCTCTGCATGCTTTTTTCCATTTTTCTTATCTTCAAACTGGATAAATTGTCCTATCTTCAAGTTTGTTGATTCTTTTTTCTGTTTCCTTAAATTTGTTAAACTCCTGTAGTGAATTTTTCATTTTAGTTGTAATTCTCAGCTCCAGAATTTCTATTTGGTGGCTTTTCATAATTTTTATCTCTTTACTGATATTCTAATTTTGTTCATACATTGTTTTCCTGGTTTCCTTTAGTTCTTTGTCCATGGTTTACTTTAGCTCTTAAAACATACTTAAAATAGTTGGTTTAAAGTCTTTGTCCAGTAAGTCCAATGTCTAGGCTTTCTCAGGGACAGTTTAGCTCATCTTTTTTTCCCTTTAATTGGGCCATATTTTCCTGTTTCTTTGTATTCTTTGTGTTGTTGTTGTTGTTGAAAAACGGGTATGCAAATACTATAGTAACTCTGGAAATCATATTCTCTCTTCCCCGGACTGTTGTTTTGTTGAAGGCTACAGTTGTCCATTTATTTACTTTTCCAAACAGTTGACCTTTAAACAGCATGGAGTTGGGACACTGACACCCCCTCCCCACACACACAGAGTCAAAAATTTATATATAACTTTTAACTTCCCAAAAACTTAATTGCTGCCCCACTTGGTCTCTTTTCTTTTCTTTTGGACTCCAGTTATACATATGTTAGGTCACTTAAATTTATCAGCAGATTTGTTCATTTTCTTCCAATCTTTTTCCTTTGTTGGACTATTATTATTATTTAAGATTTACTTATTTGAGAGAGAGAGCACAAATGAGGCAGGGGCAGAGGGACAAGCAGACTCCCCACTGAGCATGGATCCCAATGCAGAGCTCCATCGCAGGACCCTGAGATCAGGACTTGAGCCAAAGTCAGACTTAAGCAACTGAGCCAGGCAAGCGCACCTTGTTGGATAATTTCTGTTGTTCAACCTTCAAGTTTATTAATACTTTTTTTCCTACCTTCTCCAGTGTTAAGCTCACCGAGTGAATTTTCCAGTTCAAATATTATATTTCTTAGTTCTAGAATTTCCATTTAGTTAATTTTTTAAAAACAGATTCATTTCTCTGTTCAGATTTCCTATCCATTCATCCTTAAGTCCATGAATATGTAACTTTTCTAAAATTGTTTTCTGCTAATTCCAGCCGTTTGTTAATCTTGGGGGCTAGTTTCAATTGGCTGCTCTTCTTCTTGACTGTTGAGTTACACTTCTTTTTCCTTTTTTGAATTATATGGATGTTGTGTATATACATTACAGATTCTTTGGATTGTGTTATTTTTATCTGAGAAATTTTTTTTTCAGCAGTTACCTTGCTAGACCTATACTCCAAACTCCACCTCCTCTATAGCAGGCAACAGCTAAAATTGCTTACTTCTTTTACTTCCCAACTGTTGTTTTTCATTAAGAATCTTAGATCCTCTCTTTTGTATGCACAGTTCAGAAGTCCACTAAGAGTTTGTAGATTTGGAGAATCCTGTCTTCTATTGCTTTGTTGTTTCTTCTGGGATACCTTTCTTTCAAAACCTCCTTTCCCTGCTGCTTCACTTTCTAGCTTCTATGACTGATCCAGAATCTGTCTTTGATGCCTTAAGCCACAGAATTTGGCTTTCTGGGTTAACATCACCAGCACATTAATTTGCTAGGGCTCCCATAACTACATGCTACAAACTAGATGGCTTAAAAACAACAGAAATTTATTGTCTTACGGTTTTAGAGGTAAGAAAAACTGAAGTCAGTTTGTCTGTAGGTCCATTTTCCCTCTCCTAGCTTTTAGTTATTAACAGGCAGTCATATGCACGCCTTGGCTTATAGATGCATCGCTCCAGTCTCCGCCTCTATCATCATGTGGCCATCTTCTTCTACCTGTGTGTCTGTCTTCACATGGCATTTCTTTCTTATATGGGCACCAGTTGTGTTGGATTAGGGCTCAACCTAGTGACCTCATCTTAAATGGATTACACCTGCAAAGACACTATTTTCAGATTAGGTCACATTCATAGGTACTAGGGATTTGGACACACGTTTTAGGGGGAACATAATTCTGCCATAACAACCAGTACCTTCGAAGTATGCCCCTCACTCCCTCTTCCAGTTACTTCCCCCGCACTCCTTCCCAAATGTCAGTGGCCACTATCATATCTTGAAATACTAGTTTAGTGGTGCTTGATTTTGAACTTTATTTAAGTTGAATCATACAGGGGTGCCTGGGTGGCTCAGGGGGTTAAAGGCTCTGTCCTCGGCTCAGATCATGATCTCAGGGTCCTGGGATCCAGTCCCGCGTCGGGCTCCCTGCTCAGCAGGGAGCCTGCTTCCTCCTCTCTCTCTGCCTGCCTTTCTGCCTACTTGTGATCTCTCTCTCTCTCTCTCTCTCTCTGTCAAATACAATAAAATCTTAAAAAATAATAATAAATTGAATCATACAGATCATCACTGTCCAATAGAATTTTCTGCAATGATGAAAAGATTCTATAACTGTACCTGGTTGCTAATAGTCCTGTATAGATGTTAAGCACTTGAAATATGGCTTAACGGAGGAATAGAATCTTGAATCTTAATTTTAATTGATTTAAATATAAATAACCACATAGAGTCAGTATCATATTAGCACAAGCATTGTATTCTTTTATGTCTGGATGCCTTTTTTTTTTTTTTAAGATTTATTTATTTATTTGAGAGAGGCCGAGAGAACAGCAGGGAACAGAGGGAGAGACAGTCCCAGGCAGACTCTATGCTGAGCATGGAGTCCAACATGGGACTCCATCTCACAGCCCTGAGATCATGACCTGAGCTGAAACCAAGAGTCGGATGCCTAACCAACTGCACCAACCAGACACCCCTGGATGCCATTTAAACAACGTTGTTTTATAGATTCATCCAGATGTTAGCATGTAGCTTTGATTTCTTCACTTCTAATACCTATATAATATTCTGTTTTATGTATATATCACAATTCATTATTTATAGACATTTGCTTTGTACTTTTTGGCTATCATAGATAACGCTACTGTGAACATTCTCATACATATCTCTTAATGCACATATGTGCATATTTCTGGGAATATATACCTTGGAGTGGGATTACTTATGTTCAAGTTTAGTAGGTAATCCCAAATTGTTTTTCCAAAGTGGTTTTGCCAGGTGTTTTTTTTTTTTGGTCCCAGTAGTATATGTGAGTTCCCATTGATCTACATTTTCACCAATCATTTAAATTAGTCTTTTAATTTTAGCTAGTGATGAGTATATATGGTTATTTTTTTGTGGTTTTAATTTACATTTTTCTGATGAATGAGGTTTATTGACCATGATGACATAATCTTTTGTCTGTGCCTTTTCAAATTTCTTAACAGTTTTCTTTCGGATTTTTTAACTGATTTTTGGGGTTGAAAATTTTTTAGTTCTTTCTAGGTGCAAGTTCCATGTATTGTAAATATATTCTCCCATTGTATGTCTTGCCTTTTTACTCATTCAGTGGTATCTTTTAATAAATAAAAGTAATTTTAATAGATTCCAAGTTACCATAGTTTTCCATAATATTTTTTTTAATTCTGCTTAATAACTATTTCCCTACACTAAGGTCATGAAGCTATTCCATTGTATTATCTTCTAGAAACCGGTACCACAGTCTTAATTATTGTAACTTTATAGTTAAGTTTTCATATTTTTTACAAGTCTTGCTATCTTGTTTTTCTTTGCTAAGAGCATCTGGGCTTTTCTTTGTATTTCATCATCCCTTGAATTCATCTTAGGGCAACTCCCTGACCTAGAATCTAGCTTTAACTTAACACACAGTGTACACTAGCCTGTAGTATTTTAAATTACAGAAACATAACACAGTGTCCCAGCTGAGAGGAAGGTGTAGCTGCATCTTAGAGTGATCACTAGTACCTGTGAACCAAGGAGCCTCTGAGAGACTTTGGAATGGATGGGATGAAATAAATCTGGTATGAGAAGCTGGTGAAGGCCAGGAAATGGAGAAACACTTGTAAACCCAAAAATGTCTGTCTTATTTACTATTGTATTCCTATGTCTGGTATACAGTGGGCATGCAATAAATATTTGTTAAATGAGTACATATATTATATGCTTGTTAAGACATTCTATAGCTATGAGTTTCCCTCTTTGCCTGAGATGCTAGAAAGCTTAAAACAAAATTTTTAATGCCTGTGAAATTTTGGCATTTCATGGTTTTGCCTTTCTATTTCTATTTTAAGTCTTATATGCATTGCCTTAAGTGATTGCTAGTGATTCTAGAAGTTTGTTGACTTTTGTCCCTAAATGGAAATAACTTGCAAGTTCCTTAGTAAGCTCATATTATAATTCAATCTGAGGTTAATATGAGCTTAGTAAACTCATATTATAATTCAGTCTCATTATTTTGAAACACTCAAATTTTATAAAGAAACTGCCAAGTCATCCTAGGTTTCTCAACTTTGTATTTCCTTCCTTTCTTGAAAAGACAGATGTAGTTGATGAGATTTACATAAAGCACATGTTTATTAGTTTTCTGCCCTAAATATTAAATTCTCTGTTTTGTTAATGCAGATGTGGAATTAGAAGAAGCTATTAGAAGAAGTCTTGAGGAAATGTAATTGTAAAGTTATTACCACACAACATCAAGTGGCCTTGAAGAGACTCAGGATAATGAATTCTTGAGTTTGCTTTCTAAAGGAGACCAGAAATCTGTTAGTACAAATGTATTTGGAAAGATGTTTTCTTTGCTTTTGCATCTGATATTTGCTTTGTATTTTTGTGCTATTTTGCAAAATGTACAGAGAAATAGAATACATGTTAATGCAGATATAAATCATGTATTCTAATATAGTTATCACAGTTTTCCTGTTAACTTTGAATTTATATATTTAGGTTAAATAACTAAAAAATAGAGAAGCTCTTGACTATTGTTTATATGTTTCCCAAATAGCATTAGCTGTTTAATTTTATTTGTACTGTACAGATGATTCTAGTTTATTTTTTTAGGAGTGAAAATGAATATAAATAAAGCTGTTATAGCTCAGTTTTTCTGTAAATTCTATTTCTTATGTGGCACTAATATAGAATACCTTTGAGATCTTTGTTTATGATTATTAGAAGAGAGTAATGGAAACTGATCATGGAAACAAATTAAAAACTTTTACCAATGATGTTCTTTGTGGGTTTCACTCAGCTGTATAGTCCTACTTTAATTGGAGCAGCACATTGCTGGAATTCAAAACAAAACAAAACAAAAACCCTAATATCTTTGCAATTATTGAAAAGAAACCTTTTCCATTCCTTTTACCTGCTTAGGCTTTCATGTGACTTGTATTATCTCTTGTTTAAAAGGAATGATGTCAGAATGTTTGCATAGAATTAAATGTATTTTTAATAAGTCTTTTTTTATATATATTTGTGTAAACATAATATTCTTCCAAAAAATAATGGTGATGGTCTACTCAGGAGTAATCTTCCTTACCTTTAAAATTTTTATTTCATTGGAAGTATTTTCATTTTAATTATTAAATAGTCAGTTTCCTACATTTGGTATTACACATTTAATTTTTAAAAAAAATTTTTTTTAAGATTTTATTTATTCATTTGACACAGAGAGAGAGATCACAAGTAGGCAGAGAGGCAGGCAGAGAGAGAGGAGGAAGCAGGCTCCCTGCCAAGCAGAGAGCCCGATGTGGGCCTCGATCCCAGGACCCTGGGATCATGACCTGAGCCGAAGGCAGCAGCTTTAACCCACTGAGCCACCCAGGCGCCCACACATTTAATTTTTAAATGGTCAGGCTCCATTGTGAATAATAAAAAACATTACATAAATAGAAGATTAAGAAGGGCTTGTCATACTATCTTTGTGCATGTGCTTCATGACCAGAACTGTCTTCCCTAAAGATTTTAAGTAGTAATTACATACCAAACTTAAAATTTTCTATAAATATACATTTGTCTTTAAGACACACACAAAAAATATCATGGCTAGAATTTTCTTTCTCTGCAACTTGATATTTTAGTGGAAAATAGCATTACTGTTTGTTTTTTTATTACTATAATCTTTCCAATCCACATTGGAAACTAGTTTGTGTTTTTTACTTCTTATGATGTCAGTTCTGTCCTGCCTACTTGCATTTTTTTTTTTAAGTAGACATGTAGGTTGGGAATTTACCATTTTTTCCAAAATGACCACATTGTACTTTTAATTTGTATGTTAAAGTCATCAAGCAGGGTTTTAGGAGGTAGTCATGAGCTGGACCTTAAAGACATCTCCAAGGTCTTGCTCAATAGTGAGGAGCAGAGAAAGGATGATCCAGATAGAAGAGTGGTGAAGCAGATGTGGGGAAGAGAAATCAACACCTCTTTGCTAGAGGTGCCTCACACATGTGTGATATACACTGATGTTCTGTTAAGCTTTTGTAGTGTGTATGGTAGAGAGTAAATGAAGTTTTTTATATGACAGTAAAGGGATATTTCATCATGACCCTTAAAAAAAGATAATTGAGTTGTTTACTGTTTTCATTAATAATTGTCACTGATTGTATTTCTACTTGTTAAGCAATTAAAAATGATTTTAAAATTACTTCTAATTTGAACTTAATTTAGACACAAAGAGAAGTAACCCGTGGATGATATTACAGAAAGTTAAATGGATTGTTATCAAAAGTAAATGTTTCCAACATTGATAAAGATGCATATCTTTTCATTACATCATTTATTCATTCATTCACTCCCTCACAAAATATTTATTGAGTACTTACCATGTGCCAGTGACTGTTCTAAGCATGGGGGATATACCAGTGAGCAAAGCAAAGCTCACACTCCTTTATGGAACACATAACGGGCAGAGAGGATTGGATAGAGTGTTGTCCACTATCGTAAGTATATCCAATGGTGGTAACTAATGAAGGCAAATAGAGAAGGGAAAGATTGTGTTTCTGAGACTGAGTGGTGTGATCTGGCTTTTTTGGATTACCTGTACTTACTATATTGAGAACATATGCACCAGAGGCAAGAGTAGAAGTGGGAAGACCAGATAGGAAGGTGTTGAAGTAGTCCAGGTGAAAATTGATGGTGGTGGAACCAAAGTATTAGCAGTGGAATTGGGAAGAATCCTAGTATATTCTAAAAGTAGAGCTGAGGGCATTTACTTATGGATTGGATCTATAGGATTGGAGAGAAAAAAGAGTCCAGGATGATTCTAAAGTTACATGATAGACTTTCAGACCATTCACAGCATGTCTTTGGATTCAAGTCTGTGTCGTGATAATGACAAAATATATTTAATGAGGTCAAATAATCCCCTACAAAAATAGTCTATTAGTATGTAGATTAAGTTCAGAGGGAACTGGAATCCAAACCCATCTCTGTTCAAGTATTTAAATGGCTTTGATCTCAGATTAAAGGTTGGGATTCAGCTTTAAACTGTTATTATCTATCATTTTATGTGCCCTGTACATTCTCATCCTTGCACTGAGGCGTATGGCTATAATGACATGAGAGCAAAGCACAAGTTTTTAAGTACATAAATCTGTACTCCCAATCTTGTTCCGCTTTTACTGACCTTTATAGTATCTGCCCGGTGAGTTGCCGCATCTTTTTTAATTAACAGGAGATTTAAATAAATTGGGTGTGAAAGAGAAAGATGGGGTAGCCCCCCCCCCCCCCCGCAAGCTTCAGTGGTGGTGCCCAGGCTTTCATTATTTCCACCTCAGGAAAGGGGTTGGCAGCAAAACAGGGTCAGGCAAGTACAGACTGCAAGGAGCTGTACTTAAATGCTATCTGTGCCAAAAAGGGCTCTTCTCCCCATATCAAAGGATTTTTAATGGTTTTGGTTTCGCCGTGGACTATGCGCGCTGGCAGAAACTAAGCGAAGTCATCACTGAGTAATAGCCACAGCCTACCGTTAGGTACCTTCGTGTGTGGAGCCGGCTACATTCAGGCTGCGGAGCCGAGGGCTCACAGGGGTAGGGGGCTGTTCTGGGGGGCTCTCCGCTGGGCACTGGGTTGGTCCAGAGTCGGGAGCGAAAGATTCAGCGATCACGCTACGTCCTCCCCTTCCCGCGTCCGCCCCTCCAGGTACCTCGGAGGCCGCCTGGCTTTTCTCCCCTGGCCCGGGGGCCCTGGCGGCCCACCCGCGAGGCCCCGTGGCCAGCGAGCTCCCTCCAGCAGCCGCAGCCGCTCCCTGCCAGGCACCGTAGCCCGAGCCCGGCGGGCGGCGCGCCTGCCCTTGTTTGGCCACGCGGTGGCGGCGG
>LNAC01000078.1:1983216-2012404 GCA_002007465.1 Ailurus styani
CTCTCTCTGCCTGCCTCTCTGCCCACTTGTGATCTGTCTTTCTCTGTCAAATAAATAAATAAATCTTTAAAAAAAGAGAGAGAGAGAGAGTGGGGTGGGGGAGAGTGGGGGTGGGAGGAGGAGAGGGGAAAGATTCTCAAGCCGACTCAGCACTGAGCCCCATACAGGGCTCAGTCTCACAACCCTGGGACCATCACCTGAACCAAAACCAAGAGTCAGACCCTTAACTGACTGAGCCACGCAGGCACCCCTCTCTCCCAGGTTTTTTTGTTTTGTTTTGTTTAATTTTTTATTTATTTATTTTTTAAATTTACTTGACAGAGAGATCACAAGTAGGCAGAGAGGCAGGCAGAGAGAGAGGAGGAAGCAGCCTCCCTGCCGAGCAGAGAGTCCGATGCGGGCTTCGATCCCAGGACCCTGAGATCATGACCTGAGCCGAAAGCAGGGGCTTTAACCCACTGAGCCACCCAGGCGTCCTCTCCCAGTTTTTTGACCAGTTCTAAATGGTGTCCGATTTTTGCATTCATCAGTGGCTCAAGACACCTTGCCTATTATTGTTAGTTTTTTAACCATTACCATAATTTATAAATAATACATGCTAATATTGATTCTAACAATGAGCACTGATTCTACACCGTGCCCCATTCCTTTGTGGAAGTCATTATCACCTCCATTTTCCAAATGGGAAATTGAAGCTTAGGAAGTTAAATGACTTGTCCAGGGTCCCCAGCCTAGAACCCAGGAAGACTGTCTGTACAGCTTAATATATCATACCTGTATTCTCTTAAAGTTAGTTGTGTCTTATTGCTACCAAGGTTTGCCTCTTGGTTGGTATCAAGCCAAAAGACACAACCAAACCAAAAAATAGGAAAAGGAAGGGTTTTACTTGCAACAAGTAAAGGAGAACATGGGGGGAATCTTTCCCAAAGAAGCATCTCCCAGAACAACAAAATTGGGGAAGTTTTAACTAAGGGTGCATACATATTCATGAAGAGGCTTGCACAGTGGGGAATACAGCAGGGAACTGGGATGACTAAGTCCAAGTCAAAGTCATGAGGGCCAGGAAGGGACAGCATCATCAGTTCTCTGGCTCCAGTTGGTCTGGTATCTGAGTGCTCAAAGGGGTTTAAATCCTACAGAGATAACCAAGAGTGTGTATCACGTCAATCTTCACTTCTGAGTATGGTGAGGCTGTCTCCTGGCCTTGTGGTGACTCTTCTCATTCTTTCACAAGATGGCTGGGGGCCTAAAATGATTCTTATGTCAAGAAAGCTATTTCTGTCTTTCTTTAACCAGGGATCCCTAACTCTTTCTGCTTACAATATTTCAAAATGTAGAAATAGTACATGGATGAATAGATGATTTTACTGAAAGAGGTGAAAATTCCATTTGTTTATTTATCTCTCTATTTATTTTTTTAAAGATTTTAAGTAATCTCTACATCCAACATGGGCTTAAACTTATAACCCAAGGGTCACATGCTCCCACCTACTGAGCCAGCAGGTGCCTCAAAAATTCCATTTAAATTGGTTCTCAGATTCAGTAAATATCAAACACCTACTGAGTGCCAAGTACTGAGTGGCTCCTAGAAAGCTCTGGATGGTAACGAAGATGTTTGGGATATGGGTTGTGAAGGATGGCAGAGGGAAAGATGATAAGATTGGAAGATTGATTGTTCACCATAACTGATCATGTTTTAGCTCCTTCCCCCTGCTGTCAGCCATCTGCAGTGACTTCCTCAGCAGCCAGGGAATGAAGGGTTGGGGCTGGGAGTGATAATGGATCATTTGGCCAAAAGTTTGCTGTTGCTTAAAGTTTCTTAGGGTATGCCAGTGTCCCAGGAGTCACAAAACAAGTAGCATCATAGTTAATTTTGAGCAACAGCCTATAATTTAAAAGAGCATTTCTCATATACATTGTCATTTGAACCTTACAAAATCCTTTGAGGTAGAGGAGGGAGGGCACATGTATGTTATCTCTTTAGAAATGAAGGAACTGAGGTACAGAGAGATTGAGTGGCCTGCCTAAGGCCACAGTAGTGATGAGTAGCTCCTAATACCAGTCCCATTAAACACCAACTCCATTTTTATATTAAAGGGTCTCAGTGGTGAATGTATTTTAATACTTTGGTGATGATTAGAAGAACTTACTCAAAATTTTGCATTGCCTATTTATTATATGTGATCATTGTAGCATTCTTTAGACACAAGAGTATTTTTTTTAAAGATGTATTTATTTATGAGAGAGAAAGAGCAGAAGGAGGGACAGAGGGAGAGAGAGAAAATCCTGAAGCATACTCCCCTCTGAACGCAGAGCCTGATGTGGGTCTCGATCCCAGGGCATGATCTCAGGACTCTGAGATCATGGCCTGAACCAAAATCTAGAGTCAGGTGCTCAAAGAACTGAGCCACCCAAGCACCCAAGAGTTGTTTGTTTTTTTTTAATTTAAATTTTTAAATTTTAATTCCAATATAGTTAGCATATGGTTTTATATTAGTTTCAGGTGTACAGTATAGTGATTCAGCAATTCTGTACATTACTCATTGCTCATCAAGATAAGTGTACTCTTGGGGTACCTAGCTAGCTCAGTCAGTAGAGCATGTGACTCACGATGTTGGGGTTTTAAGTTCAAGCCCCATGTTGGGTGTAGTGATTACTTAAAAATAAAATCTTAAAAAAAAAAGATGAGTGCATTGTTAATCCCCTTCACCTATTTCACCCATCCCCCTACCCTCCGTTACCCCGCAGTTACCTTCAGTTACCCCCCCAATTACCCTTTGATAACTGCCCATTTGTTCTCTGTAATTAAGTCCGTTTTTTGGTTTATCTCTTTTTACCCCCTTTGTTCATTTGTTTTGCTTCTTTAAAATGCCATATATGAGTGAAACCATATGTAATTTGTCTTTCTCTGACTTATTTCGCTTACCCTTACACACTCTAGCTCCATCCATGTTGTTGCAAATGGTAAGATTTTATTCCTTTTTATGGCTGAATAATAGTCTATATAGTCTATATTGATGGACACTTGGGCTGCTTCCATGATTAGGCTATTGTGAATAAAGGTACATATCGTAAGGTACATTAGGCTATCGTAAAGGTACATATACCCTTTCTAATTTGTGTTCTCATATTCTTTGGGTATTATAGGGTAGTTCAATTTTTAATTTTTTAAAAGATTTTATTTTTAAGTAATCTCTACACCCAGCGTGGGTCTCAAACCCACAACCCCAAGATCAAGAGTTGTACACTCCACCAACTGAGCCATCCAGGTGCCCCCATTTTTAATTTAATTTTTTGTGGAAGCTCCATACTGTTTTCCACAGTGGCTACACCAGTTTGCATTTCCACCAACAGAGCATTGAGGGTTCCTTTTTTTTCCTCATCCTATCCAACTCTTTTTTTTCTTGGGTACAGGAATATTAAATACGAGATGGAACTATGATTTTATGAACTTATTAGAAATAGTTTTTTGGGGGATGCTTGGGTGGCTCAGTTGGATAAGCATCTGACTCTTGATCTCAGCTTAGGTGTTGATCTCAGGGTTGTGAGTTCAAGCCCCATATTGGGCTCCACACTGGGTGTGGAGCCTACTTAAAAAAAAGAAAAAGAGGGCGCCTGGGTGGCTCAGTGGGTTAAAGCCTCTGCTTTCGGCCCAGGTCATGATCTCAGGGTCCTGGGATCGAGGCCCACATCGGGCTCTCTGCTCCGCAGGGAGCCTGCTTCCCCCTCTCTCTCTCTGCCTGCCTCTCTGCCTCCTTGTGATCTCTCTCCCGCTGTGAAATAAATAAATAAAATCTTAAAAAAAAAAAAAAAGAAAAAGAAATTATTTTTTTCAAATAAATTCATGATAGGAGCACTTGTCTCTTCCCTTCCTTTTTATGAAAACACAGATTCTTGTTATTTATAAGCCTGAGTTCATAATGGTAAGTGTGTCATAAATACCAAGCAGCTAATGTTTGCCAGCATCAATTCTAGACACACTGCACATGTTAACTCATAAATAGAATTGTTTTAGTCAGTGCTGTCAGTCATTGTGTTAAACTCTACCTGCTTTCCTTCAGTCACAAACCACCCTTTCATTATCCCTTTTTCATAAGTGAAGAAATCGAGGCAAAGAGAACTTAAGTAACTGCTCAAGGTTACACACCCAGTGAGTGGCAGAGCTGTTTTGAACACTGTGACTGAAAAGCCATCGCAGCTTCGCTGCCTGCTGTGTTAGCCGAAAGATCGCCAGTAGCCTCAGTCTGGTGAAGTTGCTTTTGGGCCTCTAAGTCTCTCAACAATGTGTCTTTTTGATCGCTAAGCTGTGGAGATTTGTGAGGTGTGGGAGACCCAAAGACTAGCTGAGAATGGGTACACTACAGTTTTGCCCTCATAAGAATTTTCTGACTAAAATTTCTTTTGGTAAAAGCGGCTTCATGCAGTTTCATGCAGAGAGTTTTCCAGGAGTATAGCTCAGGCTAGCCTTGGTATGAGGAGAAGTTCTTAACCAATTTTGGAAATGTAGTTCTTCTAGGATCAGTTAGTAAAAACTAACCACCCTTCTCCGCCAAGAGAAGTGTTGTCAGATGAGGCGTTAAAAAATATGAAGGATGAGGTGAGGTTGGTCCAACCTTGTCTAACCAGAGTTTCAGAAGAAAATAATAGAATGGAGGACAGAGAATATTTGAGATACTGTGGCTAACAATTTTCTAGAACTAAATGGAAAGGTTGTAGACAGATTTATATGTGAGATGAATTTAAGGATCTCAGTGGCTGAGAAACAGTACAAATATTACTTAAATAAACTAAGTAGAGATCTAGGTTCAGCTAGAGGTTAACAGCAAATGTCAATGGTGCCCCCCCCCCCGCCAAAAAAACGACCTTGAAATCTTTACATTCTGAAGAATGGGGTTTTATCTTTTCTATGTGATGAAAAAGGTATACATAAAAACGTATGTGAGAAGTTCCATAAAAGGTGAAATCTGTTTTTCACAGGGAAAATGCCCTGACAATTTCTAGCATTGGGGGAAAACCAAAAAACCAAAAAACCACAGGACTCAAAATTTCCACCTAATGTGTTCTGGATTTGGTCTCATTTTTTTTTTTTAAGATTTTTTATTTATTTATTTGACACACACACACAGAGATCAGATCACAAGTAGGCAGAGAGGCAGGCAGAGAGAGAGGAGGAGGCAGTCTCCCTGCTGAGCAGAGAGCCCGATGCGGGCCTCGATCCCAGGACCCTGAGATCATGACCTGAGCCGAAGGCAGAGGCTTTAACCCACTGAGCCACCCAGGCGCCCTGGATTTGGTCTCATTTAATGGCAAAATATCTTCCTTATATGATAGACTTATGTTCTTTTTTCTAGAGTGTCTCCTTTTAAGCCATTTTCTTTTTTTTTTTTTTAAAGATTTTATTTATTTATTTGACACACAGAGAGATCAGATCACAAGTAGGCAGAGAGGCAGGCAGAGAGAGAGAGGAGGAAGCAGGCTCCCTGCTGAGCAGGGAGCCCGATGCAGGCCTCGATCCCAGGACCCTGAGATCATGACCTGAGCCGAAAGCAGAGGCTTTAACGCATTGAGCCACCCAGGCGCCCTAAGCCATTTTCTTGTTAACAACTCCCTGAACTTGCTGTTGTAACGTGTTGTAAATGAAGCCTTCCTGCTTTGAATGACTCAATTCTCTAACTTTGTACATTTGAGTACAAACTCCAATGAGTCTTGAAAAATTCATCTCTTCTTTCAGCATCTTCTCGTTTACCAATCACATGATTCATCTGTGTCATTTAAACACTAGAGTCATGGTTTGTGTTTTTAGCATAATTATTTCATATTAGTGCCAACTCAGTCTCTCTCATGTGTATTTGACCCTAGTTTATCTGTCTGAGAGTTTGCTAATGTAAAATGTGTAAGCACGTAATGAATGGTGCTGGAAGTGAGCCTACTGTTGTATTATTGCCATTTTATAGAAGACTGTTTTTTAATTTTTTTATTGCGTTTTCCAGCCACATTTGTCATGTATGATTCTTACCAGCTCTTTGCTTTTACTAGCTCTTCTAAACACAAAGTTCAACATATATTTAGTATCTTGATGAACAGAGAGACCCTGTGACTTTGTGGTCTATCGGTACTATTTTGGGGTATAACAGGTGGATGGCTGTTGGGCAAAAGGCAGATGTGTGGTTGGTGTGGGTAGGGAGGCCTTAAATGGAGTGGTGCTCAAACATTAGTGAAGTTGTTCCTTCTGTGCCCACTTACGGCAGCAGTCAGGATTAGATCTTCCATGATCTCATGTTTCTAAGGCCATCTGAATACTGAGGAGAAGTCTATCACTGTTCATTTTGCAAAAGTGGCAACTTATATACGGGGTAATATATAACAAGAAGTGTCCTGAAAACAAAGCACTTTACAAATACAGGATTTTCTTTTCTCTTGCTCTCATGATCCCACAGCCTTGTTCTTTAGTGCCTGGGTCAGTTCATGTAAATGCGTAGTGAGTGCATGTGTGTTTATACTTGGAGTTTGGGAAAGTAGTACTTCTGTAGTTTGATATGGGCGTTATACCAAAAACCTACACAGGTGTTTCCTTTAAATTCAGGAAAAGACAAAGATACTCTCTCTCATCACCACTGTTCAATAAAGGAACAGAGGACTTTAGTCAATACTATAAAAAAAATAGAAGCTTGGCGCCTGGGTGGCTCAGTGAATTAAAGCCTCTGCCTACAGCTCAGGTCATGATCTCAGGGTCCCGGGATCGAGACCCGCATTGGGCTCTCTGCTCAGCAGGGAGCCTGCTTCATTCTCTCTCTGCCTGCCTCTGCCTACTTGTTATCTCTCTCTCTGTGTCAAATAAATAAATAAAATCTTTAAAAAAAAAAAAAAGTACTTCAAACTTGGGCGCCTGGGTGGCTCAGTGGGTTAAAGCCTGTGCCTTCGGTTCAGGTCATGATCTCAGGGTCCTAGGATCGAGGCCTGCATCGGGCTTTCTGCTTGGCAGGGAGCCTGCTTCCCCCACTCTCTCTCTGCCTGCCTCTGCCTACTTGTGATCTCTCTCTCTGTCAAATAAATAAATAAAATCTTAAAAAAAAAAAGAGTACTTCAGACTTTATAATAAAGAATATAGAAGATGATCTGAACATATGAAGAGACATTATCATGCCCTTGAATAGAATGACAATATTCTAAAGATGCCAAATTTACCCCAGGTCTTTGACAAACCCAATAAATTTACTGTGGAGTTAATATGGAGAATTAAAAGTCTAAATAACTAAGTTATTTTTAAAGAAGATTAGAGGGCTGGTTCCACCAATATTAAGGCATATGACAAGGCTACTGCTATTTTTTAAAAATGGGTGTTGGTATAAGAACAGTCAAATATACTAGTGGATGGAACAGAGATTTCAGAGTAGACAATCTATAAGTCATTGGAGGGAAGACAGATTTTGGGTGGATATAATATTGGGGGGAAACAGTTCACTAGGTGGAGAAAATAAAACAAAATCCTTACCTAAACACAGACAGGTGGATCCTAGATGGACTAAGATGTAAATATGAGAAAGGTAAAGCAATAAAGTTAATAGAAAGAAAGGCAGGGAAATACCTTATGAGCTAGGATGGGAAGAGCCTGAAGTAAAACTTCAAAAGCATAAACCATAAGGCAAAATAAAACCAAGAAAAGATTAACTTGATCACTTCAAAGGAAGGATATTTATTCAGTGAAAGATATCCTAGACAAAATTCATATATGATAGGATGGAAGAAGGTAATTATAATGTCTGTAGCTGGGCGCCTGGGTGGCTCAGTGGGTTAAAGCCGCTGCCTTCGGCTCAGGTCATGATCCCAGGGTCCTGGGATCGAGGCCCGCATCGGGCTCTCTGCTCAGTGGGGAGCCTGCTTCCTCCTCTCTCCTCTCTCTCTGCCTACCTCTCTGCCTACTTGTAATCTCTCTCTCTGTGTCAAATGAATAAATAAAATCTTTAAAAAAAAAAATAATAAATAATGTCTGTAGCTAACGTGGGATTAATTCCCTGAGTATGCAAATCAACAAGAGGACAATAAGCCCCGTTTATTTATTTATTTTTTAAAGATTTTATTTATTTATTTGATAGAGAGAGAGAGAGTTCACAAGTAGGCAGAGAGGCAGGCAGAGAGAGAGGAGGAAGCAGGCTCCCTGCTGAGCAGAGAGCCTGATGCGGGGCTCGATCCCAGGACCCTGAGATCATGACCTGAACCGAAGGCAGAGGCTTAACCCACTAAGCCACCCAGGCGCCCCAAGCCCCGTTTAAAAAAGGGAAAAACAAAACAGGCAAATGCTATGAACAGGCTAACAAGAATACAAAGGGATGTCCAAAATTATTAGTAATGAAAGACAATGAAAATCAAGTACAAACATATCACTGTATACTTGGTAGACTGGCAACAAATAGAAAGTTGGAAAATGCTTAGTATTGGTAAGGCTGTGGGGACATTGGGATTTCTATGCTTTGCTGCTGAGAATATTGCGAAGGAGCTCAGGACAGGGGCCCCCCCCCAGAATGTGCCACTTTGGCATGTGGGTTATTTTAAGCTGAAGGCACTTGAGAGCCTGCGGGCTCATGAGAGACTTGCCCCTCCCTTAACCACACAGAAGAATCTAAATTAGGGGTCTTTCCCAGAATAAGGGTTATAAGCAGAGATAAATTTTATCTGAGTGGCCTATCTGTATGGCAGGGCAAACATCTAATTACCAAACATCTGGTCTTATCACCCTGTGAAGTGTATTCCTTTTCTCTGAAGTCCCAGACTCTTACCCCCTTCTCTTTCATTCAAAATAACATATACCTCATTTTGCCTGACTGTCTTTGGACTTTCCATGTATATGTGGATTCCCCTTATGTACCCTATTAAATTTGATTTTCTCCCGTTAATTTGTCTCATGTCAGTTTGATTCTTAGTCCAGCTAAGGGGACTTGGGGTGGGGGAGCTGGGGGTAAGAATGGTTGCTTCCTGGCGATAGTCTAGTCTAGCCATTCTGGAAAGCAGTGGTAGTACTGAGTTAAATTGAGGGTGCACATACCCTATGTCTCAGCACTTCTTTTTTTTTTTTTTAAAGATTTTATTTATTTATTTCACAGAGGGAGAGAGATCACAAGGAGGCAGAGAGGCAGGCAGAGGGCGGGGGGGGAAGCAGGCTCCCCACTGAGCAGGGAGCCCGATGCGGGCCTCGATCCCAGGACCCTGAGATCATGACCTGAGCCGAAAGCAGAGGCTTTAACCCACTGAGCCACCCAGGCGCCCTGTCTCAGCACTTCTACCCTGGGATCTATCCTAAGGAGATTCTTATTCAGGTCCAGAGGGGACATGTATTCACTGAAGCATTTTTGTTTTGTTTTGTTTTTTGTGGTGATGAAAAGTGAGGGGACAAAGTGAGTGTTTCCACTGAGAGAGTGGAGGTAAAATCAGGGGGAGCTACATGGAGTTTTATGCAGCAATCGGAAGCTACTGATTTGGTGGTCACACAGGAAGCTGGATGGTTCATAACAAAATAATGCTGAGTGAAAAAAGAAACAAATTGAAAACAGAAATATAGATTTTGTTAAGAACAAATACAAAATAGAGAAACACTAAATAGAATGATTGCCATACAATTGGGGAGGAAAACGGGTGGGATAGGTGGATTTAAAACAACAAAAATTTTTAAAAACATTTTAAAGAGGGATAAAGAATTTTTGTAAAGTGTTCATAGTGATCTTTAAACTGTTGGAGCAAATGATAGAGACGAGGAAAAGTAAGCTTCCACGTGGTAACTTTTGTTTTCCCAATTTATGTAGGGTGGAAGCTTTGCGAGAAGCAGCAAGTGCTGTTGAGCAAGAGAAAGAAATCCTCCTGGAAATGATCCACAGCATCCAAAACAGCCAGGACATGAGGCAGATCAGCGACGGTGAGAGCGTTTCCACAGAAGGGAGCTCATCTTTTCCACTCCTTTATGGGGTTTAGGTCCATTTTCACTTGACTTGAGGAATTTGTACACTTGGCTTCGGCATTTCCCGTGAGCGCAGACAGCAGCTGCAGCTGTCGGTTTATTACAGGAGCCACTTACCCAAAGGACACCCTTCTGGCCTGCCCCCTCCCTCAAGGACGTGGTTGGAAATGGTCGAAAAGGCCTCCAGGCTCCGGGAGAGGTGGCCCCAAGCGGTAGAAGGCGATGCCTTTGACTTCAGGTTCACACTCCTAACTTCAGTTTCTCAGAAGTTACTGGACTGTAGAAGCTGTAAAAGCAGAGAATACAAAAAGAGAGGGGTTGGGGTGTAATTTAAGGAGATGAAGGAGAGAAAATGCAGAAGAAAGAAATTATGGGCCCAGTAAAACCCCATTAACGTAAAAACATGCTATCATTTCTATACGAAAATCATGACTGCCCATGGAGGAACAGGGCGCTTGTGGTTTCCTCTCACTGGCAGTTGTCTTCCTAATCCAGTTGCTCCGGCGCCTCCCAAGACAAGCTAAAGGGTCAGTGGCTGGTGTCGTGAGTGTGCTGTCCAACTCCGAGCCCTGAACTGTTAGACACACACAGCAGGGTCAAGATCTAGCCAGTCTGTTCACCATCCTGGCCCAAGATCGATGAATTAGGAAGAGAGTTACAGAACCAGGACAAAGTGGAAGTTTCCAACTTTCTCATATAAATAATGAAATGTGGATCCCTTTTCCCACCATTGCCTGTCTGCTCTGGCCAATACTTACACCACTGGCCTGCTTAAATTTCCCTGGCAAGGATGAAGTCAGTGCCTAATTCTGAGGCCAGCTGTTTCTCCACTATCATGGCTAAGTTTGGTCAGCCAAAATTGGGGCATTGTATATGATACACGTGCAGAATATGCCACCCCAAGGTATGGCTCTTTGGCATAAGAAGTATTTCAAGCTGCTTATTTTTGAGAAGCTGCAGACACAGGAGAAACTCTGGAAACAGAGTAGGTTATTCTTTTATAAGGGAAGTTTAAATGCATAAAGGCTGTTTCCGTTTGTAGGAGTGTCTCCCTCTGTGTACCAGGAAGAGAAGGATGACTGTAAATCACAAGAAACTCTTATCTCTGCAGAAGGCATGTCCTAAATCTGCAGAACAACCTTATCCTGGTTTATCCTGCTTTTCTCAGTAACCTCACACAGGAGGGGAAGGCCTCCTCATCGTCTTAGTCCTTAGCTGAATATGAGTTTTAAAAAGGTGATGGCTTGAGCCATCCATCTCAGGGAGGTGGGCCATCTCAGTGTCCCTGAAAATCTCCTGTGTATATGTGAAGTATACACATTCATAAGCTTCTGCTTTTCTTCTTGTTAATCTTTTATTACAGGCTTTCTCAGCCAAGAACTCAGAAAGGTCCAGGGAAAATTATTTTTCCTCCCCTACATGCACATCCTTATCGAGAGATCCACCATGTCTGATCTCTTGCTCTAACCGGCACAAACCCCGGGTTATGTGCACTATTCACACCATGTTAAGACTTCATCTCCGTCTCAGTTACAGATGGATACCTGCCCAAACTTTTTCAAACATAACCACTTGAGAAGTCATCTGGTATATCCCTTGTATAAAGACTTAGGGACAGGTGCCTGGGTGGCTCAGTCGGTTAAGCATCTGACTCTTGATTTTGGCTCAGGTCATGATCTCAGGGTTGTGAGATCAATCCCCATGTCGGGCTCACAGGCTGAACATGAAGCCTGCTTGAGATTCTCTCTCTCCCTCTCCCCCTCCCCTGCCTGCCTCCACGCGTGCACACTTCTTCTCCCTCTCTCTCTCTCAAAAAATTTTTAAAAAATTAAAAGTTAAAAAAGGAAGACTTTCAGGGAAAGGTATTCTGCAACCTCTCTCTGTAATATAATATAACTCATCAGTTAATCTTACGTGCTATAGTTTTGACTTTTACCTTTAAAAATTTCACAGCCAAGGCACTTACAGAAGATAGCTTTAGCCTCAAATAAATGCCTTAGTGTTCTCACCATAGGTAAGTTTATGTGTCATATTGATTGCTGTTTCAAACTTTCTACGTTTAGGAGAAAGAGAAGAGTTAAATCTGACGGCCAACCGTTTGATGGGACGAACCCTCACCGTTGAAGTTTCAGTAGAAACAATTAGAAACCCCCAGCAGCAAGAATCCCTAAAGCATGCCACCAGGATCATTGATGAGGTAGTCAGTAAGTTTCTGGATGATCTGGGAAATGCCAAGAGTCACTTGATGTCACTGTACAGTGCGTGTTCATCCGAGGTACCAGCTGGGCCTGTTGACCAGAAGTTTCAGTCCATAGTAATTGGCTGTGCTCTTGAAGATCAGAAAAAAATTAAGAGAAGATTAGAGACTCTGCTTAGAAATATTGATAACTCTGACAAGGCCATCAAGCTGTTAGAGCATTCTAAAGGAGCTGGTTCCAAAACTCTCCAACAAAATGCTGAAGGCAAATTCAATTAGTTTTGAAACATAGGAGCACTCACAAATAATGACACGAAAATGATTAAACATTAGTTCTTTGTGTTAGGCGTAACATTTGATACCGATTGTTGTTTTACATGAGAAAATATTCCAGTGTCATCAGTTTTGTGAATAATACAATTAAAACTAGAAATATTTTAATTATCTTTCTAGAAGTTTTTAGATTGAATTCTTGTCTTGTATTAGGCTCTAGCACCTAATATATATATATTTTTTACTATTCTTTGGTTGAATACTTAGTATATAGGAGAGAGTAACTGCTCAGCCTGGGCCAAAAACATTATTGTTCTTTCCTGGGCTTTGTCTGCCGTGGAGATACTTAGGCACATGGGGCATTTGATTGACTAGCAATTCTTGACCTTAAGCAGCACACAAACTTACCACTCATCTACTGTTAACTAAGTAGTGTGCTTAGAAGGACAAAAGGAATCACAAAATAAGAACCTTTCCCAGCATCTTCTTTTTCATAAAGTACTTTTTTTGGACATCTGTATCAAATTATTTTTAATTTAAGATTTATGCATCTGGTAATATGAATATATTTCTTGATATATATGAAAACATGACAAAGTGCAAGAGAATTCACATCTAATGTTATCACTGTGAACAACTATATGTCCACTTCATCTTTTTCCAAATGCATCATTTCTTTAAATTTTTAATCATTACAGAAACACAATGTTGTAACTTGCCTTTTTTTAAAAATGCTGCTATAAAGTCTAATTGTCAACTTTAAAACCTATATTCTGTATAGTTGTATAATTTACTTCCTTATCCCCCTTACTAAACATTTAGGTTGTTTCCAATTTGTTGCTTATTCCTGCAACATATTTATATATAAGACTTTTTCCCTTCTTTCTTTTGTTTTTGATTTTCTTTGTATAAATTCCCAGTAGTGGGATTCACTGGGTCAAAGAGTATATACATTTTCATGGCCTGACCTATTTCCAATTTTTTTTGTATGAGAGTTACATCAATTTGTACTGTCTTCAGTAATTAAAATGTAGCTGTTTCACTAGATGCTTGCCAGAGTTGAGCATTATTTTTTCTAACATTAGATATGAAACACCTTAATTTCATTTGCACTTTATTTCCTAAAAAGGTTGACCACTGTATTGATTATTCTTTTGTCTGTGATAAATGAAGCAACTATAGAACACTTTTATTTGTTTGAAGTAACTAGTGCTATTGATACACAGAAACCTCAACTCCCCCTCAAATACTACTTCAAAATGAATATATCAAACTCAGTTTCCATGAGAATGGAGGTATTCTTTCACACTGGGGGAAAAAAAAGTCAAGATCCAGATTGGTTTTATATATTTAGATCTCTCAATGCAAATAGTATTGAGCTTCATTTTCTGGGCAAAAATGTCAAATTAGTCTCTCTTCATAAAAAGCAATTACAATCTGAGAACATTATGGTTTTGATTACCATTGCTAAGTCTGCCTCATTTAAACCTTTCCATTTCATGAGAAATATTCATTCTCATTGATAACTGTGGCAAAACCTCTTGTCAGCTGACTCTCATTTGCTATCATCAGGTTCACTGTCAGATAAAGGTTTTCTTTTTGTGCCATCTTTATCAGCTTTTTGAAAATTAAGAAGCAACAATCAAGTTTTCTTCAAGTTCTCAAGGACTGTCAACATCTTTAAATCCCTTCCACCCTGGGAAATACTCCCCCTTCCAATTCACTCATTCACTAATTCACTCCATGTCAGCCTAGGACATTTTCTTTCTTCCTTTTTTTTTTTTAAAGATTTTATTTATTTATTAGAGAGAAAGAGTACTAGCAGGGAGAAGGAGAAGCAGACTCCTTGCTAAGCAGGGAGCCCAACACGGGACTCCACCCCAGGACTTCCGGGATTATGACCTGAGCCAAAGGCAGCTGCTTAACCGACTGAGCCACCCTAGGCTGGGGTGGGCAGGGACCTGAATGTGTTGATTCTTAACATTTTTATTTATTATAAGAATGAAAGTGTGGGACACCTGGGTGGCTCAGTCGGTTGAGCATCTGACTCTTGTTTTCAGATCAGGTCATGACCTTAGGGTCATGAGATCGAGCCCCGCTTCCAAGCTCAGCGCAGTCTGCTTGAGGTTCTCTATCCCTCTCCCTCTGCCCCTTCCCGGCTCACTTTCTCCCTCTCTACCCCCATCCCTCAGATAAATAAGTACAAAAAAAAAAAAAGAAAGAAAGAAAGAAAGAAAAAGAAAGTATAATTTCTTTTTAAATGATGAAACTACCAAGAGTCACATTTTACTTTTTACTTTAATCTGTCTTCTTTTGGATAGGTAATAGGTTGGGACTATAATGGAATTTGGAGTATATTATTTGTCTTCATATATTCCCTAACAGCCCCATTCCAATTTCATACCATTTCTAGCATGGAGCATACGGTTTTAGGGCAGCCCTGCTGCCGTCCCTCATGAGCACTGCTTCCCAGGGGAATGTCCCCATTCCCACCCTGGCTCTTCTCCTGTGTAGCTGGCAGGACCTGCCAAGGAGTTGACAGAAGAGCACTCAACAGGCATCAACTGCAGACCGAATGGTAATGCTGCCCAGTGAAAACTCTGACAAATGTAGAATAGACCCTCCTGGTATTTTAATGTAGGAACCCTTGATGTTAAAAAAAAAAAAAAAAAAGAATAAGAAAGAGGAGGAGGAAGAAAGAAGAATCCTGACAGCTTTCAGAGGGCTAGGAAGGAAGGAAGAGAGCTCAGAGTAATGAGTGTGACCTGGGCCTTGCCGCTGCGCTTTCTTCCCAGTATTGGGAAGAGTATTGCATCCTCTAGGGGGCACCCTTCACACTGTCTTCCACAGGAATGAATGCCGGCCTTCCAAAGGATACATTAGCCATTAGCTGAGTGAGCTATTCTGCAGAGGGACTTGGTAATGAGTGCAGACTGGGTCCTATGTATTGATGCAGCTCAGTCTAGCTGCATCCGAATCAAAATGCTCCGAATTCACTCTAAAGAGGTGATCAACTAATTAGAGAACTCTGCTTCAACATTTTAAAATTTGAAAGCATGAAAGAATTTAACAACCCCTGAAAGTAATAGAGTAAGGATCTGGGAAACAATTACATGCGATGATTTTTAAGTAGGAAATATCCATGCTTGTGTCCCTTTCAAATGACTGATTGTGACAAATGCTGATACATTTGGAGCGCACATATGTGATAATGCTATTTTTGAAGGCTGGATTTTGCAATTATTCAAAGTCTAAAATGAAAGCAAAAGCTGAGAATTTTGGAAAAGGCAACAAGGACAGTAGTGAGCTTGAACTTGTTTGTGTCTACTCAGAACAAGCAAGCAAAATGAAATGGACCTCTGTTTAGGGACATGACCACATTCTTCAGTTTTCAATCATGACCAAAGAGTAAACAACTTGAATTGGGCCACACCAATCTTCAATTATCCACCTCAAACCACGAAACATTGGGGGTGCCTGGCTGACTTAGTCAATAGAGCATACAACTCTTGATCTCAGGTTTGTGAGTTCAAGCCCCACGTTGGGCGTAGACCTTACTTAAAAACTTAACCAATTTAAAAAAACTAAACTAAGTATTGTAGCAAACATATTTCACTTGCATATAATTGGCATTCGAATCACGATGGCATTCACTCACAGCTGTTTGGTGAGGGCCAATTTCAGTATCTAGTCCAGCTTTAATATGCAACTAAATTGGGCACAATTTGTGCAGGAATTCGACAAAAGCTGTCAGAAAAGATTAAAAAACCTGGCATCGGAAAACTGACCCAGAATTTGGATCCAGGGAGTATTATAAATACATCTCTATATGTAATCGTCAGACCTCGGGTCTAAAGATGGTACAGCCCTGGGACAGAACGCATGCAGTAGCTTTAAGTCTTGCTGCAGAAATACCTGGTGAGCTCCTGACTACAGCTCTTACCTGCCAAGGGCCCCAAGAACACCCCTGACCTCCCCAGCTGTAAAGTCAGGATGATAATGCTCCTATGAGTTAGAACTTTAAATGAGATGCAGTATGCAAGGTGCTTAGCATGGTGGCTTATGCAGAAAGCTCTTGTTAAATAAATTTGAACAGGGGGCACCTGCCTGGCTCAGTTGGTGGAGCGTGCAACTCTTGATCCCAGGGTTTCGAGTTCGAGCCCCACACTGGGTGTAAAGATTGCTTTAAAAGAATTGGGTGGGGCACCTGTCAAGCATCTGCCTTTGGGTCAGATCATGATCCGGGGTTCTAGGATCAATGCCCACTTTGGGCTCCCTGCTCAGCAAGGAGTCTGCTTCTCCCTCTGCCTTTGCCTGCCTCTCTGTCAAATGAATAAAGTCTTTAAAAAAAAATGTTTTTAATTCTACAGTTATTTTGTACAGGGCAAAGTAAATTTATTATTTGGGGGTAGCAAAAACCTCAAAACAAAACAACTTTTCTTCAAAATAGACTGACAGAGGGGTCCCTGGGTTAGTTAAGCATTCGACTCTTGGTCTCAGCTCAGGTCTTGATCTCAGGGTTGTGAGCTCAACCCCTGCACTGAGCCTCACGCTGGGGTGTGGGGCCTACATACATACATAAATAATAAAATTAGAAAAGAAACTTTGTTTCTAAGACAAAATGATTTAAACCACAGTGCTACTAAATTGCATTAAATATCCACTATCAATAAAACCAGTATGCTAAATATTGGCAGAGTATCTAAAACATGAAGTATTCTTAAGGTGTTTCAAAAAATATTTTAAAAGATTTTATTTATTTATTTGACAGATCACAGGTAGGCGGGGGGGGGGGGGGGAAGCAGGCTCCCTGCTGAGCAAGGAGCCCGAAGCAGAACTTGATCCCCAGTACCCTGAGATCTTGACCTGAGCCGAAGGCAGAGGCTTAAGCCACTGAGCCACCCAGGTGCCTGTGTTTCAAAATTTTAAAGAAATTGGGCGCCTGGGTGGCTCAGTGTGTTAAAGCCTCTGCTTTCGGCTCAGGTCATGATCTCAGGGTCCTGGGATCCAGGCCCCCATTGGGCTCTCTGCTCAGCAGGGAGCCTGCTTCGCCCTTTCTCTCTGCCTGCCTCTCTGCCTCCTTGTGATCTCTCTCCCGCTGTGAAATAAATAAATAAAATCTTTAAAAAAAAAAACAAAAACAAAATTTTAAAGAAATTACTATACCTTTTACTCTTTGTTCCACACTATTGATACATATTATACAAAATTCTAGTTTTGAGATGCATTTATTTTTTGATTATTGGAATTCATCTTTCATGAAATTTTTATTAGCAGTATATTTTAAATTAAGCTCCAGGGCATAATTGCAACCCAATAGCAATATATACAGGTGGTTTTCTATTCAAATTTACAAAAGCATTATTTAGCAGTAACAAAAATACAGAAGTTTGGTTTTCCTTTTAATTCAAAGTGTTTATTTTTATCTTATTTTTTTTAAGATTTGATTTATTTATTTTAGGGAGAGAGCGTGTGCATATAAGTGGAAGGAGGGACAGAGGGAGAGATTCTCAAGCCCACTCACCACTGAGCCTAGAGCCTGATGCAGGGCTTGATCTCACGACCCTAAAACCATGACCTGTGCTGAAACCAAGAGTTGGACACTCAACCAATTGAGTCACCCAGTGGCCCCCCAAATTTTTATTTTTAAAAGACCATTTGCCAACATCCTATCATAGTTATTTCAAGGACAGAAGAAAAGGAGAACCACCTAATAAAAGTTACTACAGCCAGATCCTACAGTTACCTAGGAGTTAGGTGATTGGAGATTTCAGAATCCACTGTGGTTTTAAATATATTTTTTTAAGATTTTATTTATTTACTTGAAAGAGAGAGAGCGAGCACATGAGCAAGAGAGCACAATCAGGGAGAGGAAGAAGCAGACCACCTTTGAGCAAGGACCCTGCCGTGGGGCTCCATCCCAGGACCCTGAGATCATGACTCAAGCCGAAGGCAGCCGCTTTACCTAGCCACCCAGGCGCCCCTAAATATTTTTTACTAGCAAATAAATTCACTTGTATAATAGGCTTATATATTTTAGGGTAAAACCTAAACCATTACAATAGTAAACATGATATTTTGAACAATTAAAACTGAATAAATCGACCTGTTACATGACTGCACAGTGTGGGACAAATTTTCACCTCGCCATTTTATTTTCAGAGAAACAGATACCCTAATCATATAGTAATGGGAGCACCTCAGCAAGTTACCAGCAATAACCAGCAACTATTTAAAGGTTTGGAAAAGGATGCTAACAGTTAACAATATTTTACATTAAAGTCATCACTTTAAGTGAAACATTAGGTCCTGAGGCCAATTCCCCATTCTAAGGTCTTCAGAAAAGATCCCTGTCTTTGAAAGTCATAGACACAGTGAAGTACATTATTAAGAGTTCTTTCTTTTTTTTTTTCTTTTTTTTTTAAATATTTTATTTATTTATTTGACACAGAGAGAGAGATTACAAGTAGGCAGAGAGGCAGGCAGAGAGACAGAGAGAGGAGGTGTAAGGTTTCCCGGTAGCCCTCCCAGTAACGGCGGATTGAACAAAGCACCAGACGAATAGGCACGAGGGGAGATTTTTAATAGAGATGCCCTCGGGCGAGGTTCCGCGACTCCGAGAGAAGGGAGTCGGGGAAGTCGCACCTGGGGAGGATGCGCACGGGTTTTTATGGGGTGTGGGCGGAACAGGGGAACATGACCATAATTGGTAGGAGATGGGATGGAGTTCAGCCCTCGGTTTCCCGCCGAAGCTCTGGCCTTGGCGGTCTTTTGAGAGTGGAAGCTGATTAGAGGGGGGCGGGGCGGTGAGACAGTAGGGCAGCCGCCGTCTTGTGGCCTCCTCAGTTCCCCGGACCCCGTCGGCCCAACAGGAGGAAGCAGGCTCCCTGCTGAGCAGAGAGCCCGATGCGGGCCTCGATCCCAGGACGCTGAGATCATGACCTGAGCCGAAAGCAGAGGCTTTAACCCACTGAGCCACCCAGGCGCCCTAAGAGTTCTTTCTAAGCATTGCATTCTGTGACCTGAAGCCTCTTTGGGCATAGCAATCCCCCTCCCCCTCTTCTTTCCTTTCATTAACCACACCCTTAAGTACACCCTCAGGGCAAAGTGTCTTTGATCTGCTCTGGAGATATGACTGTGACAGGTATTCCTAACACGAACCTCCTGGGTGGTCCTCCTGTGTAGGCCCCCCACCCCCGGCAGACACTCCCCAGCCTCCAGGCTATAAAAACAGGTCTTAAAGGAGGTGGGGTTGCAGAAATCTACTTGTCTTACTGCCAAAGACACGCTTCTGTCCCTAAGTCCCCTTCATAAACCAGTTCTTGTCCAGCTGGACTTATCAGCCTTTTTCTTCAGACTTACGGCTCCTTTCGCCTTTGGAGTCGTTTTGCATAAACCTCCCTTTCGTAGAACACATTGCCAACTTCTGAAACAACCACCTAACTTCATTCCATGATGAAAAAAGGTGTTTACCCTCTTTTCGGTAGTGTTTTACTTTATTTTGCAAAAGTATGTGTGTGCTATCAATTTTGGGCAGATAAAAGGAAATCATTGAGCATGATTTTATGTACCTACAGTTCAGCCGTGTACAACATGGTGTGACTGGAGAGCAGGGGAGCAAGAGCGCCTGGCTCCAAGGGTCCCAAACATACCAGGTTGAGCGGCTCACCACTGACAAAATCCAAGGCAGAGAGATGAGTGGTAGGGAAACAAGAGAGGACTTTATTTCAGTGAGGCCAACACCAGGAAGACGGTGGACTAGTGTTCCAAAAACTGTCTTCTAAGTTCTGAAAATATTTCTATTTTTATATAAGGAAAATGTGGGACAAAGGTCAGTGGGTACCTGCAGGTGGTCAGTAAAAGTCAGGTTGATCATTGTCTAGAGGTCAGTCATGAGGGATCTTGCAGGCATTGGGGCAGTCCTTATTGCTTGAGGGGTAGTTTTGTTTCCCATCACAGGATGCTGCGACTCCTGGGTTTTTTGCCTGAGTTAAAAAATAAGCCAGAGGGGCACCTGTCTGGCTCAGTCAGAAGAGCATGCACGTCTTGATCTCCAGTTTGTTAGTTCAAACCCCATATTGGGTGTAGAGATTACTTAAATTAATAAGTAAATAAACTTAAAAAAAAAGGTAAGTCAGAATGAAGCACTTAATCTGTTAGAGAGTAAGGACTAAGGTCAAAATAGAGGCAGCTGAGGGCGCCTGGATGGCTCAGTGGGTTAAAGCCTCTGCTTTCGGCTCAGGTCATGATCTCAGGGTCCTGGGATCGAGGCCCGCATCGGGCTCCCTGCTCAGCGGGGAGTCTGCTTCCCCCTCTCTCTCTCTCTGCCTGCCTCTCTGCCTCCTTGTGATCTCTCTCCTTCTGTGAAATAAATAAATAAATAATCTAAAAAAAAAAAATAGAGGCAGTTGAGGTGACAACTGGTCCTTTTTCAGTGGGGGTTAGGGGTCCTGAGCTTTGTGCAGCTGAAAATCCACATATAACAATTGACTCCCCAAAAACTTAACTACTGATAACCTATGGTTGACCAGAAGCCTTCCTGGTAACATAAGAGGTTGATTAACATATGTCTTGTATGATATATATGTATTATATATTGTATTATTATAATAAAGTAAGCCAAAGAAAATGCTATATGCATATATATACACACACATATATATACATATATACATATATATGTATACAATAATACAATATATACATATATATACAATATATACATATACAAAGTAATACAATATATATATACATATATATGTGTGTGTATATATATGCATATAGCATTTTCTTTGGCTTTATTATAATAATACAATATATATCAATATATAATACAATATATATATATCTTGAAGTGGACCCATGCAGTTCAAGAGTCAACTGTGTATCTATGCCTGTATTTCTCCTTCACTGAGAAGAGAAAGTTGTTCTGATTATTGACTCATGGCCCAGCTTTGCAGAAAGAAATTCCTCTGAAATGTGGAAGGTCAGTTCATTGATTCTCTTCAGTGCTAGAAATTCCTTCCGAAAACATCCAATTCTCTTTGCTTTAATTTTGTGCTTGCTCAGCAGCCTTCGGACTTGTAAATTGGTCTTCTAAATGCACCCACCCACAAGAAAGAAAAAAATTCAGGAAAGACAAATGAGAAAGGTGGGAGGGTAAGATGGAGGCTTCGACTATTTTTAAGCAGGAGATGGTGTTGTGTGAAGAAAGCTTCAGGTCTGTTTATCATCCCCGGTATATAGTCTACTGTGAGTTAGGAAACTAGCATTCTGCTTTGTGGATATAAACCTCTTGGAAGATGATTGGTTTCCCAGTCCCTAATCATCCCTTGAGAGAGCTGGTAAAATTTAATTGTTAAACATACAAATCTGAGGAGTAGAATCTGAACCGACCATGTGGCCCAGAAACCGGCTCAAACCACCCACAGGTATCTCTGTAATCATCATCAATTCATTATCCATGCAACAACACTTGTTTTGTCCTGCATTCTTTCTGTCTCATTTGAATAATGTCTCACCAGGGAGAAATACTGTAAGAGGAAATTCAAGACAGACTATCATTTTCTTAACAGCAGAATTTCTTCATCTCTGAAGGCTTCATAATGTCAAAGCTTAGTCTACAGGTTTAGAAGGAACCAACTATAACTTGGGATAGAGAGAAAAGCATTTAACACTTTGCTTGGGCCACAGACTCTATATCCACTTGACTTTAAAGTCCAGGGTAATTGAGTTTATTTTACTTGTATTATTAAGGACTCTTATAGAATATGGTGTAAATGAAACTTTTACACAGGGAAATACAAGTTCACCATTTCGATATATTTTGCCAGATCGTTCTCTAAAAGGACTGATTTCATTTCTCTTCCAACAACATATGAGGCTTCCCCCACTCCTGAGAGTAGAGCAGTCCAGTGAAATTTTCTTAAGCCAAAATGGTGTAAAGCAAAGAAACAATTACCATTAATGTATATGGAAAAACTTTTTGTCATTCTCAGACCCCCCAAAATCACTGCTCTTAGGCTTTCCTGATATCTTAGAACACATCTTGCCAAGAGATGCATGAAACAAATTGAACTAGAGCACAGAAACTCACAGACACAGTTCAGAGCTATGGCAAGTTATGCTGAGACGTTGGGTGTGGTTCTCACAGAAGGAGCCTGGCAGGACCATTCTTGCCACTCCCTGTGCCTGCTGCTGGGCTGTAATGGCCAAATGCTATTCTCTCTCTCTCTCTCTTTGTAAAAGCAAAAATCCTTTTTGGATTTTTTTTGGTTAGTGAAAACACGTACTAATGTAGGTCTTCTACACAAGCAAGGTGGCATAATGGGAACTTGTGAAAAGCAGGGAATAAGTATATCTGTTCATCCACAACTTTATTCACATGAAGTATTACTAACCTGTTAAACTTTGTCAGTTAAATACAAGAAAAAATATGTCATTATTGTTTAATTTGCATTTCCTTAATTTTACATGATATTAATACACTTTCATGGCAGTTGACTATTGTATTTCTTTTCAGTATCTGTGTCATCTTTGCACATATTTCTGTACAGTTGAAGGCCTTTTGGTTAGTGATGTTTAAGAGTTCTTTGTATTTTAAAGAAATGAGCCATTTATCTGTCAAATGTTGAGAGTACTTTTTCTTAATTTGTTATTTGTCCTTTGCATCATTATTTATAATTCAAGGTGAGGTTTTTTTCTTTTGGTTTTTTTGTTTTGTTTTGTTGAAGATTTTATTTATTTATTGACAGAGAGAGAGAGGTCACAAGCAGTGGGAGCAGCAGGCAGAGGGAGAGGTAGAAGCAGGCTTCTTGCTGAGCAGCGAGCTGGATGTGGGGCTCAATCTCAGGACCCTGGGATCATGACTTGAGCCAAAGGCAGATGCTTAATGACTGAGCCACCCAGGCGCCCCTCACAGTGAGTTTTTGAGACAAGTATTTACCAAGGAAGAGTAAGGCAATCTCTGACTACATCAAACTAAAAACCTTCTACATAGGAAAAGAAATCAACAAAATGAAAATGCAACCTATAGAATGAGAGAATGAGGTTATAAGTCTGAGCCCCATGTTGGGTATAGAGATTACTTTAAAATAAAATCCAATTTTAAAAAAAGGGCAGAGGGGGCGCCTGGGTGGCTCAGTGGGTTAATGCCTCTGCTTTCGGCTCAGGTCCTGGGATCGGGGCCCGCATTGGGCTCCCTGCTCAGCGGGGAGCCTGCTTCCCCCTCTCTCTCTCTGCCTGCCTCTCTGCCTCCTTGTGATCTCTCTCCCTCTGTGAAATAAATAAAAAAATAAAATCTTAAAAAAAAAAAAGGGCAGAGGAATTGAGTAGGCAGTTTTCCAAAGAAGACATACAAATGACCAACAGATACATGAAAAGATGTTCAATATCACTAATCATCAGGAAAATGCAAATCAAAACTACAAATCAAAACTCACATATGTGGGGCACCTGTGTGGTTCAGTCAGTTAAGCGGCCAATTCTTGGTTTTGGCTCAGGTCATGATCTCAGGGTTGTGGACTGAGGCCTGCTTTGAGCTTTGTGCTCAGCATGGAGTCTGCTTGAGATTCTCTCTCCATCTGCCTCTCCATCTGCCCCTCCCCCGCCCACCACCCCCACCCCTCACCGTCATACTTTCTCTCTCTCTCAAATAAAGAAATTCCAAGCAAACAAAAAACTCACACCTGTTAGAATGACTATCATCAAAACAAAACAAAACAAAAACAAAAACAAGAAATAATGAGTGTTAGCAAGGATGTGGACTTGTGTACTGTTGATAGGAATATAAATTGGTGCAGTCACTAAGGAAAACAGTATGGAAGTTTCCCCAAAACCACTCCATATGATTTAGCAATCCCACTTCTGGGTTTATATCCAAAGGAAATGAAAATAAGGTCTTAGGGCGCCTGGGTGGCTCAGTGGGTTAAAGCCTCTGCTTTTGGCTCAGGTCATGATCTCAGCGTCCTAGGATCGAGGCCCGCATCGGGCTCTCTGCTCGGCAGGGAGCCTGCTTCCTCCTCTCTCTCTGCCTGCCTCTCTGCCTACTTGTGATCTCTCTCTCTGTGTCAAATAAATAAATAAAATCTTTAAAAAAAAAAAGAAAGAAAGAAAATAAGGTCTTAGCTTTGCGCAGTGGCAATATCGTAGCCAATGAGGTTTATCCGAGGTGCGATTATTGCTAATTGAAAACAAGGTCTTGGGCGGCTGAGTGGCTCAGTGGCTTAAAGCCTCTGCTTTCGGCTCAGGTCATGATCTCAGGGTCCTGGGATCGAGACCCACATCGGGCTCTCTGCTTAGCGGGGAGCCTTCTTCCCCCTCTCTCTCTGCCTGCCTCTCTGCCTCCTTGTGATCTCTCTCCCTCTGTGAAATAAATAAATAAAATCTTTAAAAAAAAAAAGAAAACAAGGTCTTGAAGGATCTGTACTCTCATGTTCATTACAGTACTATTCACAAAAGCCAAGATACTGAAACAACCTAAATGTTTATCAATAGATGAATGGATAAAGACGATATATGCATACATATATAATGGAATACTATTCAGCCATGGGGAAGAAGGAAATCTTGCCATTTTCAACAATATGGATGGACCTCGAGGGTACTATGCTGTACAAAATAAGTCAGCCAGAGAAAGACAAATACTTTATGATATCAGTTATACATGGAATCTGAAAAAGCCATACACATAGAAACAGAGTAGAATGGTGGTGACCAGGGACTGAGGTGTGAGGGAAATGGGAAGATGTTGCTCAAAGGGTATAAACTTCCAGTTAAAAGATGAATAAGTTCTGGAAATCTAATGTGCTGCATGGTAATTATAATTAATAATACTGTATTACTCATTTGAAAGTTGCTAAGTTGGTGAACCCTAAATGTTCTTAGCACAAAGAAGAAATGGTAATTATGTGATATGGTAGAACTGTTAGCTGACTCTATGATGATAATCGTTTGGTAATATGTAAGTATATCAAATCAACACATTGTGCGTCTAAATTTACACAATGTTATATGGTCATTATATCTCATTGTATATCATTATAAAGCTAAAATTTTAGCTCTATATTTAGCTATTTAAATATAGTGTAGCTTAAAATTTAGCACCTGGCTGGTTTATTTGGTGGAACATGCGACTCTTAATCTAGGGGTTATGAATTCCAGCCCCATGTTGGGTGTAGAGATTACTTAAATAAAAATGAAACTTAAAAAAATAATAAAATAGGGGCGCCTGGGTGGCTCAGTGGGTTAAAGCCTCTGCCTTCAGCTCAGGTCATCATCTCAGGGTCCTGAGATCAAGTCTTGCATCGGGCCCTCTGCTCAGCAGGGAGCCTGCTTCCTCCTCTCCCTTTGCCTGCCTCTCTGCCTGCTTGTGATGTCTCTCCCTCTGTCAAATAAATGAATAAAATCTTAAATAATAATAATAATAATAATAATAAAAGGATCTAAAAGGTATATCCAAGCCTCTAAATTGGGAAATAAAGAATCTTTTGTTTGTGTTTCCCCTCTCCAATTAGTATGGAAAATCCTTGACACCCACCCCCCCCACCAATGTGATGGTATTTGGAAGTGGGGCTTTAGTGAGGTAGATTTAGATGAGGTCATGACAGTTGGTCCCCCATAATAGGTTTAGTGTCCCTATAAGAAAAAGAAGAAAAGGGGCACCTGGGTGGCTCAGTCGTTAAGTGTCTGCCTTCGGCTCAGGTCATGATCCCAGGGTCCTGGGATGGAGCCCTGCATCCAGCCCTGCATCGGGCTCCCTGCTCGGTGGGAAGCCTGCTTCTCCCTCTCCCACCCCCACTGCTTGTGTCCCCTCTCTGTCAAATAAATAAATAAAATCTAAAAAAAAAAAAAAAGGGAGGAGAGGAGAGGAAAGGAGAGGAAGGGAGAGGAAGGGAGAGGAAAGAAGAAGGGAGCCCAGAGAACACAGTGAGAAGGTAAACATCGGCAAGCCAGGCAGAGGACTCTCATGAGGAACCAAATCATCTGGAATCTTGGTCTTGGTAGTTCTAGAAGATTTCCAACTTCCAGAACTGTGAAAAATAAATTCCTGTTGTTAAGCACCCTAACCCATGGTATTTTGTTGTGGTCACTCAGAAGTTTTGGGTTTTTTTATCTTTTTAAGTAAGCTCTACACCCAACATAGCGCTTGAACTCAAGATCTAGAGTCACATGCTTTACCAGCTGAGCCAGCCAGATGCCCAGAAGGAAAAAAAAATTAGTTTAGTTCCTTCAAAGGGTACTCAACTAAATCATCCCAGAGATGAATGGAATAAACAGTGCTCTCCAAGGAGAAGTCTAATGGCCTTTTGATGCAAGCTTCCTTGGGTATCCCTGGTTTCTAGGCACCAAATAACAATAGCATACTCACGCCATTAAGATAACCACATTTTCAAATGTTCTTACCATTTTCACCAAGAGATGGGTCCTTAGAATTGAAACTATTGAAATAGTTTCCTGGTGGTTGATGAATTCCGGGCACCCTTGACAGTCCAAGAAAGTGGCACACCTGAGGCTCAGAACAGAAGCTATAATGCCCCCAAGGGACTAAAGATATGTCCTGGTCTAGATGAAAGAGAGAGCTGAAAAGGAGACAATAACACATAAAGAAAGAAAAGACATAGAAGACCACCAAATCTGTGAGAAGGGAGCCAAAAAAATTATTTTCAGTGGAACAGAGAAGCAGCAAGGAAGCCTGCCATCCCCTGTGGATTTCAATGGAGAAAACGTTCCCGGGAAGAATCAAACCCCCAAACCCATACCATGAGCAGGTATGGTTTCTGAATATATACTATCTATGTGGTATGGGAATTACAGGCTGAAAATTTAATATGATATCCACTTCAATCACTTCTAAATATAGGTTTAATCATATATTCCCTCCTTATTTTAAGAATTTAAATCAAAGAGTGGGTAACAACATGCTGATTGTGAATAAGCTCTTAGAAATGCATTACCTGGGCGCCTGGGTGGCTCAGTGGGTTGAAGCCTCTGCTTTCGGCTCAGGTCATGATCCCAGAGTCCTGGGATCGAGGCCCACGTTGGGCTCTCTGCTCAGCAGGGAGCCTGCTTCCTCCTCTCTCCTCTCTCTCTGCCTGCCTCTCTGCTACTTGTAATCTCTCTCTCTGTGTCAAATGAATAAATAAAAAATCTTTAAAAAAAAAAAGAAAGAAATGCATTACCTGTCAGATCATTGGAAGGATTTCTTTTTTTTTTTAAAGATTTTTTGTTTATTCATTTGACACAGAGAGAGAGATTACAAGTAGGTAGAGAGGCAGGCAGAGAGAGAGGAGAGAGGAGGAAGCAGGCTCCCTGCTGAGCAGAGAGCCCAACGTGGGCCTCGATCCCAGGACTCTGGGATCATGACCTGAGCCGAAAGCAGAGGCTTCAACCCACTGAGCCACCCAGGCGCCCAATTGGAAGGATTTCTAAGCAAATGTTCCAATAGCTGTAGTAGGAAGGACATCACACAAATACACTATGTACCATCACTAAGGTCCTCAAAAATCAGAAAGTTGTCCACATAGTACAGCCCTGTCAGAGAGGACTTCTCTCAGCACACTCTTTCAACAAAAGCAAATTTATATATAAGAATAACCCAGCAGTGAAGGAAAAAAATATTTTTTATGTTCTCATAATTGATAAGCTTCCCCACCCATCAGAATTAGGAGCCAGAATCTCAGTGGTCATTCAAAAAACCTGTGAATCATTCCCGGCGTTCCCTCTTGTCCCTGTTTCATAGCCAAGTCCTATGGATTCTACCTCCAAAACTAAAACCAAATCCATCCACTTTTTTGCACCACCCCCGTGACCACCTCAGTGAAGCCTCCATCATCACTCACCCGGACCAGCCTTCCACTGCTCTCTTTGTTTCATATGTTCTGTACTTTCATTAGACAGCAGCCAGAGGAATCTGCCACGTGGATCTCCTTACCCCTGCACTAAAAACCCTTCAAGGGCTTCCCAATGTACTTGCAATACAATCCAAATTGCCTATCCTGATCCACAGGGTCTTCATGCTCTGGCCCCTGACTCCCTCATGACTTCATTTTATACCACTTTCCACCTTACTCCTGCACACTAGCTCCCTTTCAATTCCTCAAACCCACCGAATTATTTCCTGCCTCTGGTCATCGTACTTGTTGCTCCTTCTTTTTTTAAAAAAATTTTTTAAAAGTTTTATTTATTTATTTGACAGAGATTACAAGTAGGGAGAGAGGCAGGCAGAGAGAAGAGGAAGCAGGCTCCCTGCTAAGCAGGGAACCCGATGCAGAGGTTGGATCCCAGGACCCTGAGATCACGACCTGAGCCAAAGGCAGAGGCTTTAACCCACTGAGCCACCCAGGTGCCCCTTGTTGCTCCTACTTAAAACCTTTTTCTGCCCATTGTTTAGCCAGCTAACACATTTATCCTTCAGATAACTTATGAACTATTACTTTGTTGGAAAGGTCTCTCTGGCTCTCCAATTTAAATTAGGGCCCCCTTTTATACACTGATTATTTTTGTCCATATATATAATTTTTCTTTAATGTTTTTCTTTTCACTCATCTGCAATTCATGATCCCTAAAAAGTTTATAGCTCATTAGAGTCAGACCAGTGAAACAACTAGCAAAGGACAATGGATACTTTTTGCTGAGTCAGTGAAGGTACTAGATTTGAACAAACACTAAATGACTTAAAAATACAACATTTCGGGCACCTGGGTGGCTCAGTGGGTTAAAGCCTCTGCTTTCGGCTCAGGTCATGATCTCAGCGTCCTGGGATCGAGGCCTGC
>LNAC01000078.1:2013052-2041158 GCA_002007465.1 Ailurus styani
AAGATTTTATTTATTTATTTGACAGAGAGAGAGAGATCACAAGTAGGCAGAGAAGCAGGCAGAGAGAGAGGGGGAAGCAGGCTCCCCGCTGAACAGAGAGCCTGATGTGGGGCTTGATCCCAGGACCCTGGGATCATGAGCTGAGCCTAACAAGGCAGAGGCTTAGCCCACTGAGCCACCCAGGCAACCCCCCCATTTTTTTTTTTATTAAACAATTCTTTACAAGGTTTTCCCTAAATAATTTTGTGTGACTCATTTTTAGACACAGCAGGTAAAATTTCTTTCAAAGTCTTTCAGACTGGGGTGCCTGGGTGGCTCAGTCAGTTAAGCATCCAGTTCTTGATTCCAGCTCAGGTCATGATCTCAGGGTCCCAAGATGGAGCCCTGCATGGGCTCCACACCCAGCAGGGAGTCTGCTGGACATTCTCTCTCTTTCTTTCTCTGTCTCCCTCAGCTTCTCCCCCCAACCCCACATGCACATGCTCTTTTTCTCAAGTAAATAAATCAATCTTTCTGAAAACAATAAACAAAAACAAATTAAAAAAAAAAAGTCCTTCAGACTAATTCCATTGCCATCTTTGGTACAGCACAACTGCAGCATTTTTTCCATCTAGGCTTTCATTATCTCACTGAAAGAAGCCTTACAATCTCTGCTGTGTCCTTGGGTATAGCCTTGAGTCAAATAAAAGGTAGGCCTAATTGCACTAGACTGTGCAACTCCCATGGATACGGAAAAGGCCTTCAAGAAGTTTTTCTCCAATTTGAATTCTCATATTCATCCTCTGCTACCACTAGAATTTTCTTTTCTTCCATTTAAAAAATTGTAAGATATACTTAACATAAAATTCACCATTTTTGACCATTTTTAAGGATACCATTTCAGGGGCATTAAGCACATTCACATTGTTGTGCAACCATTGCCACCATCGTTCTCTGGAACACTTTTCACCCTGCAAAATGGAAACTCTGTACCCATTAAACACTAACTCTCCATTCTCCCCTCCCCTATGCCTTTGGCAACCACTATTCTACTTTGTATACCTATGAATTTGACTACTTTAGGTAACTTAGATGGTGGAATCACACAGTATTTGTCCTTTTACTCGGCATGATGTCTTCAAGATTCATCCATGATGTACTGTGTGTCAGAATTTCCTTCCTTTTTAAGGCTGGATAATATTTCATTATATGTTTGGGTTTTTTAAATTATTTATTTATTTTTAAAAATCTCCACACCCAACATGGGGCTCAAACTCCCAATCCCCGGATCAAGAGTTGTATGCTCGACCTAGTGAGCCAGCCAGACACTCCATTTCATTGTATGTTTATATGACATTTTGTTTATCAGTTCGTCTATTGATGCATGTTTTGGTTGCTCCAACTTTTTGGCTATTGTAAATAATGTTGATATATGTACAGAGTTGTACAAATATCTGTTTGACTCCTTGCTTTCACTTCTTTTGAGTATATCCCCAGAGGTGGAATTGCTGGATCATATGGTAATTCTATTTTTAATTTCGTGAGGGACTGCCATACTATTTTCCATAATAGCAGTACCATTTCACATTCCTAATGACAGTGCACAGGGGTTATGATTTCTCACCATTGTTTGTTGTTTTAAAGCTCTTTAAGTTTGTTTTTTGTTTAAAAAAATTTTTTTAATTAACATATAATGTATTATTTGTTTCAGGGGTACAGATCTGTGATTCACCAGTCTTACATAACACCCAGTGCTCACCACAACTCATAGCCTCCCCAATGTCCATCACCCAGCCACCCTATCCCTCCAGCCCCCAATTTCTCACCATTCTTGCCAACACATATTATTTTATTTTATTTTTTTGTTTTGTATTAAAGCAGCCATTCTAGTGGGTGTGAAATAGTATCTCATTGTGATTTTGATTTGCATTTTACTAATGATGAGTGATATCGAACCTCTTTTCATGTACTCATTAGCCATTTGTACATCTTCTTTGGAGAAATGTCTATTTAAGTCTGTTTGCCCATTTCTTAATTGGATTTTTCCTTTTATTTATTTGTTTTTTAAATTTTATTTATTTGTCAGAGAGAGAGGGAGAGAGCACAAGCTGGCAGAGTGGCAGGCAGAGGCAGAGAGAGAAGCAGGCTCCCCCCTGAGCAAGGAGCCCAATGCAGCACTCGATCCCAGGACCCTGGGATCATGACCTGAGCCGAAGGCAGCAGCTTAACCAACTGAGCCACCCAGGTGTCCCTGATTTTTCCTTTTATTTTTTTTTAAGATTTTATTTATTTATTTGACAGCGAGAGAGAGATCACAAGTAGGCAGAGAGGCAGGCAGAGAGAGGAGGAAGCAGGCTCCCCGCCAAGCAGGGAGCCTGATGCAGGGCTTGATCCCAGGATCCTGAGATCATGACCCGAGAGCTGAAGGCAGAGGCTTTAACCCGCTGAGCCACCCAGGTGCCTCTTTCCTTTTATTTTAAAGGGGTGAGTATATTACTCAAGTTAAAGAGACTACCAACCAAATCAGGGAAGTAAAGTCATTTGCAATTGACATTAAATTTCTTGTATATAATCACTATGCTTACATTTACAAAACTATATTGGAATTATATGGTAAAACAAATTTATGATTAAAAATTTATTTTATTTTATTTATTTTTAAGATTTTTTTATTTATCTGAGAGAGAACAGAGTATGAGAGTACACAAGTGGAGGGGCAGAGGGAGAGGGAGAAGCAGACTCCCCACTGAGCAGGGAGCCCAATGTGGGGCTTGATCCCAGGACCCTGGGATCATAACCTGAGCCAAAGGCAGACGCTCAACTGACTGAGCCACCCAGGAGTCCCTAAAATTTAAAAACTTTCATTCTAAAAACTACTGTACATGAAATATAATTCACCCACAGAAAAATGTATTAGTTTGGTGAATTTTCACAAATGAACACACATGCGTAACTAGGGCCAGGATCAACAGAGAGAGCCTTACTAACACCTTGGAAATCCCTTACCCAGTCACTATTCCTTTCCTGCCAAGGTAACCATTATCCCAAATTTTAGCAGATAACTTCTCCTGTTTTTGTGCTGAAATGGGCTTAGTCAGTAGGTACTTTGTGAGCCTTATTTTTTTTCTTTCTTTCTTTCTTTCTTTCTTTCTTTCTTTCTTTCTTTCTTTCTTTCTTTCTTTCTTTCTCTTCCTTCCTTCCTTCCTTCTTTCTCCCTCCCCTCCCCTCCCCTTCCCTTCTTTCTAGATTTATTTTGGAGAGTGCATGCACACCCGCTGTCTGCAGGGGACAGGGGCAGAGGGAGAGGGAGAGAGAATCCGAAAGCAGACTCCCCACTGAGCTCAGAGCCTGATCCCAGGACCCTGAGACTGGAAACTGAGGCAAAATCATGAGATGGCTGCTCAACCAACTGAGCCACCCAGGTGCCCTGCACCTTACTTTCTATGCTCAAATTTAAATTTCTACAGTTAACCTATTTCATTTTGGTTGTTTTGGGTCAGTCTTTTCATTGTTGCATGTGTTCCATTATAGGAACACTGTGAATTTATTAATTTTTTCTGTTGTTTATGGTCTTTTGAGTTATTTCCATTTGGGGGCCATTAAAACAAATGCAGCTGTGAACATTCTTGTGCCTGTTTGTTGGTGCACCATTAAGTCTTCATTTCTCCTGGCTGGATTTGTAGAGGTGGAACTGCTTGTTGGGTCATAGGGTAAGCTTCTTTGGTAGATAGAGCCAAATTGTTTTTTAAAGGAGCTGTTCCAGTTTACATTCCAGAAGCAGGGTAGATGAGTTCATACTCCACATCCTTGTGGTATGGGAAACAAAAGCAAAAGAAAAAATTAAATTTCCTTACTACTTAGAGCCCACTGACAAGTCCTTGAAACAGGCAGAGTGATGTTCCACTAGGAACTCAGCTCCCTCAGTGTTAATGCTTTGCTAAGGGCAAAAGGCCATCTTAGCTTAACATCATCCTGACCCTGCCCCCCTCCCCTCAGGATCCTGTAAGTCTACTTTAACATATAAAAATTTCTCTGGAGGGGCGCCTGGGTGGCTCAGTTGGTTAAGCAATTGCCTTCGGCTCAGATCATGATCCTCGAGTCCCAGGATGGAGTTCCACATAGGGGGGATCCCCGTTCAGCGGGGAGTCTGCTTCTCCCTCCGACCTCTCCCCTCTCATGCTCTCTCTCTTTCATTCTCTCTCGCAAATAAATAAATAAAATCTTAAGAAAAATATTCCTTTGGAAACTTTCTGTATATTTATCCTCCAAGATACATGTTAACAATCACCCTCCAAGCATATAGCTCACTGATACACAACTGAAGGGTCTCATGAATGAGATTTTATTAGATGGCAATAAATGACATTTTCCTAACAATTGCTAACCCCCTCAAGGTCCCAGAAACCTTGCTTTCAAAATTCCTCAGAGACTTTCTACCCCTAACCTCCTCCCAACTTGAAAGTATATAATGGGCCACTCCTCACGATCCCACTGTAGCTCTTTCTGCCCACGGGTCCTGTGCCAGAGCTTTAGTAAAACCACCTTTTTTGCATAGAAGACCTCTCAAGAATTCTTTCTTAGCCACGGGCTCCAAACCCCAGCGTTTTCTACTCCAAATACTTGGAGTATTTTGCCAACACTCGGTATCTTCCTTTATTCCCTTTTCTATTGTCTTTTTTTTATTTTTTTAAAAGATTTTATTTATTTATTTGACACAGAGAGAGAGATCACAAGTAGGCAGAGAGGCAGGCAGAGAGACAGGGAGAGGAGGAAGCAGGCTCCCTGCTGAGCAGAGAGCCCGATGCGGGCCTCGATCCCAGGACGCTGAGATCATGACCTGAGCCGAAAGCAGAGGCTTTAACCCACTGAGCCACCCAGGCGCCCTTCTATTGTCTTTTGATATAAAAAAACAACTCAAGCAAAGTTTAGATTACTTTTGGGGGGACCTTTCAGTTGTTGGTTTGGTTCTCTGAATTGTTAACCACCTAAGACATCTACTTTGTCCAGTCACAAGGTGTGGACCGTGAGTGCGTCTTCGGTTTTGCTCAACACTTCGGCTCACTCTACCCCTTGGATGTCGCTGGGTGAAGAAAATGAGGTGTGTGTCCAAGGCGGGGCAAGTCCTTTGAGTACTTTGGAAGCCTGGTCACTTAGTAGGTGAAACTTAGGCGGACCTTCCTCTGTCAGTGCTTTACTAGGGCCACGATCTAGGCGCTCCTGCCCGCCGCTGGTCTCCCCACTGCCACCGGGTCCCCGGAGGCATGGAGGACGCAGAGGAGCCGCCCTCCCGCGCACCAGCCAGAACCCGGGTGGAGCGGGGCGGGGTGGGGGGGAACCCGGTCCGCGCGGAGCATGCGCAGACCAAGCCCAGCGCATGCTCCGCAGAGCGGCGGGTCCACAGATGAGGGGAGTCGAGTCTCCCGCGCCCCGCCACCCTTGCCGGAGTTGCTTCTGAGACGCTTGTTCCGAGCCCTGGCTGCCAATAAAGTTCGTTAAAAAAAATCACAGTCATTCTTAAAAGAGCGAGAGAGGGAGCGAGGCAGCCGGGCGGCCCGGCCGGGGTAGCTGGCGCCCTGGGAGGTGGAGGAGGAGGAGGAGGAGGTGGTGGTGGCGGCAGCGGCGGCAGCGGTTGCGCCGCGACCAGGAGGAGCCGGTCGCGCCGGGCGGAGGGTCTGCGGCCGGCGGGGAGCGGTGAGTAGCGGCTTGCAGCCCGGGCAGCGGCGCTGCTCTCACTCGCCCTCTCCAGCGGCTGAGGGCTCCCGCGCCTCCGCTGGGGACGGACGCGCTTCTCCCTGGGGTCCTGGGATGTGCCGTACTCCGGGGACTGGAGAGGGGTGTCGGGGGCAGGGGCCTCCAGGCCCGGGCTCCCATCCCCCCGGCCCTGGCCGCCGAGCGCCCGCTCCCCGTCGCTGAGCGCCGTGCCCAAGTTCCAGCTGGGGGAGGTGGGCGGCAGTACCTGCCCGGCACCCGCTCTCAGCGCCCACTGGCCCCGGCTCCCAGGGTGTGGGTCCCTGGAATTGCCCTTTGGGCAGGAAGGAGCGAGAAGGAGCCGGGGCGAGGCGCTGGCCTCCAGCCTGGCCGAGCACCCAGCTTCTCGCCTTCTCCCAGCGCCCACATGGGGAAGGGGCGACCCAGGCGGGGCGGGGCACCAACAAGGGGCATCAAGTGCCGGGTTAGGTTTGGTCGGAACCGGGGTCCCAAGCGCTGCCCTGGCTTTTAGAACCCCCTCCTCCCTGCGGCGGGGCCCCCCTCCTTACCCGCGGCCCCGCCCTTCCCTAGTTTCTTGCTCAGAGTCGGCTAGAATATGAATGAGCCAGACTGCACTATTTCATTGACAGTGGCTGCCACAGAATTACTTAACTCGGAGAACCGAGGAGCCTTCGGCAGCTCTCCGACGTAGGAACCTGAGGGTGTGTGCGAGAGAGAGAGCATTAACTTCACTGTCAGGAGTGCCCCTAGAGTCCGAAAGGGTCGTTCCTTTAGGTTTTATATAACTCCTAACGTTGTCTAGGCAATTTCATTTTACCTAAGAAGTTTTTCAGTGTTATACATACAATCGTTACTGTACTTAACTACCTTTTCTAATTTTTAGACTTCATTGGTTGGAAAAAATTTTTTAATTAAATTTGGGGTAAACGGTATTTAGAAAAGAGTATGCAAAGCATTGGTGTAAGCTTTTTAATTATTATACTCAGAATTATCTTAATTTTGAAGAACTTAGCTGTTTTGATAGAGTGCTTTAAGTCTACAGAGCAGTAGTAGCTGATAGTCACCGGTCAGACTGACTGTGTTAAAATCTGATTGCACTTCTCGTCTTTAAATTTTATTTTTAAAATGATACGGTAAAATTGACTTTTTAAGGGGTGTGCAGTTCTATGAATTTTAGATTAATGCAATCACCACCACGATCAGGACATAGAACAGTTCTTATCACCCCCCCCATTCATGCTATCCTTTTATATCTTTCCTCTTCCCCCAACCCCTGGCAATTACTAAACTTTTCCCAAGTCATATAAGTGGAATCATACAATATGTAACCTTTTGAAAATGCTGACTTCTTTCACTCAGCACAGTGCATTTAAGATTCCTCCAAGTTGTTGCATGTATCAACAATTTCTTCTTTTTTTATTGATAAGTAGTGTTCCATTAGATGGATGTGCCACAGTTTGTTCATACACCTACCCACTGAAGGACATTTGGGAGTGTTTTCAGCCTTGGTGATTATGAATAGAGAGCTGCTATAAACATTCGTGTACAGGTTTTTGTGTGAACGCAGGTTTTCATTTCTGTAGGGTATTGCTAGGAGTGAGATTGCAGGGTCATATAAAGGATGTTTAACTTTATAAGAAACTGTCATGCTGGTTCCCAGAATGGCTGTTACCTTTTGCATTCTTACCAGCACTTTATGAGAGTATTCATTGTTCCATATTCTTGTAAGCACTTGGTGTTGTCAGTAATTTTAAATTTAGCCATCTCATAGGCATGTAGTGGTATCCCATGGTTTTAGTGTGTCTTTAACTAATGACGAATGATTTTGAATATCTTTTCATGTGCTTATTTGGCTTACATAATCTTTTATGAATATCTGGGCAAGAGTATTGCCCATTTCTGAAATGCGTTTTTGCATTTTTATGGGTTTTTTTTTCCTTATGTTGAGTTTTGAGGGTTCTTCATATATTCCAGATACAAGTTGTTTGGTAGATATGTGCTTTGCAAATATTTTCTCACAAGTCTGTAGCTTGTGTTTTCATTCTTTTAATAGTATCATTCACAGAGCAAATGTTTTTAATTTTTGTGAGTCTAACTTATCAGTTTTTCCTTTTGTGGAAATTTTTTTGGATGATGTCTAAGAACTCTGCCTAACCCCAGGTCAACATTTTCACCTTGTAAAAGATTTCTTCTAAAAATTATTGTTTTACTTTTATTTTTTATTATTTTATTTTTTAAAGATTTTATTTATTTATTTATTTGAGAGAGAGAGTACCTGAGCACAAACAGAGTTGGGGGTGGGGAGCAAAGGGAGAGGGAAAAGTAGACTCCCCGCTGAGCAGGGAGCCCCATCCCCAGCTGGATTCCAGGGCTCTGGGATCATGACCTGAGCCAAAGGCAGGTGCTTAACTGACTGAGCCACCTAGGTGCCCCTGAGGTTTTATTTTATTATTTTTTAAAAGATTTTATTTATTTATTTGACACAGATTGAGAGAGAGATCACAAGTAGTCAGAGAGGCAGGCAGAGAGACTAGGGAGAAGCAGGCTCCCTGCTGAGCAGAGAGCCCGATGCAGGACTCAATCCCAGGACCCTGGGATCATGACCTGAGCTGAAGGCAGAGGCTTTAACCCACTGAGCCACTCAGGCACCCCTATGATCTATTTTAAATTATTTGTATAAGGTATGAGGTTTAGGTAAATGTTTACTTTTTTACATATGAATGTCCAATTTTCTATCACCATTTGTTGAAAACAGTCTTTTCTCTGTTGAATTGTTTTTGCACCTTTCTTAAAAATCATTTGGATGAATTTGTGTGGGTCTATTTTGGGGCCCTCTTTTCTGTTCCATTGATTTATATATCTTTCTATTTACTAGTATCACACTTTCTTGATTAGTATAGTTTTATGGTGTCTTAAAATTGTCTAGTATGATTTCCTCCAATTTTGTTCTTTTTAAAAATTGTGTTAGCTATTCTAGTTTATTTGCCTTTCCATATAACATTTAGAATCAGCCTGTCTCAACTGCAGAAAATCCTGCTGGTGCTTTGGAATTGGATTAAATCATGGATCACTTTGGGGAGAAGTGCTGTTTTGACTTTGTCGAGTCTTCTAATCTGTGAATATGGCACAGTCCCACATTGGGTGTAGAGATTACTTAAATAAAGTAAATTTAAAAAATAAAAATGTACACTTTTTCAAATTGTACATTGTTAGGGTATAGAAATACAATTCACTGTTGGTGTGTTGCCCTTGTATCCCGTGTCCTTGCTAAACTCATTTTTTAGTTTTAGGATTTTTTTTTTTAATTCCTTGGAGTTTTCTATAAAGACATTCATGTAATTTGTGAATAGGGACAGTTTTATTTAATTTTTCTCTAACTTGTTAAGAGTTGTATTTATTTTTTTCACCTAGTTTCTGGTGCTAGGACTTTGTGTATGATGAATAGGAGTAGTGAGAGTGAGCATACTTACCTTGTTCTCAGTCTAAGAGTTGAAGCAGTCAGGCTTTCAGGGGCACCTGGCTGGTTCAGTCAGTGGAACATGTGACTCTTGATCTCAGGGTCATGAGTTTGAGCCCCATGTTGTGCATCGAGTTTACTTGGGGGAAAAAAAAGGCAGTCAGCCTTTCAGAGTTAAGTATAATGTTAGCTGTGGAGTTTTTAAATAGATGATGTTTATGAAGCTGAAGAAGTCTTTTTCTGTTTCTGGTTTGCTAACTATTTTTCTGACAAAAGGATGTTGAATTTTGTTTCATATTTCCTCTGTTTCTGTTGATATGGTGGTGAAGTTTTTCATTTTTACTTTGTTAATTTGGTAAATTATATTGATTGATTTTTTTTTTAAGATTTTATTTATTTATTTGACATAGAAAGAGAGAGAGATCACAGGTAGGCAGAGAGGCAGGCAGAGAGAGAGGAGGAAGCAGGCTCCCCGCCGAGCAGAGAGCCCGATGCAGGGCTCCATCCCACGACCCTGGGATCATGACCTGAGCCGAAGGCAGAGGCTTTAACCCACTGAGCCACCCAGGCGCCCACATTGATTGATTTTTGAGTATTGAACCAGCCTTGCATTCCCAGAATAAAGCCTACTTGGTCCTAGTTATTCTTTTTTTGTATTCCTAGATTTGATTTACTAATATTTTGTTGAGGACTTTTGTGTGTTTTTGTCCAGTTGTTTTTGCTTTTTGGTACTGTTTTTGTGTGATGTTAGTATCAAAATAATACTGGCTTTATAAAATAAGTTGGGAAGTATTCCTTTCTCTTCTATATTCTGGAAGAGAATGTATATCATTGGTGTCAATTCTTGAAAAGTTTGGTAAAATTCTCCAGTGAAGGGCGCCTGGGTGGCTCAGTGGGTTAAAGCCGCTGCCTTCGGCTCAGGTCATGATCCCAGGATCCTGGGATCGAGGCCCACGTCGGGCTCTCTGCTCAGCAGGGAGCCTGCTTCCTCCTCTCTCCTCTCTCTCTGCCTGCCTCTCTGCCTACTTGTGATCTCTCTCTCTGTGTCAAATGAATAAATAAAAAAAAAAAAAAATTCTCCAGTGAAGTCACCTGAGTCTGGAGATTTCTCTTTGAGTTTTTAAGTTACAAATTCAATTTCCTTTATAGTTATAGAACTATTCAAATTATTGGTTTCGGGTGTCTCGGTGGCTCAGTTGGTTAAGTGACTGCCCTCAGTTCCAGTCATGATCCTGGAATCCCAGGATCGAGTCCCGCATCAGGCTCCCTGCTTGGTGGGGAGTCTGCTTCTCCCTCTGACCCTTACCCTTCTCATTCTCTCTCTCTCATTCTCTCTCTCAAATAAATAAATAAAATCTTAAAAAAAATGATCGATTTCATATTGAGTTGTGGTAGTTAGTGCTTCTTAAGGAGTTGGTCCATTTCGTCTAAGTTGTCAACTTCTTAAGGGGGGAGGGGCAGAGGGAGAGAGAGAATCTTAAACCCCTGTGTGGGGCTCCATCTCATGACCTGAGCCAAAATCAAGAGTTGGATGCTTAATGGACTGAGCCAACCAGGCTTTCCTGAGTTGTCAAATTTATGTGTGTAGGGTTATTATATTATTCTTTTGAGTCTGCAAAGTCCACAGTGACATTCCTACTTTTATTCCTAATACTGGTAATTTGTATCTTCTCTCTCTCTTTTTTTTTTCCTGTGTTGGTCAGTTTTTTTTAATCTTTAAAGGAAGTTTTTTTTGGTTTAATTTTCTGTATTTTTCTGTTTTCAATTTCGTTGATTTTTGCTTACTTCTGTTATTTCAATCCTTTGCTTTGGGTTTGTTTTGCTCTTTTTCTAGTTTCTTGAGGTGAGAGTTTAAATTACTGATTTGAGACTTAACTTTTTTTTCTACAGAAAGCATTTTGTGCTATAAATTTTCCCTCTCAGCACTACATTAGCTATGTCCCACAGATTTTCATATTTTATATTTTCATTTTAATTCAGCTTAATTATTTGGAAAAAAATGTCTTTTGAGCTTTCTTTGGCCCACAGGTTCTTTAGAAGTCTGTGTTTTTAGTTTGTAAGTGTTTACAGATTTTTCTGTTATCTTTCTGTTACTGATTTCTAGTTTGATTGCGTTGTGATCCTATTATTTTAAGTTTGTTGGGCGCCTGGGTGGCTCATTGGGTTAAAGCCTCTGCTTTCGGCTCAGGTCATGATCTCAGGGTCCTGGGATCGAGGCCCGCATCGGGCTCCCTGCTCAGCGGGGAGCCTGCTTCCCCTTCTCTCTCTCTGCCTGCCTCTCTGCCTCCTTGTGATCTCTCTCCCTCTGTGAAATAAATAAATAAAATCTTTAAAAAAAAAGTTTGTTTAGGTTTGTTTTATGGCCTAGAATCTGTTTTATCTTGGTATATATTTAATGGGTGCTTGAAAAGAAGTATATTCTGGAGTGCTGGGTGGCTCAGTCAGTTGAGTGAATGGCTCTTGATTTTGGCATAGGTCATGATCTGAAGGTTCTGAGTTTAAGCCCTGAGACAGGCTCCATGCAGTCTGCTTGAGATTCTTTCTCCCTCTCCCTCTGCCCCTCCCCTTGCTCACACTCTTTCACTCTCTCAATAAATAAATAAAATCTTTAAAGGAAAAAAGTTTTTCTGCTGTTGGTGGACAGTTCTATAAATGCCAATTAGATTCTGATAGTTTTATTGTGTTATTAGACTTTCATTTTGTTTTATTGTAGTATTTTTGAGTATATCTCTTTGTGTAACTTTTTTTTTAAAAGATATTATTTATTTAAGAGAGAGAGGGAGAGCACATGAGTTGGGGGAGGGGCAGAGGAAGGGGGAGAAGCAGGCTCCATGCTGAGCTTGATCCCAGGACCCCCAAATCATGACCTGAGCCGAAAGCAGACACTTAACCAACTGAGCCACCCAGGTGCCCCTCTTTGTGTAACTTCTTCAGTGGTTGCTCTAGGTATTATCCTATATACACGACATATATATAACTTATCATAGTCCATTGGTGTCAACATTTTACCACTTCAAGAGAAGCGTAGAAATCTTACCTCCCTTACATTCCTTTGTCCTCTCCCATTTATAATTAACTATGTTAAATATTTTCTCTACACATATTGAAAACCACACAGTTGTGTTTGAGTCAAACATAATTTAGAAAGCGCAAGAGAAAATTTTTGTATTTACCTGTATTTTTGCTCCTACCACATTCTTCTTTTCATTCTGTTATTCTATTTTTTTTACATCGTCTAATTATGTTTGAGGTGGAGACCTAGAACCTATACTTTAACAAATCTCCCTAGATGATTCTTATGATTGTCCAAGTTTGTGAAGCACTAGGGGCAATTACTGAAACTCCATGGGGAGTGAGGAGGAATGTTCTTCATGTTTCAGACTTGTTTTGTGTAGTGGTTGTGTAGATGGATTTTCACTTAAGGGAGTTGGAATATAATACTATAACATATAATAGTAGTCAGGAACTTAACTAGTAATTTTACTAAGAAATATGGAGAAATTGACTTTCTTTTCTTTTAAATCTAAAATGCAAACAGTACACATTGTATTACTTTCTTTATATGAATAACTGTAACTTGTCTGAAACTAAAGAAAGAATGTGTGGTATAAGATTATTTGTAAAGAAGTCATTGTAACCTGAAGAGTAAAGCACTGTAAGAGTCCAGTGCTGTTACACAGTTGTATATTATTACACAAAATCTTTCTTTGGGGTGCTTTTCTAGAGATATTAGTTATTACCTCTGAGGTCAAACAGCAGTTTTCTTTGATTTTGTATTTGTTGCCCATGTTGTCCTTGTGGTAACTATGGAGGATTTATTTTGTTGTGTAAAACTAAGCTACCATTTTTTGAATACTTAATTTTCACTATGCTAAGTGCTTTATATGTACCATTGATCAACAATCTTCTGAGGTAAGTATCCTCAGTAAACCGAAGCTTAAAGAGGTTAGACAGTAAAAAAAAAAAAAAAAAAAAAAAAAAAAAAAAAAAAAAAAAAAGAGGTTAGCCAGTACCTTTACTTAGCACAGAACTAGTAAGTGGCAACTTTAAATCAGACCTTAATTCTATCACTGTAGTCTTAGCCTTAGTCTCACTGAAAGATAGAACTACATAATCTAGGCATTTATTAATACCTGGATGTTATGTATTGTGTGCTATTGTTCAGGATTCAAAAATGAATGATGTTATTGTTCCTCCTTTCAGTGAATTTACATGATCTAACAGGGTGGTAGGGGGACCTCCAGCATGGAAAAATTCTTGCAATGCACTATAGTTATTTCTTCATAAAACATTTATAGCTTATTTTGTACAATTTTTAGGGTGCCTGGGTGGCTCAGTTGGTTAAGCATCTGATTCTTGGTTTCAGCTCAGGTCATGATTTCGGGGTCCTGGCATCTAGACCCACGTCAGGCTTTGCACTCAGCAGAGTCTGCTTAAGATTCTTTCCCTCTCCCACTACCCACTGCTCCCCCTACTCACGCACTCTCTGTCTCTCAAATACATAAATCAATCTTTAAAATTATAATATTTTGTACAATTTTTATGTTATGAAAAATAATTTCATTTTAAACCACAGATTTGAGAAGATCTGATCACCTGGAATTAAAGTTGGTTCAGAAACCTTTGCAACTGCAAAAATGTTGGAGGAAGATATGGAAGTGGCCATCAAGATGGTGGTTGTAGGGAATGGAGCAGTTGGAAAATCAAGTATGATTCAGCGATATTGCAAAGGCATTTTTACCAAAGACTACAAGAAAACCATTGGAGTTGATTTTTTGGAGCGACAAATCCAGTATGTACTTGGGCATTTTATCCCCTCAGTTTTGATTTGTGAACTCTATCCCAGCCTTTCATTGGAATAATACTAATTGCAGTACAGTCCAAGGTTGGGATCCAGCCTGGTGGCAGGCTAATGAGATGGTTGTTGGTGGTTTTCAAATACTCAGTCCTGTGTGTATTGTTTTTTTATTTTCTTTTTCCTTTCTCTTTAATGTTTCAATTTTGTATGTATGTATGTATGTATTATTGTTTTTTTAATTAACATATAATGTATTACTTGCTTCAGGGGTACATGTCTGTGAATCATCAGTCTTACACAATTCACAGCACTCACCATACCACAGACCCTCCCCAACATCCATAACCCTCAAGTTTGTATTTAAATTCTAGTTAGTTAACACATTCCTGTGTGTGTCTTTATCCTTCTTTTTCTCACCTTTCTTTTATTTTCCTTTCCTCATTTAACCCCCTTTTTTCATATGCCCCTCCCTACCCTTTCTATCTTGTATCTGTTTTATATTTATTGGTGTCACCTTGAGTACTTCTTAAACACAGACTGATCCTTGACTCTAATGAGATTTCTGTCCACTACAAGCTGAACTTGGAGACTTTGCAGGTTCAGTTCCAGACCACCACAATAAAGCGAGTCAAATGAATTTTTTGGTTTCACAGTGCATGTAAAAGTTATGTTTACATTATACTATAGTCTGTTAGGTATGTGATACCATTATGTCTAAAAAAACAATGTACATACCTTCATTTTAAAATATGGTCTTGCTAAAAACTGCTAACCAGCCTCTGATCTTTCACCAAGCCTTAATCTTTTTGCTGGTGGAGGCTCTTGCCTGCCTCAATGTTGGTGGCTGCTGAAGGTGAGGGTGGCTCTGGTGATTTTTTAATATAAGACAACAGTGAAGTTTGCCTCATTGATTCACTCTACCTTCCAGGAATGATTTCTCTGTAGCATATGATGCTGTTTGATGGCATTTTATTCACAGTAGAATTTCATTCAAAACTGGAGTCAATTCTTAAACCCTACTGAATCACTATGTTGTATACCTGAAACTAATGTAATACTGTGTGCTAGCTATACTGGAATTAAAATTAAAAACTTAAAAAAATTCTCTCAAACCCTGCTGCTACTTGATCAACTCAGTTTATTTAATATTCTAAATCCTTTGTTGTCATTTCCACAGTCTGCACAGCATCTTTACCAGGAGCAGATTCCATGCCAAGAAACCACTTTCTTTGCTCTATCATAATAAGCAACTCCTCATTTGTTCAAGTTTTATCACAAGATCGAAGCAATCAGTCACATCTTCAGTCTCCACTTCTAATTCCAGTTCTCTTGCTGTTTCCACCCTTCTGTGTAGTTACTTCCTCCATAGAAGTCTTGAGTCCCACAAACTCATCCATGAGAGTTGGAATCTACTTCTTCCAAAGTCTTGTTGTTGTTAATATTTGACCTCTTCCGGGGAATCACAAATGTTCTTTTTTTTTTTTTAAAGAATGTTTATTTATTTATTTGACAGAAAGAGAGCACAGGCAGGCAGAGTAGCAGGGAGAGGGAGAAGCAGGCTCCCTGCTGAACAAGAAGCCCGATGTGGGGCTCGACCCCAGGACCCTGGGATCATGATCTAAGCCAAAGGCAGTCGCTTAATCAGCTGAGCCACCCAGGTGTCCCAAATCACCAATATTCTTAATGGCATCTAGAATGGTGAATATTTTCTATAAAGTTTTCAATTTTCCCTGCCCAGATACATCAGAGGAATCACTGTCTGTGGCAGCTATAGCCTTATACAATGTATTTCTTAAATAGTAAGTCTTGAAAGTCAAAATTACTTCTTGATCCATGGCCTGCAGAATCAATGTTGTGTTAGCAGACATGAAAACAACATTCTCTCATTGTACATTTCCATCAGAGCTCTTGGGTGACCAGTCCATTGTCAATGAGCAGTCAGATTTTGGAGGAATGTTTGTTTTCAGAAGTAGGTCTCAACAGTGGGCTTAAAATATTCAGTAAGCCGTCATGTAAACAGATGTGCTCTCATCCTGGCCTTATTCCATTTATAGAGCAGAGGCAGAGTAGAGTTAGCATAATTCTTAAGGGCCCTAGGATTTTCAGAATGATCAATGAGCATTGGTTCCAACTTAAGAAGTCACCAGCTACATTGGCCCCTAACAAGCGAGTCAGCCTATCCTTATAAGTTTTGAAGCCATGGAATTGATTTCTCTAACTATGAAAGTCCTAGATAGCATCTCCTTTATAACAGAAGGCTGTTTCATCCACAATGAAGCTCTGTGGCTTAGTGTAACCACCTTCATTAATTCTCTCAGCTAGAGCTCCTGGGTAACCTGCTGCAGCTTCTCCATCAGTACCTGCTGCTTCAGCTTGTACTTTTGTGTTACAGGGGCTGCATCTTTCTTTCAACCTCATGAACCCCTCCTCTTCCAGCTTCACACTTTTCTTCTGCAGCTTCCTCACCTCTCTCTCAGCCTTCAGAGACTTGAGGAGAGTTAGGACCTTTCTGGATTAAGCTTTGGTTTAAGGGAGTGTGTGGCTGATTTTATCTCCTCTCCAGATCACCAAAACTTCTTCCATACAGAAATGAGGCTCTTTTGCTTTCTTATCATCTGTGTATTCACTGAAGTAGCACATTTATTTTATTTGTTTGTTTATTAAAGTAATCTCCGTGCCCAACTTAGGGCTCGAACTCACGACCCTGGGATTAAGAGTTGTATGCTCTACTAACTGAGCCAGCCAGGTGCCCCTGGAGTAGCACTTTTAATTTCCTTCAAGATCTTTTCTTTTGCATTCGCAACTTGGCCAACTGGCACAAGAGGCCTAGCTTTCAGCTTATCTCAGCTTTCAACGTGTTTTCCTCACTGTATTTAATCATGTCTAGCTTTTGATTTAAAGTGAGAGATGTGTGGCTCTTCCTTTCCCTTGAACATTTAGAGGCCACTGTAGGGCTGTTAGTTGGCTTAATTTCAGTATTGCTATGTCTCAGGAAATAGGGAGACCCAAGAAAAGGGAGGGGGATGGAAGAAGGGCTGATTGGTGGAACAGTGAGAGTACACATGACATTGATCCACTTAGTTGTCCATCTTATGTGGAAGCAGTCTGCGGCACCCCAGAACAATTACAATAGTACCATGAAAGATCTCCGTAACAAATATAATAATGAGAAAGTTTGAAATATTGTGAGAATTACCAAAATGTGGCACAGAGACACAAAGTGAGCAAATGCTGTTGGAAAAATGGTGCTGATAGAATTGCTGAAGGCAGGGTTGTCATAAACATGCAGTTTGTAAAAAAAAAAAACACAACAAAACACTGTCTCTGTGAAGCACAGTAAAGTGAAGTGCAATGAAACAAGGCATGCCTGTTTTATTTGGAAGGACAGTTACCTGCCTCTCGGAACAGTTTTCAACTATCATAGGATCTTAAGATTATCTTGAAGTTAGAGAATTGATCATTTGTTTTAAAGAAATAAGAGCAGAGGGCGCCTGGATGGCTCAGTGGGTTAAACCTCTGCCTTCGGCTCAGGCCATGATCTCAGGGTCCTGGGATCGAGCCCCACATCTGGCTCTCTGCTCAGCAGGGAGCCTCCTTCCTCCTTTCTCTCTGCCTGCCTCTACCTACTTGTGATCTCTCTCTCTCTCTCTTTCTATGTGTCAAATAAATAAATAAAATCTTTAAAAAAAAAGAAATAAGAGCAGATTTGGCAGGATTAAATACTCAAATGAAAAGTAAATCTTCAGGAAATCCAGATGGATTCTAAAACACATTAAAAGTAACAAAGTAACAGTTTTTTGGGGGGCTCCTGGGTGGCTCAGTCAGATTAGCATCTGCCTTTAGCTCAGGTCATGATCCCAGGGTTCTGGGATTGAGCCTCACATAGGGCTCCCTGCTCAGCAGGGCGTCTGCTTCTTCCTTACCCTCTCCGAGTCACTCTCCCTGCTTGTGTGCTCTCTCTCTCTCTGTCAAGTAAATAAAATCTTAAAAAAAAAAAAAAAGGAATGGTTTTTGTTTCTAGTCCTGAGAACTTTTAAAGATATTTCATTTCATTTTAAAGGTATTTCATTTCATTTCATTTTGTTTCATTTCATTTCATTTCATTTGAGTATAATTGACATATAATGCTACATTAGTTTCAGGTGTACAGCAGAATGATTCAACTTCTCTGTAGGTTATGCTGTGTTCATCACAAGTGTAGCTACATCTGTTCCCATATAATGCTTGTACAATGTCATTGACTGTATTCCCTGTATCCTTTATTCCTGTGACTTATTCATTCCATAACTAGAAGCCTGTGTCTCCCACTCCCCTTCATTTATTTTTCCCATTCTCCCACACCCCAAGCATATTTGAAATTGTAGGGACAAACTGACAGGTATTAAAGAAATAAGTAACATTAAACATATCTGACTAGCCTAGACATTAGCATTAAAGATAGTTATGTTTACTGTTTTAAAGCTTGTTCAATTTCTAATTTGTATTCTATTGCCATCTTTTAAAAATACTTCTGTGTTTACTTTCTCAGATATTTTAAGAGGATTCATTTTAAGCTTTCATGATGTTCATTTCATATTTGTTATCTGAACCAAATTAATATTTTAAGTATACAGTTGATCGTTATTTGTAGATTCCATGTTTATCCTTTAAGTGTACTATTGATACTCATTATTTATAGGTTCCAGATTTGCAGCTGATCTACTTGCTAAAATCTGTTTGTAACCCCAGAGTCAATATTCCCAGTGCTTTGGTGGTCGTTTGTGGATATGCACAGAGCAGCAAATATTTGCTACCCTACCTGCACATGTTCAGCTTAGGTCGAACAAGGCAACCATCTTCCTTCTTTTTTCATTCCTCACACTATAAACAAGTGTTTTCTTGTGTCTGTTTTTGTGCCACATATTTGTACTTCTTGTTGATGATGTCGCTGTTTAAAATGTCCCCCAAGCATAGTGCTATCTAGTTTTCCTAAGGACAAGAAGGCTATGATGTGCCTTACAGAGTAAATATGTATGTTAGGTACATTTCATTTACTCATGAATTACAGTGCTATTGGCCTTGAGTTCAATGTTAATGAATTAACAATATGTGTTAAATAATACATTTTTATCTTTAAACAGAACCACAGAAAAACTGAGGTAATGTATTGATTTGTTAGGGGAAAATGTAACTAGGGCTCACAGGAACCTAACCCTGTATTTCCCTTAGGAGCAGTGTTTCAGTATTTGATAATTCAGTGTTTGCAGTGACTTTGTAGAACATAACTACCGTGAATAAGACAATGCACTTATGACAAAAGAAGAGTACATTTTTAAGTCGTAGGGCAACCAAGCTGCTGCTTTTCTCCTTCCCTCCCATCCTTCCTTCTTTAATTCCTTTTTTGCTTCTTTTTTGTTTCTTTCCTTTTGTATTCTTATTCTATCACTTGTGCACCGGAACCCATTAGAATGTTATAGCAAGAGGAGAGCAAGTACTAACCTAAGGGAGTCCCCTTCCCGGTGCTGCTAGTCCTCAGGCCACCACTGTCTGTGACTGTTGTTAAAGGAGAAAATGTGACAGGTAAACTCAAATCGTGTATGAAGTTATAGCTTTGGGGGAATGTTTTCCCCTTTTTGTTTCACTACTGGTAGTGCTATTAGCATTTAAAAGCACTCAGACTTTTTCAGAGTGAAAACCAGTATAATTTTAAAACCTTCAGATTTGAAAAATAGAAATATGCACGAAGCTATGTTACTCAAGATGTTTTCTCTACATATGAAATAAATTCATCTCTTGTTTCAGAGTTAATGATGAAGATGTCAGGCTAATGTTGTGGGATACAGCAGGTCAAGAGGAATTTGATGCAATAACAAAAGCCTACTATCGAGGTAAATTGTAGGGTTTGTTTGTTTGGGCATGTTCTTTTGGCTAAACAAAGAACTTCATTTTTTTATTCCACATAGAAGGCTTTCTTTTTAAGAAGACTTGAATTAATTTCAAAGTATTTTTAAAAACCTTTTAGGTCATTATTCTTCTAATGATCTTGTTGAGTGGTAATTAATACTTTGTACCATAGATAGTTTGTCTCTGCCTTGGAATTATATGACTCACATAGGCATTCCCAGTTCTAATCAGTTAGAAACTGTTCAGTGCCTACTTCTGACCATATGGAGATGACTCTATGGTCAGAGAGTGGAAACTGGCATGAAAAAGTAAAGTTCCAGCAAATAAGATGACACTTTGCTATGACGCATGAAATTGTGTGGATAAAGCCATCTCGGTGCTGTGAGAGTTCAAGGACATGTGAGATACATGTAAAAGGAAAGAACTCCATCAGTAGCACTGATGGGTCTAAAATGCAGGGTTAAATTCCTTGAGGAAAGCTGAAATTTCTAGATGGAGTCTAAAGTTTCCATTAACATTTCCTTTTTTTTTTTTAATTTTTTTTTTTTTAAAGATTATATTTATTTATTTCACAGAGGGAGAGAGATCACAAGGAGGCAGAGGCAGGCAGAGAGAGAAGGGGAAGCAGGCTCCCTGCTGAGCAGAGAGCCCGATGCGGGCCTCGATCCCAGGACCCTGAGATCATGACCTGAGCCGAAAGCAGAGGCTTTAACCCACTGAGCCACCCAGGCGCCCTCCATTAACATTTTCCTCTAAAATTTTGTCCTTTTCTTTTGGGATTTATGACAGCATTTTCAGTGTTTCTCTGCCTATTCCTCATGGTGATTGTAATGAGAACAAAGTAACTGAAAACTCCATATAGTCCCATGTAGCCTTATTGATGCTTTTGCATATATATCTTGTTTTTTTTCACTTTTGAAAATGTGGAATTTGTAATAATGGCAACTGAGGTCTAATGAAAATGTACTTATACTAATGTATAAACAACCAAAGAAGTTGCCTTTCTGACTTGGTACCAGGGAAACCTGACTGCCTCCTCTAAGAAAATATTTTGGTTTCTTGAGAAATTAAGAGAGGTGCACCTCTCAGGTATCATTCTAACAATGCCACCACTACTTCTCATTCTGTTTACTGTGTCCCTAAAGGCTTCCTGGGGCAGTCGTTTTGACTGTTGCTCTCCCGTGGCTGTTAGTTTGGATCTTGAGCACCTGTGGTGTGAGGCAGGCATTATGTTCTTATGGCTCAAAGCTCTTAGATTAGATGGCATTTTTATCAAATCATTATTTTCATGAGCATTGACACTATTGATTAACAGGCCCGAAAATTAAAGTTAATTCTTAAATTTTGTTTTTAAAAATTTTTTTAGATTATTTATTTGAGAGCGAGAGAGCCCACAGGTGGGGAGGAGAGGGAGAAGCAGGCTTCCCACAGAGCAGGGATCCTGATGTGGGCTCCATCCCAGGACCCCATGATCATTATTCAACTCAAAGGCAGATGCTTATCTGATTGAGCCACCCAGGTGCCCTAAAGTTAATTCTTGAGTAAAAATTATTTATATTTTCTTAGTCGGGTTATTACTACCACACCCTCTCACCCCATTCATACGGAAAGAAAACTAAACAAACAAAAAACCCTAGTGGAAATATAAAAAAATAGTAGGAGTACATGAGATTTTCATTGTTTTTATCTAGCTTTCTTCTCTAAATTATCATTATGAAGTATATATTCTTTTGTGAGGAAAAAAGATAGGTTAGGTTCTTTTTTTTTTTTTAAGATTTTATTTATTTGACAGAGAGAGATAGTGAGAGAGGGAACACAAGCAGGGGGAGTGGGAGAGACAGAAGCAAGGCTTCCCACTGAGTAGGGAGCCCGATGTGGGGCTCGATCCCAGGACTCTAGAACCATGACCCGAGCCCAAGGCACAGGCTTAACGACTGAGCCACTCAGGCCCCCCCCCTTTTTTTAAAAGATTTTATTTATTCATTTGAGAAAAAGGGGGAAAGAGCAGGGGGAAAGGGCAGAAGGAGAGGGACAAGCAGACTCCTGCTAAGCAGGGAGCCCAGTGGGGCTCCATCCCAGGACCCTGAGATCACGATCCGAGCCAAAGGCAGATGCTTAACCAACTGAGCCAGCAGAATCCCTTGGGTTCTTCATTTTTAAACTTTTGACAATTTGAATGGCAGTATTACTTTTTAACCAGTATGGTTATTTTTGGAGAATGTATTTACCATGTGTATCTCTAATCTATAAAAGCCAAACTGTGTTAGCCTGATTATCCCAAAATAAAGTTTAACTTGAAAAAAGGCAAAACTTGTCAAATGTCAAAAATGATTTGATTTGCATATAAATAAAAAGGAGAAAATGTTGGAACTGTACTGTTAAGTAGATCACTCGAGTCTTTGGTTTAAAAACAAAAAACAAAAAACAGGGGCACCTGGGTGGCTCAGTGGGTTAAAGCCTCTGCCTTCCACTCAGATCATGATCTCAGGGTTCTGGGATCAGAATCAGGCTCTCTGCTCAGCAGGGAGCCTGCTTCCTCCTCTCTGCCTGCTTCTCTGCCTACTTGTAATCTCGCTCTCTCTGTCAAATAAATAAATAAAATCTTTAAAAAAAATTAAAAAAAATAAAAACAGACCAGGTAGCTAAAAATATTTTTATCTCCTCTGTAGTTGAGGAATTAATGCTTTCTTAAGTTTTATCCCATGAGACTGTGGGACGTTCAGCATTGTTATCTTTTAATTTTTAAAATTTGACTCATCTGGCTTGTTGTGTGCTTCTTGTTTAGTACTTTTTAGGTGTCTTTACAATGTCTGCAAAAAACATTCTTTGCCAGAAACTAAAAAGAGGACTCATAATTGTTAGTATTTACTTGTCTTATCTTAATTTACTGTGAGTGCTGTTTGAATTTTTTTCCGGTTTGTTTCATTTGGACTACAAGGCTTCAAACAGCTTTGGTTTGCCTGCACTTAACATTTTATTTTATTTTATTTTATTTTATTTCATTTATTTTTTTAAAGATTTTTAATTTATTTATTTGACACAGAGAGAGATCAGATCACAAGTAGGCAGAGAGGCAGGCAGAGAGAGAGAGAGAAGAGAAAGCAGGCTCCCTTTTATTTTATTATTAAAGATTTTATTTATTTGAGAGACAGAGGGAGAGGGAGAAGCAGTCTCATGACCTAAGTTCAAGGCAGATGCTTAACCAGCTGAGCCACCCAAGCACCCCTACACTTAACATTTTAACTTAAAAGTGATCTTAAGCATATAAATAGATTATCTCTTAATAGCTTTTCTTAAGAGGGTATGTGTGGTGGTGAGCGCTGTGTATTGTGTAAGACTAATGAATCACAGACCTGTACCCCTGAAACAAATAATACATTGTATGTTAAAAAAAAAAAGCTTAAAATGTCATTTTTTTAGTCAACTATGTTAAAATGGCAAAGAGCATGGGATGCTGAGACAGGTCTTAAGTTTCACCTTCTTTTTCTCAGTTATAAGAATAAACATCACATCCCAAAATGAATTAAGTAATAAACAGTGGCAATTATATGTAAATTTGGGAAATGGCATATTGAATATTCTTGTATGCTTTCCTTTGGGGTTCCATCAGAATGCTTTTGGTTACTGAGAACAGAAAAGCAACCTCAGATTAACATAAACTACAAAGAAAAGTGGAAGTAGCATAGCTTTTGGTTCTAGTTTGTTCTTCCTGTAACCTCATTGATTCTCCTGACTTGCCTCACTCTCTGTGGGGTTCCTCATGCTGAATTTCCTCTTAGTTGCAAAATTGCTACCATAAGCAATGGAAGCCACAGGCTTTGTTCATATCCTTGGGGGGGGAAGGGTTAATTCCCACAACAATGGATCAAAAGTCCTGAGCTTTTATCTGATTAAATCAGCCTTGACCAGATCACTGTAAGTAGAGGAATGTGATTACCCTAATTGGCTTGGTGCAAGTAGGGCCTTCTCCCCCAGAGCAGAGGGTAGGTTCAGCCTGCCTAAACCATATGGCTACTGTACAGTGAGGGAGAGGTGGTCTCAGGGAGGGAGGGTAATTGGATGTTAGCTAGGCAACCGGGTAATCATCTGCTACAAGTATAGATTCAAATATGATGATATAGGGGCACCGGGGTGGTTCAAGTCATTAAGCATCTGCCTTTGGCCCAGGTCATGATCCCAGGGTTCTGGGATCGAGCCCCGCATTGGGCTCCCTGTTCAGCGGGAAGCCTGCTTCTCTCTCTCTTCCACTCCCCCTGCTGGTGTTCCCTCTCTCTGTGTATCTCTCTGTCAAATAATAAATAAAATCTTTAAAAAATCGATGATATAATTAAATAGAAACAAAGACTAGGAAGAGAATGTAAGGGCTGGGAAGAATGCATTAAGATACTGCTTTATTGATGGAAACACCATGCCTTATAAAATTAAGACTTACTGATTTATGTCCTTGAAATGTATTCAAAATATATAAAAAATTTTAAAATTTTTATTTAAAGAAGAAAAATTTTATTATAATTCATTTAAAAGACCTACCATATAAAAAAACATTGTTTAAAGGCACAATTATATTCTTAGAATGCTGCGTTAATTGTATAGTGAGATATGTTGAAACATGACTTTGTAAAGAACAGAGTGCCGATCACATTAGAAACCTTACGGGATCCCAAGTAACTCCTCTTAGATTCTTAAGAAGTCCACCCTAGGCAGTAGAAACCATACTTAGTACAGAAAGTTATGTACAGTATAAAACATTTTCATTATGGTTTTTTTTACTGTGATTTGTTTCTAAGAAAAAAATGTTTTTGACTAACAATATGGGGAAATAAAGTTATAGACTTGAGGCCTGAGATTATCTGAGATTATGCTCATAAATAGAAGGAAACATTTTTTTTTTAAGTAACATCTTTCATGAACATAAGTGAATATAAATTATTGGAAATGAAATGGCTCTGGACAAGAAGTTATTTATAAATTTCCTTTATAAATGCAAAAATTAGGGAACAACAAAATTAGGTTATGCAAGTCCTTTAGATTTGTTTTAAATTATTTGAGCATGGAATCTGTGATAGATAGGTTCATTAAGTAATTTGTGTGTTTGACATTATATAGAGTTTAAACCAGAATAAGGGACAGGCATTTAAAATCCAGAGTAATAAATATAATATATATAATTTTAAAACCTCGTGTTGCTGATTGGCCTGCCCTTATTAAATTTTATGCCATATTGTATAGAGCATTGTTTTTTGAACTGTCATGTGTACATTAATTCCCTGGGGAGCTTGTTAAAATGCAGTCTCTAATTTAGTGGATCTGTGGGTGGCTCAGAGATTCTGCATTTCTGCAACCTCCCAGGTGACCCTCATGCTGCTGGTCCTCAGCCACACTCGCAAATCTAGAGACCATCTTTTTATTTATTTATTTATTTATTTATTTATTTATTTATTTATTTATTTATTTGACACAGAGAGAGAGATTACAAGTAGGCAGAGAGGCAGGCAGAGAGACAGGGAGAGGAGGAAGCAGGCTCCCCGCTGAGCAGGGAGCCCGATGCGGGCCTCGATCCCAGGACCCTGGGATCATGACCTGAGCCGAAGGCAGCGGCTTTAACCCACTGAGCCACCCAGGCGCCCTCTAGAGACCATCTTTTAGGGTCTTTCAGAATTTGAGGACAGAATTACTTTCTAAACATTATGTGTCTTGAGTATTTTCTGAATTGCATTCAGAAATAGTAACTTTTTTTGAAAGATCTTATTAATTAGAAATAAATATTTGCCAGTGGTGATCATAAAGATTTTTATTTATTTATTTGACAGAGAGAGAGAGAGAGAGATCACAAGTAGGCAGAGAGGCAGGCAGAGAGAGAGGAGGAAGCAGGCTCCCTGCTGAGCAGAGAGCCCGATGTGGGGCTCAATCCCAGGACCCTGAGATCATGACCTGAACCGAAGGCAGAAGCTTAACCCACTGAGCCACCCAGGCGCCCCTGCCAATGGTGATCTTATAATTGACACCAAAATTTTATTTCGATCCCTATATTCCTGATGTGTGGATAAGTGGAATAGTTTGTTAATTATTAGTAGTGATTCTTTTGTGAGTGGTTTACTGTTACCCATGATGACAAAGTAACTTCTAACAGTGTGATTCTTAGAGTATGTAGTATTGAAGGAAGATTAAATAGTAGGAAAATAAAGGTCTTTTTAAAATATATGGATAGAAAACACTGGCTGCCTTTAAGTATCAAGGGTGTAAGGTATGTCCAAATGATTGCAACAGAGAAATTAAAGCATTATTAACATTTTTTTTAACTTTATTAACTTTCTTAAAGATGACTGGTACCAACATAGAACTGGAGGTCAAAGGAAGAAAAAGAAAGGATAACCATATAGGATCATTTTTCAATTAAGAATATTTATAGGGGTGCCTGGGTGACTCAGTTGGTTAAGTGTCTGCTTTCGGCTCAGGTCATGATCCCAGGGTCCTGGGATCGAGCCCCGCGTTGGGCTCCTTGCCAGTGGGGAGCCTCCTTCTCCCCCTCCTTCGCATTCGTGCTCTCTTGCTATCTCTGTCTCTCAAATTAAAAAAAAAAAGAAAGAAAAGAATACTTATAGTAGTTGGAATGTTGAACAGAGATTTTGGTATCTTCATGAAGATACCAAAATGCAACTTTTGTTTTTGTCTCTCACTATCCCTTTGTTTTTAGTAGGCAGCAGGGAGAGAGAAAGTTCTTTATTGACCCTCAAAGAAAACTCCCTTCAGCTCTTGTCTTTTCTGGTCAGTCATAAGTAGTTTTTCTCAACTGCCTCATGGTTACTTCTAGTCATAAATATAACCTCATTTTGGTAGTTAGAATAGCCAGTCTTATGTATTAATCAAAACTACAAATATATTTTAGCATTATATCTTTTATCTTCCCTGGGGTTTTAATAGGCCAGTTAGTATCTGTACTCTGGGTAAAGAATTTTGGTTCCTTCCTTCCTCTCACTTTTCTTTGACTTGCTGGAGATGTGTCTTCCTTCTCTGCAGTAAGGCCCAGGGGAAAATGGAATTGGGAGACATAAGCACTATTTTTTTTTTTTTAAAGTAATCTTTCTCCCCAGCATGAAGCTCAAACTCACAACCCTGAGATCAAGAGTCGCATGCTCTGACCTACTCAGCCAGCCAGACGCCCCAGACAGGAGCACTCTTGCAGGTGCTACTGTCTGATGTTGGGGCTTCCCAGGTGGCAGGTGTTCCAAGATGATTCTTTTTCTAGGGGATTTTCCTGGATTCCTCCAAGGTTCCCATTTTTGTGGATATTTCTTTTGGGCACATGTATACTTGATGCCTTTTCCTCCTTGCTGCCCTTTGTGGGAGTTGCATTCCACCTCTACCCTCCTTTATGCCAAACTCCCATCATCCAATAAGCAGTCCTATGGGACCTGAGTTAAAATGACCCCAAGCTAGGTTATCTCTGAGATGTGGTTCACCTCTATCCATATGAAATTCATGTGCATTCTTTGTCTTGCCATCAGCAAGAGCACAGTTACTCCCAAAGGCAGATCTTTTCTTTTTGTCTGTTGGTCTTGCCTTTTTGCTGTAGTTCCCAGCCAGTGCATCTTCCTCAGGCTTGAATCAAGGCACCATCAGTCCAGAGTGTCCCCGAGTTGCTGGGGACACATACCAGGCTACTTAAGTGGTCTTGCTGAGGTCCATTCCTTCTAGATTGAGATGAAGGAGGTAATGAAAGTACTCTCCCCCATAGCACCCCACCTTAAAAGAAAGAGAAAGGGGTTACCTGGCTGGCTCAGCCGGTTAAGTTTCTGACTCTCAATTTTGGCTCAAGTCATGAACTCAGGGTCATGGGATGGAGTCCCATGTTAGGCTCCCTGCTCAGCAGGGAGTCTGCTTGTCACTCTCCCTCTGCTCCTCCCCCCTCCCCCCTACTCTCTCTCTCTCTTTCTCAAATAAATAAGTGAATAAAATCTTTAAAAAGAGAGCGAGAGAGAAGGGTTGGTGTGGACAGCACTTTCTCTAAAGAAATCCTTTCCCCTTCTTCTCAATTGTTTTTTTTTTTTTAAAGATTTTATTTATTTGGCAGAGGGAGAGATCACAAGTAGGCGGAGAGGTAGGCAGAGAGAGGAGAGAGGAGGAAGCAGGCTCCCCGCCGAGCAGGGAGCTCAATGCGGCACTCGATCCCAGGACCCTGAGATCATGACCTGAGCCGAAGGCAGAGGCTTTAAACCACTGGGGAACCCAGGTGCCCCTCCTTCTCAATTCTTAAAAAAAAAAAAAAAAAATTTTTGAAGG
>LNAC01000078.1:2041254-2083217 GCA_002007465.1 Ailurus styani
TTTTTTTTTTTTAAAGATTTTATTTATTCATTTTGACGCAGAGAGAGAGATTACAAGTAGGCAGAGAGGCAGGCAGAGAGAGAGGAGAGAGGAGGAAGCAGGCTCCCTACTGAGCAGAGAGTCCGATGTGGGCCTCGATCCCAGGACCCTGGGATCATGACCTGAGCCGAAAGCAGCGGCTTTAACCCACTGAGCCACCCAGGCGCCCCCTTTGTAAATTCCTTAAAGAATGATCTTTCCACACATATTTGGAATCTGGTATTTGTCATCTGTTTTATTGGTATCTCAGTCAAAATTTTGTATAAAGGGTCTTTAACTTTTTAAAGTATATGTTAGGGCTCTTTTGAGGGGGGAGGAGGGAGGTTCCTAAGCAGAAAAGAACCATAATGCATCACAATTTCACAGAGTATTTGTACGGATGGGTGATAATATTCAGTTTAGAGGAAATTAAAATAAGTTGTTGTCCATCATTTCTCAGAATTATTATATCTGCAAAAGTAATCCACAAAACAGTTCTTGACACAACTTGATGGGGCTGGTTTATTTGGTAGGTGATCCCAGAAAGAAGTGAGAGCCTGGGGAGAAAATGGAGAAAAACCTATGAAGAAAGCATTAATAAGCTAATTATTACCGTAGGCAATTGGGGAATCAATCCCTGTGAGGAACCATGTAGCTGTGACTCAAGATGGTCCCACCAAAGTGAGAGGAGGTTTTATCCCATCTCCCATACATTCAAATTCTCACCAGAGGTGTCAGTTTCCCTTAGGATGGGATAGCCCAAGAGTTTCTGAAGCATCAGAAAAAGTCCAGATGCAGAAAATCTGGTGTGGGGTGCTTGGGTGGCTCAGCTGGTTAAGCATCTGACTTCAGTTCAGGCCATGATATTGGGATCCTGGGAACCAGCCCTGTGTCAGGGTCCCTGCTTCTCCCTCTCCCCCTTCCCTCGCTTGTTTTATTTATTTATTTAAAAGATTTTTTTTTTTAAATTTATTTATTTGACAGAGAGAGAGAGATCGGATCACAATTAGGCAGAGAGGCAGGCAGAGAGAGAGGAGGAAGCAGGCTGCCCGCTGAGCAGAGAGCCCGATGTGGCGCTATATCCCAGGACCCTGAGATCATGACCTGAGCCGAAGGCAGAGGCTTTAACCCACTGAGTCACCCAGGTGCCCCCTCTCCCCCCACTTGTGCTCGCTCGCTCTTTCTCTCTCAAAGAAATAAATAAAATCTTAAAAAAAAAAAAAACAAACAACTGAGTGCCACCTACAGCATATGCTTTGAGGATATTAACAGTCAGGAACTGTCTACAGCTGTGGTGAAATTCAGGTGTCTCTACCCATATCTGTGTTTATTTACCTCCCTTGATTGCTTAAACATATATAACAGTACATCTTCCTTCTTTTTAGACTGGCACTTTAGTACTGTTCCACATTCCTTTGGTCTCTCCCCACTTAGCCTCCCACTAAATAATTTTGGGGTTGTTATGGACACACTTTTTCTTTTTTTTTTTTTTTTTCACACTTTTTCTTTTATCTATTGATTTACTGATTTTTTTAAAAAGATTTTATTTATTTATTTGTCAGAGAGAGAGAGAGAGAACACAAGTAGGCAGAGAGGCAGGCAGAGGAGAGGGAGAAGCAGGCTCCCTGCTGAGCAAGGAGCCCGATGTGGGACTCGATCCCGGGACCCTGGGATCATGACCTGAGCCGAAGGCAGCTGCTTAACCAACTGAGCCACCCAGGCGTCCCGATTTATTGATTTTTTTTAAACAACATTTTGGGGCATCTAACTGGCTCAGTCGCTAGAGCATGTGACTCTTGAGCCTCAGGGTTGTGAGTTTGAGCCCCATGCTGGGTGTAGCAATTACTTACAAATAAAATCTTAGAAAGAAAGAAAGATTTTTTGTAAAGATTTTATTTATTTATTTGACAGAGAGAGAGAGAGAGATCACAAGTAGGCAGAGAGGCAGGCAGAGGGAGAGGGGGAAGCAGGCTCCCCGCTGAGCAGAGAGCCTGATGTGGGGCTCCATCCCAGGACCCTGAGATCATGACCTGAGCCAAAGGCAGAGAGGCTTTAACCCACTGAGCCACCCAGGCACCCCAAAGAAAGATTTTTTCAACAACATTTTGCTTTTCTTAGTTAAGCATTCTTGCTGCCCATATCTCTGGCACCATCTGCTTAGCTGTTTTGTACATTATTATTAAAGTATACTTCCTCTAAGAGTTTTTTGTTTTGTTTTTTTTTAAGTGTCTAAGACTTTATATCCCGGAAATACCCTAATGGGCCCTCAAATTCCAAGAACAATTGAGTGGATATAAAGTTCTAGGTTTAGGGCGCCTGGGTGGCTCAGTGGGTTAAAGCCTCTGCTTTCGGCTCAGGTCATGATCTCAGCATCCTGGGATCGAGGCCCGCATCGGGCTCTCTGCTCAGCAGGGAGCCTGCTTCCTCCTCTCCCTCTCTCTCTGCCTGCCTCTCTGCCTACTTGTAATCTCTCTCTCTGTGTCAAATAAATAAATAAAATCTTTTAAAAAAAATAAAATTCTAGGTTTAAAGCTAATAGAGTTTTATAATAAAGAACAGTTTCTTGGAGTACCTTGCTGGCTCAGTCAATAGAGCACGTGACTCTTGATCTCAGTGTTGTGAGTTTGGGCCCCATGTTGGGTGTACAGATTACTTAAAAATAAAATCTTAAAAAAAAAGTTTCTTAGTCAAAGTATAATGAAATGATGTTTTATTTATAGTTTAAGTAAATATTAGAGTTCAAGTAAATATCAATTTACTTACTTGTATCTAGTGTGATCTTGTCAGTGTTGGGATTTTTTGTTTTGTTTTTTTGAGAGAGTGAGAGAAAGAGTGGTAGGGTAGAGGGAGAGGGAGAGAATCCCAAGTAGGCTCCATGCCCAACGTGGACCGGACCAAGACATGGGGCTTGATCTCATGACCCTGAGATCATGACCTGAGCCAAAAATCAAGAGACTGACACTCAACTGACTGAGGCACCCAGGCGCCCCTTGTCAGTTTCATTTCTCCTTAGATTCCTGGAAAGTGTTAGGGTGCTTTTGTTGGTCTGTGTTGTACCTTGTCCCCTGTATTAATTTAGACAATTTTGTATTAATTTTGACAGTTTTCATAATATTTTCTTTGGTTTAAAACCTGTTTTAGAGTAGAGAAGATTTTCCCATATGAAGCCTCTGCTTTTACAGTAATAATGAATTGCTGGTTTTTCTCTTTCATGCTCTTTTTGCTTTCTACTGCAATAATCGTTTTGGTGGTACACAGACCTTTTTTGGCCTTAGAGTGTCTTAGGCAGACCAGGTATGTATGTTTTGACTCTTAGTAGGAAACTCTGATACCTGAGGGATCTAGAAGGAAGGAGTAACAGTAAGAAAATGTGCCTTGATTCCAGGAAATCCTCTTGATCCCAGAGCATTTTTCTCTTGTTGCCTGTGTACCTGCTTTTGTCACCATGCTGCCTGATTGATTTAACATCTAATCATTTATAAAAGAGCTGTCGGGATGCCTGGCTGGCTCAGTCAGTAGAGCATGTGACTCCTGATCTCAGGGTTGTGAGTTCAAGCCCCACTTTGGGTGTGGAGCCTACTTAAAATAAAAAGGCTCCTTTCAGAAGGTTCCTGCTTAATGTGATAATTGAAAGTTAAAATATTGTCATTGAGCATGGGGATTAAAATATTGTCATTGAGCAATAGGAATTACGCAGTTAAACAGGATAAAAAATGAAATCAAACATTTTCCTGTATTTTAAATATATATATTTTTTTAACTTTTGGCACTGATTCTTAAATTATGTTAATATCACTGGTATTCTATTACTAAAATAAAATGGTAAAGATTTTTTAAAAAAGTAAATAGAATGAGAAAATTATGATTTTTTTCTCATAGATTTTTCTTAAATTTATACTAAAAGAAATTCAGAAGCAAATGGTAGATAGTAATGGGAAGAACTAGGCAATAGCTCTCATTCATACTTAGCTTACCATTTTCTCTTGCTTTTATAACATTCAATATATCAGTATTACATGGTATTCCAAAAAGAATGTGTCCAGTTTCTTTTTTCCTGCAAGCTTTTATTTAACAATTAGTTAACAAGAATGTATAGTTTTGAGGGTACTTTGACACTTGTACACAGTTTTGAGAACCACTGATTGTTGAAATTGGAAAATAGAGTTTATATGTTATTTTATTTATTTATATTTTTAAAGATTTTATTTATTTATTTGACAGAGAGAAATACAGCTAGAGAGGGAACACAAGCAGGGGGAGTGGGAGAGGGAGAAGCAGGCTTCCTGCTGAGCAGGGTGCTTGATGCGGGGCTCCATCCCAGGACCCAGGACCCTGGGATCATGACCTGAGCTGAAAGCAGATGATTAAGGACTTAGCCACCCAGGCGCCCCTAGAGTTTATATGTTAAAACATAAGCACAGTGCTGCAAAGATGAGCTCAATATTCGTTTACATAAAAATTGTTTTGATGGGCGCCTGGGTGGCTCAGTGGGTTAAAGCCTCTGCCTTTGGCTCAGGTCATGATCTCAGGGTCCTGGGATCCAGGCCCACATCAGGCTCTCTGCTCAGCAGGGAGCCTGCTTCCTCCTCTCTCTCTGCCTGCCTCTCTGCCTATTTGTGATCTCTCTCTCTCTGTCAAATAAATAAATAAATAAAATCTTAAAATAAAAATTGTTTTGATAAACCTAAAAATAATATAACATTGTATTTTTATTATACTTCAATAAAAAAATTGTTTGAATAGGTGAAAGTTGCCTTCATCCTGTATAGGATTGCTTCATTAATGTAAATAACATTCTTGTTTTGTGACCTTACAGGAGCCCAGGCTTGTGTGCTTGTATTTTCTACCACAGACAGGGAATCTTTTGAAGCAATTTCCAGTTGGAGAGAGAAAGTAGTAGCTGAAGTTGGAGATATACCAACTGTGCTTGTGCAAAACAAGATTGACCTCTTGGATGATTCTTGTATAAAGAAGTAAGATGTCCACTTTTGAGGGGGAGGTGGTAATTCTATAAAGTTAAAACCTGTTTTAATTTTTGCATAGATTTAAAAAATGTAGGAAACCTTTTATAGAGACTGCCTTAAACTTAAATTTTCTATGAGCTATTCTAGGTGATTGGTTTGGGTTTAAAAAAAGTTCACATGAAATCATAAGTAGAGAAAAGTAAAGGAAATAAATTTTGAAGGTTCTTTTAGAATTCCAGTTTTAGATCTTATACCACAAAGCCAGCTCTTGATGTTAAAGCAAAACTAGATACAATAAAAATGTTAAGAAAAACATCCCTATATGTTTTAATATCTAGAGCAAGTAGCTAATTTATGTTGATGAGTTTAAAGGGGTAAGTAGTTCAGATTCATAGTGTTTTGTGTATTCAGAAATATTATGCTCAAGTTTGTGAACAGAGTATCTAGATAATTTCTGTGTGTAGGTAGGTATTTGCTAGCTTTGAAAAATCTTTGCTTGGTTTTTATCTTAATTTTTTTGTATATTCTTAATATTAATTATCCGTTGTTGTATAACCAATTGACCCAAAACTTAGTGACTTAAAGCAGCAAAAATTTATTATTTCAGTTTCTGTGGGTCAGGAATTTGAGAGTGATTAGCCAGGTGGTTCTGGTTCAGGTTTTTCATGAGCTTGTAGTCACGATGTTGCCCAGGACGGTAGTCATGTAAAGGCTTTGACTGGGGCTGGAGGATCCACTTCCAGGACGGCTCCCTCACGTGGCTGTTGTCAGGAGCCCTTAGTTCCTTGCCTGGCAGACCTCTCTCTGGGGCTGCTTGAGTGTCAGCACAGCATGGCTGTCGGCTTCCCGCAGTCAGGGGATTCAAGACAGGGTAAAGCAGAAGCCATAATGTCTCTTATGACGTCATCTGAGAAGTCACATACTATCCCTTCTGTGTATTATTGATCACATAGACTAATCTTGATTACAGTGTAGGAAGAGGCTACACAAGGATATGAAAACCGGGAGGAAGGTAGGAGTAGGGTGGAATCATCGGGAATGATTTTTTTTTTTTTTAAGATTTTATTTATTTATTTGACAGAGAGAGAGAGATCACAAGTAGGCAGAGAGGCAGGCAGAGAGAGAGGAGGAAGCAGGCTCTGTGCTGAGCAGGGAGCCCGATGCGGGGCTCGATCCCAGGACCCTGAGATCCTGACCTGAACCGAAGGCAGAGGCTTAACCCACTGAGCCACTCAGGCGCCCATCGGGAATGATTTTAGAGCAGAGCTACTACAGTCTTAGTCAAACTAAGATCAGGAGTCATAATAAAACTAAAATTAGGAGTCTGCTCTATGAAACAGTTGTTAATATAATGACATTGGCTTTGGCAGCAAAGTAGTTTCATAGCCAGTAAGAGTAAAGTAAGGAATGCAGTGTAAGATTTTCAGAGTGCAATTAAATTCAGATGTTTTTAAAAACAAGAAAGTTAACTTAAGTATTATATAAAGAAAAGTGATATTTAGCCATCTTAAGGCTCGTGTTCAGTGACTATAGAAATGACAGTATAGTGGTGTTTATCCTTCAAGAATACTGAAAACTAAAAATACTCTCTAAGCCCCAAGAACATAGCTTTCAACTGGTCTGGGAGGTCTGACACTCCCACCCGCAAGCTGCATTCAGTAAATGTAAAAAATGATCTTTTAAAACAAGCTGTCACAAAATACCTTTGTAAGTGCTTTTTTTTTTTTTTTTTAATCAATATATAGTGAGGAAGCTGAGGCACTGGCAAAAAAGTTAAAGCTAAGATTCTACAGAACATCAGTGAAAGAAGATCTAAATGTGACTGAAGGTAAACTGCCTTTAAAAAAAATTAATAGGAGGAAGTTTGTTTTATTCTACTTATTTTTTTTCTCTTGTGGTTTCCAAAAATCATATATGTAATAAGAACAGAATTTTTTTGTCAACAATCAAGTAAAATTTACAGGCATGATACTTCTTAGAGTCCTTAACTAATTACCAATGACTCTGAATACTTGTTACTCTCTGTGGAAAAACTTTGGTGGGTTTTGTTTTGTTTTTGATCTTTAAAAATATTACTGTATATATATGAGTGTGTATGCATGTGTGTGTTTTTCATGCATACCTTTTAAGGTTACTGACTTGTTTGAGTGCTCCTGTATAGTGGATATTCCATTAGGTGGTTACAGTGACCTTGATTTGTTGGGGTGTGTATGTGTTTTTAAAAAGATTTATTTATTTATTTCAGAGAGAGAGAGAGAGAGAGAGAGAGAGAAGGGGAGGGGCAAAGGGAATTATTAAGCAGACTCCCTGCTGAGTGCAGAGCCCAATGAAGGGCTCAGTCACACAAACCATGAGATAATGATCTGAACCAAAACCAGGAGCCAGGTGCCCAACCGACTGGGCCATCCAGCACCCCTGATTTTTGCAGGGGGGTGGTTTGTTTTTTTAAGTAATCTCTACTCCAGTATGGGGCTCAAACTTACGACCCTGAGATCAAGAGTCCCATGCTCTACTGACTGTATCAGCCAGGTACCCCTCATCTTAATTTGTTTAGTAATATTTCCCAGTTTAAGAAAGTTAGAGTAGAGAAAGATTATTATTTTTCTCATTCCAGAACTGCTACTTCTTTTATTAGAATGCAACTTGGTTGTTGCTCAAGTGTCTTCTGGATAGTTTTTTTCACCTAAGGAAAGGAGACATCTTGGGCGTCTGGGTGGATCAGTTGGTTAAGCATCTGTCTTCAGCTCAGATCATGATCCCACGGTCCTGGGATCAAGTCCCACATTGGGACTCCCCAACAGGGAGTCTGCTTCTGCCTCTGTCCCTCTGCCTCTTTCCCTGGCTCATGCTTACGTGTGCACACACTCTCTCTCTCTTTCTCAAAAATAAATAAATAAAATCTTAAAAAAAAGGAGACATCTTTTCAAGACTGAGTTAATGTAGTATTGCCTTATGTTGATCCCTATTCAAGTACCTAAAACTAATAACTACAAGTATTATTTCATTTCTTTGCTAATAAAATGTCATATATATTTATTATGACCACTGTACTTAGGTATTATTCAAATAATTTTTAAAAAATATTTTATTTATTTATTTGACAGAGAGAAAGAGCACAGCAGGGGTAGTGGCAGGCAGAGGGAGAGGGAGAAGCAGGCTTCCCAAAGAGCAGGGAGCCTGATGTGGGGCTCGATCCCTAGGCACCCCTGCTCGAATAATTTTTAAAAGTTGAATTTTTTCAACTAGATTGTATACTTCCAATTTAATCTTAAATGTGTTTAGTAAGGGTGAATGAAAGAATACAAATACTTCAAAAATAAATGTTTTTAGAAAGTAAACAATATTATAGTGAGTGATATGAAACAACAGAGTTTATATGCATAAATTATGCTGACCCGGTAAGATTTTTGTTTTTCTTCTAGTTTTTAAATATTTGGCTGAAAAATACCTTCAAAAACTCAAACAACAAATAGCTGAGGATCCAGAATTAATGCATTCAAGTAGTAACAAAATTGGTAAGTACCCAGGAAATTTTAATCCCATGTTTATAAATTTATTTTCCATTTGTTATCATATTTATTATTTTTTTTACCATCTTTTATAAATTCTTCAAGCAGGGCTTGAACTCAAAACCCTGATATCAAGACCTGAGCTGAGATCAAGAGTCAGATGCTTAACCAACAGATCTACGCAGGCACCCATACTTACTGTTTCTTAAAAAAAGATTTGTTTAGGGGCGTCTGGGTGGCTCAGTGGGTTAAAGCCTCTGCCTTCAGCTCAGATCATGATCTCAGGGTCCTGTGATCGAGCCCTGCATCGGGCTCCCTGCTCAGCAGGAAGCCTGCTCCCCTCTCTCTGCCTGCCTCTCTGCCTACTTATAATCTCTCTCTCTCTCTCTGTCAAATAAATATATAAAATCTTAAAAAAAAAAAAGATTTATTTATTTATTTAAGAGAGAGAGAGCAAGTGAGGGGAGGGTAGAGTGAGAGAGACAATCAGATTCCACACTGAGTCCAGAGCCCAACGTGGGGCTTAATCTCAGGACCCCAAGATCATGACCTGAGCTGAAATCAAAAATTGGATGCTTAAATGACTTAGCTACCCAGGCATCCCTACAATTTTTTAAAAATATAACATGTTCATTTCTCTAAGAAATGTGATTAGAAAGTATTAGATCAGCAATTATTAAAACTTAGTATCAGGTCTCATATTAAAAGGTATGTTGAGTTAAAAGATTTTTTTAACTATTGAATTTTCTAACCCTGGGATCTACTCTTGCATTGGGCTCCCTGCTCAGCAGGGAGTCTGCTTCTCCCTCTGTCCCTTCCCCCTGCTCTTGTGCTCTCTCTCTCTCTCTCTCTCTCTCTCATGATTTTTCTCTCTCTCTCTCAAGTAGATAAATAAAATCTTAAAATAATACATACATACATACATACATACATACATACCTACCTACCTACAAAGTCTAACATTTCCTGAAGACTGAGTATGTTGTCTTCTCTGTAACAGTGACTGTCCGTGTCTTGCTCTTTGCTTTGGCTTCCAGGAAGTTGAGATCCAAATTTTCTGTTCCTAAAGCTTCTGTCTTAGAGACTTCATATCTGTATTCTGTCCTCAACCCCCCCATTACATACATGTAATCACATACATCATTTTCTTGATCTCTTTTAACTTTTTTCCCCCCTTTGGTTCTGGCTTCTTTTTTGTTGTTATTTTGCCATTTTTATTGCATATGTTCGTACTGTCAGATACCTCAAGTGCTCTGTGAAACAAAATAGGACAAGAAGTAATAATCTTCTGTCTGTTTGTCTTCTGAGCTCCATTCTTGTCTCTTCCAGTTCGCTGAGTAAAAGCCTTTGATAGGGCGCCTGGGTGGCTCAGTGGGTTAAAGCCTCTGCCTTCGGCTCAGGTCATGATCTCAGGGTCCTGGGATCAAGGCCCGCATCGGGCTCTCTGCTCGGCGGGGAGCCTGCTTCCTCCTCTCTCTCTCTGCCTGCCTCTCTGCCTACTTGTAATCTCTCTGTCAAATAAATAAATAAAATCTTAAAAAAGCCTTTGATAGATTTCATATTGTGGAGAGTACTAAATGTAGCTCTCTTCATTCTGAGATCTAAAGACAGTCACACCTATCCTTCTGTGGGGCCTTATGCCCCACTATTATACATGGGCCCCATTTTCCAGTGCTGCCAGATGTCTTGCTGTTTCTTAAACATTCTAGTAGTGTTTTCTTCATTTTTGCTTATTTTGGTTCTTCCATCAAGAATGACCTCTCTCTTTCCCATCCCTGTCAAAGAACTATTCATTACTCAAGGACTGTCTAGAAAGCTTTCTCTCCTCACTGTAAATCTAGCTAAAGCCATGGCCACTCTGCTTTTCTTCTAAATGAAGAGAGATTGGAGTCCAGTGCACTGCCAGCTGTCCAGTTTCTACCTTTTTTATTAGTTTGTCCTTTATGCAGTAGCTATAATTAGTCCTTCCTTGGAACCATTTGTGGGCTCTTGGGTCTCTTTCACGATACTTAAGGTAGGGTATCTATAGCATTTCTTATTTGTGTATCAGTTCACCTCACTTACTAGAGTATAAACTTCTTGTGGGCAGGAATTGGTCTTAGTCATCTTTGTGTTGCTGACAGTGTCTCTGGCCCAAACTCTTGTGTATCATGAATGGTAACTAGTTTATAAATTAGAGATTATAGCTTAAGAGCAGCACAGTTCAAAATGGAAACTATAGTAGTTAAAAGTTTTCTCTTAGTTCATCCTTTTATCTACTTATCACTTCAATTACTGTAGACCATTTCATTGTTGTTTTAGCTGATAGGAAAATCCTACATTACTGCAGCTTTTACATATGCAGTGTTTTTATTAACATAAAATCTCACAAATACTGTTCTCATTGCAAATCTGGTATGCATGAGGAAATTATATGATGTAAAGATAACAAGTGAAATTATTAAAATTACTATATTTACTGATTCCAAATTTCAGAAATAGATTATTAGTGAAAAGCTCAAACAGTGTGTACAGTTAATCATCATTTTGATAATTAAGGGAGAAAAAATAATGTATATGCATTTTTACTTAAATATGCTAAAATATCTCTGGAAGGATATATGAGAAAAGTGATAACATATGTGTGCTTTAGGGTAGGTAAACTGGTGATTTGAAAGGGAGACTTTAATCCCTTCTGTACCCTTTGAACTTTGACAAACAGTGTGTATTGGCTATTAAAATAAATTCGATGTGGGCACCTGACTGGCTTAGTTGGGAGAGCATGCAACTCCTGATCTCAGGGTTATGAATTCGAGCCAATGTTTACTTAAAAAGGGGGAGGGGTTAGTGTTTACTTTTAAAAAATGTTTTAAATATATGAAATGAAAACAAGCTTAAAATTGTAAATATGGAAAATATTGCTGATTTACTAAGATGCTGGATGCACCATCTATAATTGGTAATTCTGAGCTATATCAGTATCACTCTCTCTGTTTTCCCTCAATTTATACAGGTGTCTTTAATACATCTGCTGGAAGTCACTCGGGTCAAAATTCAAGCACCCTTAATGGTGGAGAGGTCATCAATCTTAGACCCAACAAACAGAGGACCAAGAAAAACAGAAATCCTTTTAGCAGTTGTAGCATACCCTAAAACATTTTAGGGAGGAAAAAAGTTGAATTATATTGTGCAGTTCAGTAAGAAATACATCCAGCTGTCATGGTATGTTACAAGTTTTTTTTTTTTTTTAGCAGATTTTGCACCTAATGCCTCTGTGAAAGTTGACAGACTTAAATATTGTTCTGCAGTGCTTTTCAGATGGAGTGAGATCTTTGGTGGAAAAATTACTGCCTTGTGGACTCATTTTAATTTTTTCACATCAGACGAAGCTTCTCCTGTTTTTGAAGGAATGCTATAAGAAATATCAAAAACAGGTTTTGCTGAATTTTAAGTGCCGGAAAACATAAGTGGAATGCCTCAATATATTGGTACAGATTTTAATGTTATTGGTCCAGGAAAGATAGCAAGCATTATATTTCTGAAATTGGTCATATATTTTTTCTGGGAAGTAGTATTGAATCCAAATACATACAAAAAAATAATATTGAAAGGTAAACCCTAAGTCTTGCCAGACTGCATGAGTGTGTATTTTGGCAATGTTACTTGTGCAATATCTGTATGGTGTAGAATGTGGAGGTCTGCATGCAGATATCTGGTACTGAAGTATACTGAAGGGATGTTCAGTGTTTAAGGAAAGCTAGAATCTAATTCATTCATTCATACAATCATTTACACGTTGTGTGTATGTTAAAAGCTTTTATTTTCAAATAAGAAATTCCAGACATATATTTTGCAAAGTGAGCTCAGATTTTAAAAGTGCTTTGTGCCAAAAATATCATACCTAATTTTTACAGTGCTTTACTATCAATTTATATTGTTTATAATATCTTTAAAAAGCAGTTTTCCTTTCTGACAGGGTAGATAAAAAGAGGAGTATAAACGTTTGAATGCTAGAGTATCTCCCAGGTGAGACATGTTGCAAACTCTTTCTCCTGTGTGCACACATGAGCACGGGGAGCTTGTGCTAGCCATGCCCTTCCGAAGGTCCAGCCCCCCAGGGGTCATTCCTGGGGTCCTGTGAAGTGTGCTGGTGCATCTGGCACCTTTTGCTGCTGACTGAAAATGCAATTTGGAACTTAAAGATTATGCTAACAGTTTTTTTAAATGCAGAAGGGACGATCTTTTGTCTTAATCTGCATTACGGATTTTATAACGCCCTACAACTCGAAAGCATCTCTTTGTTTACACATTTTTGTATGGTATTTTAAGATTATCACTTAAAAATTTCTATAAACTTCAGTTTGTATAGCCCTTTCTCAAGAGCTCTGTCAGCATCAAATGCAAAATAATTTCTTTTAAGAACTGATTTTCATATGTCATCATGTGGCAGAGCATAAATTTTGTGACTTGGGACAGTAGCTTTCCAGCTAAGATAATTGCATGAACTCTGCTAAAACGTGATTATCATTCGTTAGTGACTTTGTTTTTAACCCCTTGCGATATACCTGGTTTTTACAGGATTTCAAGACATGTAAAAATAACTTTTCTTGGAAAATGTGTCATAAAAGTAGTTTTTCATTGTTTGTACTAAATGCATAATGTTGTATGTATTTCCTCTGTGTGTTTTCTCTCTCTCTTTTTAAGTCTTCCATCTGCACCATCCCCATCCCTCTGTCCAGGTTAATGTTGAGAAGATAATAGAATTTGCTGGGGCATGTCCTTGCTAAATGGTCAAGAGTGAATGTTTGCTTTTCATAGTATTGAAATAATCTGGCATTATCTATTATAAAGTAATATAAAATGTTAATTTTTATGTCACCAGTTGTCTCCACTCCCATTGCTGGCAGTGGGATAGGTGTTGGGGGGAAGAAACTCCATTCCTAACAATGGGTACTTGTTAATGATTCCTCTTTCCTGTTCTACTCTGTTCAAATACAGTCTTTTAATTTTTGCACAAAACTTATTTCACGGTGAATCGTTTTGTGGTCTTTAGTAGCCAAAAAAAAAAAAATCATGTAATATGTTGTAGTTCTATTTCATATTAAATGTGTGTGGGAAAGAGATTGCTACTTTTCTATATAAAAAAGATAATCACTGTTGATGGTTGATGTTTCCTGTTATTTGTAATATAATTGTATGTATTTAGTTTTGTCCTTTTTTCTTTTTATAGGAACTGAAGAGAGATCTTTTTTTACACATTTGAATTTTTATTTGCACTTGTGTATTTTAAGCCTAACCATAATTGGTCATTTTACATAACTAAGTAGGTCTGAAAATCAGTTGCAAGTGATATGTTAAATACTTTCTCAATTTAATTCTAAAACCTCCAACATTGACATTAAATCTGCCCCTCCCTCCCCCACTCAGACCCTTAATTCTTTTAAATGACTTTACTGTTAGTTTGTAATGAATAATGGATACTAAAGAAAACACTGTGTAAGACTCCGGGGTGGTGTTTGTGCTCTAATGTACTTTTTTACAAGCTGGCTAGTTTTTAGTATACAGAGAGCTGTAAAATAACTGCCATATTGCAGAGTTCCTCAACCCTCTTTTCCTCTCTCAAGAGAGAATTACATAGCTTATAGAGTGGCCCAGATAAGGCAATATATGGTTGACCCTTGAACAATGCCAGTTTTTATATGCGGATTTTTTACAGTACTGTAAATGTATTTTCTCTTCCTTATGATTTTTCATAACATTTTCTTTTCTCTGGCTTACTTTATGATAATACAGTATATAATACATACAACATATAAAATATTTGTTAATGGACAGCTTATGTTATCAATAGGGCTTCCAGTCAACCATAGGCTATTAGTAGTTAAGTTTTGGGGGAGTCAAAAGTTATACTTGGATATTCCACTGTGCAGGGTCAGTGCCCCTAATCCCTATGTTCAAGGATCAACTGTATTTTATCTTTATTAGTGCCAAAAGATGAAATGCATTGCCATTAATTTAGTACTTATTATCAGGTAGGAACTATATCGAGTACCTTGCAAACAATAATTTAATCTTTACAACAATTCTATGGAGGTGAGTATTATTATTCCTTCCCTTTTTTTCAAAAAAGGAGGAGAATGAAGAGCTAAGTTTGTCAAAGTCGCATATTTAATAGCAACAAAGCCTTTTTCTATCCCATTTTGTAGCTATTATGTTTATATAGCCCAGACATAAAAAGATGTGATATCTTCAGTTATACTTTACAGTCTAATATATATGAATGGATTTGATACTGCTTTATATATGCAGTTATATTTTATGGAGGAATTACTACTGCTAAGAACATTTTCAGCTTATAAATGTTCTAATATATTATTGATTTCCTATTTTATGCATTTGTTTTAAAGACAGGATTGAAATAATAAAGAATAACTATTTTTCAATCAGTCTAATTTCTCATCTGAAATTATGGGGAGGGAAGTAGCCTAAAAGACTGATTTAATAATATTTAGTGTATATTTGATAGTTTCATCCTAAAAATTAAATAATTAAAAATATGAAGAAAAGCTTTTGAAGTAAGATTATGTACGTTAAAAAAAAAAAAAAGAAATAACCACTCTCAAGTACATGATGAAAGGCTATGTAAAGGGAATTCTGGCCAGCCATTTTTAATTAAAGTAGAAGATCAAAGTTGAAGGATTTAGCTTGGTTATTTTGATTATTAAATGCTGGAATCGTTTAATGAAGTAAGTTAAGCAATTTCCATAAGTGAAAATTTTAAGTAAAACAGTAGGGGCGCCTGGCTGGTTTACTCGGTAGAGCATGCAACTCTCGATCTCGGGGTTGTAAATTTGAGCCCCACATTGAGTGTAGAGATTACTTTAAAATCTTTAAAAAAAAAATGTTATCCATGCTGCATGCCAACTTGGATGCAAAAGTTGTCATAAAAATGTTTTTTTATTTTCCTAATTCTTAAATCTCTTGGGATTCAGTTTTTCAGATATTTAAGTGACAGATTCACTTAAATATATTTCTATTATTTTTAATTATTTAAGAAATCAAAGGCTGAATTTACTTTCTTCTTGAATTTTGTATTGTAGTATGTGTGACTCCCCTATAATTCTTATATTCTGTCTTTCTGTTATTATTAAATGTGTATATATTTCATCTCTTCTAATTAAAATGTTACTCGAATTTTTCTACTTTCAAAATTGTAATGGGAATACTTTGCTCTTCTATTAGACTGTAAGAAAAAACAACATGTCATGCCAGTCTTGAAATTTCCTAGTATGGCTTTTACACAAATTTATAAATTACACCAGTTAGAGCAGATTATAAACACACACTTAAAATTTAAATGTGTGATACTTATTGCTGAGAGAAATTAAAGGAGATTTAAATAAATGGATATATTATGTACATGATTGGAAAACTCAGTATTGTTTTGTTGTCAGCTCTTTCTAAATTGATTTATAGATTCAGTGCAATTCCAATCAAAATCCCAGCAGGCTTTTTTTCCTTTTTAAAGTTTAAGTTTATCTAAAAGTTAAGTGATGAACCTAGGATAGCCAGAACAGTTTTGAAAAAGAACAGAGTTGAAGAACTGAGACTCTATGATTCTAAGACTCTCCGTGTGGGTGCAGTAAACAAGACACACAGATCATTGAAACAGACTAGAATCCAGAAATACACCCACACAAATATGGTCAAATGATTTTTAACAAAGACTTCACAACAGTTCCATGGGGAAAGGGACAATGTGCTGGAATAACTAGATATTATGAATCTTAGGCCCTACTTCATACTATCCTCAAAAAATAATTTGTGGTGGATTGTTAACCTAATAAATAAAAGCTAAAACTAAGGCTTCTAGAAGAAAACAGGAAATATCTTCATGACCTTAGGTTAAGCAAGTATATCTTAGGGCCCAGAAAGTGCTTAACGGTAAAAGAAAAATCAGTAAGTTGTACATAATAAAAATTTAAAACTTCTACTCAACAAAAGACATGGTTAAGAAAATTGATAAGCCATGTACTGGGAGAATGTATTTCTATAATCCTACCTCACGAAGGACTTATAGCTGTGATATATAGCTAAAATTAAAGACTGACAAAGTAAAATATTTGCATAGATGTGGACTAACTGGAACTCTGGTTTAGTCACTTTGGAAACCTTGGCAATTTCTAGTAAAATTAAAGATGACCCAGAAATTTCACTTCTAGGTATTTACTGAAGAGAGAGAAAGTCTTATGCGTATGAAAAGAGTTGTACAAGAATGTTCATAGCAGCTTTAAAATAGCCCCAAACTGTGCCTGGGTGCCTCCGTCGGTTAAGCGTCTACCTTCGGCTCAGGTGGGCTCCCTGCTCAGCAGGGAGTCTGCTTTTCCCTCTGCCCCTCTTCCTGTCACTGCCCCCACCCTGCCCAGTGCTTGCTCACCCTCTCTCTCTCTCTCTCTCTCTCAAATAAATAAATAAAAATCTTTAAAAAATAAAAATAGCCCCAAACTGGAAACAGCCTAAATATCACCAACACATAAATATTTGCACAAATTGTAGTGTATTCATGAAGTGAAATACTAATAATTAAAAGGAACAGATTATTGATATATAAAACATGAGTCTCAAAAACTTAATGCTGAATGAAAGGAGTCTAACACACAAGAGTATGTACTATATAATTTCATTTATATAAAGTTCTGGAGTAGGCATATCTAAAATTAAACAATCAGAACAGTGGTTGCCTCTGGGAGCATGCATTGACCAAAAAAGGGCACAGAGAATGTTCTTGGGTGAGGGAGATAGATCTTACTAGGATATGTGTTATACAGATATGCATCTGTATGTGTGTGCATACACAACTATATGGATACGTATACGTAAAGAAACATTGAATTACACACTAAAGATCTACATATTTCACTGTAAATTGCACCTAAACAAAAAAATTTTTAAAAATAATGGTTTTTATTATTAGATAATTAAGATTATTGGGAAAATAATCTTTTCTGGGAAATGCTGCTTTAATGATGAATTATGTTTAATTATTACTTGGGACTACTTCTAAGAAGGGTGATGGCTTAAGCACTAGTATTTGGATATCCTTTATGGAAACTGACCAAATGGCCAATGGAATATAAAATCGAGGAACAATCTGAGTAGTAGTCAGTCTCCCAAGATGCCCCCCAAATAGTTCTGCCCTTCCCTGTACCTGCATGCAGCTACTTCCATCAGGAGGGAGAGCTTATGACTCCTCCTGAATCTGATGTGGCCCTATAACTGCCTCACATAATTGAATGCAGGGAAGTAACATTCTGGGATCTCTGAACCCAGGCATTAATAAGCCTCTGCTTCCTCCCTCTGAACCCCAGTGGCCATTCTCTGAGGAAACTTGAGTCAGGTGGAAAGGCCTATATGGCAAAGGATAAAGGACCCCAGTTAACAGTCCCAGCTGAGCTCCCATGTGACAGCCAGCACCAACCTGGAGCCATCTTGGAAGTGGATCCCGAGCCTCATTCAAACCAATCTCACTAGTGTCATATGAAGCAGAGATGAGCTGCCCCACTGAGCCCTGCCCAAGCTGCAAAAATGATCATTGCTTTAAGTTACTAAATTTTGGGGTTGTGTATTACATAGCAATTGATAATTAAAACAACTTGCATTAATATTGGGATATGTAAATATCATCCACATGGCACAAACTTCAAGGAATTTCTCCCACGTGGTATATATGGAACCAGATCAAAGGAGGATATGTGGGTCTTGCTCATAATTCCTTTTCTGAGGAAGGAGTGCTAGGCTTAAGAAAGTAGACACAATTCTTTTTTTTTTTTTTTTAAGATTTTATTTATTTATTTCACAGAGGGAGAGAGATCACAAGGAGGCAGAGAGGCAGGCAGAGAGAGAGAGGGGGAAGCAGGCTCCCCGTTGAGCAGGGAGCCCGATGCGGGCCCCGATCCCAGGACGCTGAGATCATGACCTGAGCCGAAAGCAGAGGCTTTAACCCACTGAGCCACTCAGGCGCCCAGAAAGTAGACACAATTCTGATGGGATGCTTCACACAAAACCTTTAGGATTTTGGTTGGGGTTGTATAAATATAGATTAATTTGGGGTGAATTGTCATCTTTGTCATATTGAATCTTCCTGTTAAGGAACAGCATAGTGTCACTAGATTTACTCAAGTCTGTGTGTATTTGTCAGTAAACTATGAAATTTGTTAACTTTTTTTTTTAAAGATTTTATTTATTCATTTGACACAGAGAGATTACAAGTAGGCAGAGAGGCAGGCAGAGAGAGAGGAGAGAGGAGGAAGCAGGCTCCCTGCTGAGCAGAGAGCCCGATGTGGGCCTCGATCCCAGGACCCTGGGATCATGACCTGAGCCGAAGGCAGCAGCCCCAACCCACTGAGCCACCCAGGCGCCCTGAAATTTGTTAACTCTTCTAGTAGTTCATCCTAACAGAGTATCTATATTGGTCAAGTATTGGGATTTCAAATAAGTTGTGTTGGAGATTATCTGGGTCCTTGGGCAAATCTTTTGGTCTCAAAGGAAAAAGATTGAATTTTCTTGGGTGATTTTGCAAGATTTCGGGTATAACAGCTTGTTTGAAGTAGGGGGAAGCTATCAGAGAATTTCATTGATATGACAGTCAGTTGCTTCTCAAGGTCTGTTCCTTGGTACTGCCCTGTCCCACCCCCACCTTCCCACACTCACCCTGGCAACAGGCGCCAGTCCTTTTAGAGCTTCACTACACCAGTCCCCTTTGTGCTCCCCTTCCCAGGGGCAGGCTGAATGAGCCCCTCTTCTGGCAGACAGCCCTGGGGCTCTGCTACCTCCACTCGCTTGTGGGGGTTTGGGTTCTATCATGGACACCATTACTTATTTCCCAAGCAGGCTTTTCCTTTTTTATTTATTGAATTTCAGACTGTTCATCCCCTACCCGCCAACCCCCCACCACTCTGGTCTTGACTGCACTTTGTCTTGTAGAAATTTGTTCTGGTCTATACCTTCTCTTTTTCCATCTCTGAAACAGAATTGTGGCTGTGTTTATATTATACTGGTCATTTCAATGACATCTGAAAATACCTACCTGAAATGGGATAATTCAGAATTATCTTTCCCAAGCAGACACCTGATAGTAACCAAATCTTAATGGTTCTTTGAATGCTCAGGTGGTATCTTAATGTCTCATCTGAGCATTCAGGACTCCCCAGTGTTTCACTCTAGCTCACCTTCTTACTGTGGGTTTTCATGTATCTGATATTTTGACCATTACCATTTCTAGAACATACCCACAGTTTGCCATCTTGGGCCTTTTGTATTGATTTCCTGACCTGAAATGTCCTTTTATTTATCATATAGTTGTTGACTGCCTTCCACGTACCAAACACTATAAATAATAACATCTTTTTTTTTTTTAGACCAGTCATGCTTAGACCTTGGAAGAAAATATTTTCCTTGATCAAAACTATATTTTGTGTGCCTAGATAATAAAAAATATCAGACTTGAAACTGTGACAACATGTAGAGCCCACCTACTGACACTATTGACCTTAGTTAGTCCAGTGGTTCTCATGTAAGGAAGTGAGCTAAACTGTTACCCTGAACCAGATCATAATGTGCTAGGAGGTGAAGGCATGAGCAGTGTCCGTTAATATAAGAGGAAATAACACTGAAGAAGTCTGTGGGTTTGTAGTGAAGAATAATTCCATGAATAATAACAGGGAACAGACAGCTTGGCAAGAGATACTATGGATTCTATCTTGGACTAATTACAGATGCCAGAAGCTATAACTGATCGTTTATGTCCCCTCCCCTCCCCCCCTTCATACATTGAAATCCTCATCCCCTGTGTGATGGTATTAGGAGGTGGGGCCTTTGATAGGTGATTGGGTCATGAGAGCAGGGCCCTCATGAATGAGATTAGTTCCCTTATAAAGGGGACTCCAGAATGCTCACTTGCCCTTGGCGCCATGTGAAGACACGACCAAAGATGCCTGTCCCTGAACCAGGAAGCAGGTTCTCACTGGACACCAAATCTACTGGTGCCTTGATCTTGAACTTCCCAGCCTCCAGAAATGTGAGAATTAAATATCTGTTGTTTATAAGCCATACATTCTCTGGATTCTATGGTGTTTGCATATAGCAGCCCCAAAGAACTAAGACAGAATATGGGTACTGAGAAGTGGGGTGCTGCTATAACAGATATATAAAAATTTGGAAGTGGCTTTGGAATTAGGTAATGGGCAGAGACCGGAAGGATTGTGAGGTGCATGTGAGAAAACCCCATGTTGCTGTGAATGGACCACTAAGGGTGATTCTGGTGAGAACTTGGAAAGAAATGAGGAGAGCTATAGAAGAAGCTTCCATCCAGTTAGAGAATACTCACGTAACTTGGAAATGAAATATGGATAGTGAGGGCCATCTGGTGAGGTCTCAGACAGGAATGAGGAACCTGTTATTGGAAACTGGAGGAAAGGCAATCTTTGTTATAAAGTGGCAAAGAACTTGGCAGAATTGTGTTCATGTTCTAGTTTTGTTCTACCTTCCACATTCCCAACTGTTCTCCTTGCCTCTACCTCCACCTCTCATGCGTCCTACACATTGCTGCCAGAATGATCTTTCTAAATTAAATTATAAAATCTTCTGCTTCAGGAGCCTTGCATAATATTCATTGGCATTTTGTCAAACTGTTTAGTATGACCTTGCCTTGATCTTGCTCCCTGGTCTTCACTCTATATCCCTCAATGTGCTCTTTGTTAACCTGTTACAGAGAATACGTTGTAGATCACAGATTGCATCATGTTATTTAATATCTCTGGGACTTTGATCATTCTGTTTCTTCTTGAATTCCCTTACTCTCCTTTCTTGCCTTACTTTTTTTTTTTAGACATTTAATTTATTTATTTGAGAGAGAGAGTCCAGACCATGTGGATGAGCAGGGTGGGGGGAACAAGAAAGGGGTGGTGAGGAGCAGGAGGAAAGGGAGAAGCAGGACTCCCCACTGAGCACTGACACAGGACTCGATCCCAGGACCCCAGGATCATGACCCCAGCCAAAGGCAGATCCTTAACTGACTAAGTCACCCAGATGCCCCACCTTACTAACTCTTTTCTGTTCTTTAAGAGTTCATTTCAGTGCCATTACCCCTCAGGAAGTCCTCCCTCATCATCTGAGGCTAAATTAAGTGTCTTCGCTTAATTCTACTTTTAGAATTCTCCTCTAGTGCCATGATTATATTTACATCATACGACTCCTTAATCTGTTATTTAAAATTTGGTCTGCTTCAGAGCACCTATAATGTATCAGGCACCACACTAAATCTAAGTGGTAAAGTAATAATCAATAAAGACACAGTTCTTGCCCTTATTGGAGCTCAGAGACCAAAAAGAAGACAGACATTAAGCAAAGAATTGTAAGTGCTCCAAAAGAGAAAAAGAAATTCTATGGTAAGTATGACAGGACGACCCGGGATTTCTGGAATCTTTAGGCTCTGACATTACTATCCTTCCATTAGACTATGAGCAGCTTGAAATCAGGGGGAACAGTGTTGGTTGTAATGGGCACTTGATAGAGGCTTGTGCATGAATACATGTGTTTCATGATGGAACCCTCTTTTGTATTTCATGAGGCAGCAGATTACGTTTTTAGACTGCTCTAATATTTTTTCTTCTACTGAGCTAAAAATTCTCTCCAAAACTTCTACTCATTGTTCTTAGTTATGGACTCTGGAGGAGCTCAGGGTAAGTTTATTCTTTCTTCTATGCAGTAGGCCTTCAAATATTTTAAGGTACATAGCCTTGTGTATATCCTGTTTGGGGCAGGTGTGGGGTGGGTGTGGAGTCTGGTGGTTAAATATTCCCTTCTTTCGAAGTAAGAGGGAAGAGTATTGGTACTTAACTTTGTGACTATCTGTTGAAGATGGCGGATTGAATGCAAGTATTCGCCTTTGCCACCTCTCCAAATTCCATTAAAATGACCTTATAGGATGTTTAAAAAGGCGTAAATGTCTCATATTCAAAGAGAATGGGGAGAGAACAACAGCAAAAAGTTTTGGAAGCTGGAGAGTGGATAGATTGGGATAAGTCCTCACTTGTCACAATCATATTATATCCATGAAAGCAGAACCATCAACAGACAGAGCAAGAACCCCAGAAGTGAGCCATCTTGCACCAACGACCTCCCAGAGGCTCAGAAATTGGCAGTACCAAGTGTATGAAGCATAACTTTATTCTGATGTTTTGACATCTGAGGCCTTACTGATAATGGGGAGAACGCCCCTCCCAGGGCTCCTCTTCCCACCACTTCCAAGGGATTCTTATATTCTGGGTCAGTATTCTACTGCTGCAATCATCCCAAGCCAGGTGTGGGCACTTAAGGACAGCCCCTATGCCCAGAGCCTGCCGAAATTATTATTATTGTTTTAAAGATTTTATTTATTTGACAGAGAGAGAGAGATCACAAGTAGGCAGAGAGGCAGGCAGAGAGAGGAGAAAGCAGGCTCCCTGCTGAGCAGAGAGCCCGATGCAGGACTCGATCCCAGGACCCTGAGATCATGACCTGAGCCAAAGGCAGAGGCTTTAACCCACTGAGCCACGCAGGCGCCCTTAGAGAACTTTTCTTCATTTCTAATAAGTAAATCATTCAGGTACAAATAATGGTGTCTTAGGATATGACAGAGAGGCAGGCAGAGAGAGAGGGGGAAGCAGGCTCCCTGCCGAGCAGAGAGCCCAATGCGGGCCTCCATCCCAGGACCCTGAGATCATGACCTGAGCCGAAGGCAGAGGCTTAACCCACTGAGCCACCCAGGCGCCCCTGCTGAAATTATTTAAACTAGCCAATCCTTCGTCCACTCACCCAGCCTCTCCCAGTCCTCTCATAAAATGCAGTAAAGGCTGTTTCTCCCCTGCTGCCTCTGTCATCTGCCCAACCCTCGCGCTTCCCCATGGCTCTTTGTGGTGTGGCAGGCTTCCTTCTGGAAATGGTGAATATCAAACTATCATTTCAAATGCACTTATCTCCTGATCTAAATAATAATAAGACCTAAACTTGAAAAACCAGGAATCTCTGAAAAAGAAGGGTAAAGCAGGAAGATTGTTTGAAAGAGTTTATAAGAAGCAGTTAGATACTCCGGATGGCCTTCGCCAATTCCCTACAAGCCTCCCTTGCCTGCCACCATGTACAGCTGGTCCACTGCCCCTCTCCCACTGCAGCAGATTTTGTTTGCTTTCTGAATAAATGTGGACCAGAGGAAGTACGAGGCCCAGCTGAGAGGAGGCTACCACACTGGAAACAAGAGCAGCCAGTGCAAGTCTATGTACAAAAGGGAGAAACTCGAGATCCACTCAGCTCCAAGGTCAGTAGCGAGCAGGCTTACAGCCTCCACATACAACACTGGACATGCTTTCTCTGGAAATCTAAGAAGCCCAAAAGAAAAGCCCTAAAGATACTGATAAGTGGGGGTCTTCCCAAGAACCCCCTCAACCAGATCACTCTACAGTAAAGCCACTGCTCACGCACACAACAGCCTCAAGTCAGGTTTGAATGTTCCACTCCTAAATGTGAATGCGTTGTCAAGGAGCCCATACATTTGAACAAAGCCTCCAACATCAAAGACAGCAACAAAATTCAAGGGTGAGCTAGAGCTTAGAGAAAACAGAAACCAAGGGGGTGAATAAAAGTTAAAAAGAAAAAACCACATGCAACAGCTCATCAATATCAACAGAGACATAATACAAAACTAACACACCCACGAAACAACACATGAGTAAAAAGAAAATTATGAGAACAAAAAAGAATTACTGGAAACTTAGAATAGTATTAACAGGGGCACCTGGGTGCCCTGATTTGGCTGGAGTCATGATCTCCAGGTCGTGGGATTGAGCCCTGCCTCAGGCTCCTCGCTTGGGATTCTCTCTCTTTTTCCCTCTGCCCCACCCCCCACATTTGCACATGCACACTCTGTCTAAAAAAATAAAAAAAAAAAAAAGTAGAAAAGTTTTGTCTTTAAAAAGAATAATAATAGGGTGCACCTGGTGGCTCAGTCAGTTGAGCATTCAACTCTGGACTTCAACTCAGGTCATGATCTTGGGATCATGAGATCAAGTCCTGAGTATGGCTCATAGCTCAGCAAGGAGCCTGCTTGTCCCAGTTCCTCTATTCCTCCCCCCCGCTCTCTCTCTCTCTCATAAATAAATAAAATATTTAAAAAGTAATAATAATAGTATTAACAATAACTGTTTCTTCATTTGGTTTGGTACAATGTTCATGTTAATTAAATGAAGTCTGACATGTTAATGTCCAGAGCACAGTTTGGCACCTCATAAATGCTCAATAAATAATGATTTCTTTCTTCTAGTATCTCTAAATGAAAGTACCTCAAACTTCCTTCATGTCAAAATATAGTAAAAGCCTCTAATAAAAGCATTAAAAATGTCCTGCCATTCCGTTTTAACACTACATTGTGTTAACAAATAAAAAAGTGAGATGTTTTGATTTTTTTTTTTTGGCTACCAACAAATATTCCTTGAAGGAATTATTATAGTATAAATTAGGTTACTTCTAATCACAACTGAAAAGAATTATAGTTGGCATAGCTACAACATGGAAATCAAATAATTTACAATTGACTTAAATTGTTTCATGTTTTCCTAAACCAGTATGATGGGTACCAAATGAAAAGGAAAAACATGCTAGTTAATCATAGCATAAGCTTTTTTCCTAATATGGTATAAACAATTGTAAAGTTCTTACTGTATGACATCTTAGGGTGTGTATTTTCTTAACTCTCGGAGGAAGATTAGTAACAAATCATGTGCCTGTTTGTTTGTGTATGTGTGTGTATGTGTGTGTGTGTTTAACCAAGTTGCTGCCGAGACTTTATCTAGAGCCCTGAGAAGTCCAGGCTCTTTACATTGTAATTTAGCAATGATGTAATCTGATCTGTATTTGTATCTGAAGTGATCACAGGCAATCTCACAGTCATGTTTGCCTTGAGTTTTGTTTTAGGAATGATTTCTCATGGAAAAGAACTTTCTAGAAATTCTGTTTTAAATATCTTTTATGAATCTCATAGGTATTCTTAAACAATTTTTGTTCCAAAATCCATGTTTTGGTTTTCAGTTTGGTATCAACCAAATACCATCTACCAAGGCCACCATCTATAAAACAAAAGAAGTTCTTAGATGGTTCCTATGTTCAGCCTGCTCTCATCTGCAGTCTGTAATTCACCATTTCACATTTTTACACTTTCCAAATGTCAATATTACATATGCTCTGAATATGCAGATGGTAATAAAAATGCAAATGGTAGTGGTCATTCACTACTGAATATTTTCCCCTTATTAGCTGACTGGGAACAGGAAAAGGAACTGTGGCGGGGATATGAGAAAGAGGGCATGTGTGTGTGAGTGTTTGTGTATTTGCAATGGTGGTGTCTGTAGAGAGAACTGAGTGCAGAATAGAATGCTGTGTACAAGTAGGGAACAGGGATGAAGGATGTGGAAAGGAATGGTGCTGGTCCCCTAAGATAAAGATTAAGAAGGTATGTTAATAGACTATTAGCACAGATGAAGAGGTTAAATACTATTTTAAGGGTGCCAGGGTGGCTCAGTTGGTTGAGTGTCTGTCTTTGGCTCAGGTCATGATCCCAGGGCCCTGGGATTGAGCCCTGAGTTGGGCTCCTTGCTCAGCGGGGAGTCAGCTTCTCCCTTTCCCTCTGCCCCTGCCCTACTTGTGCTCTCTCTCTAGCTCTGCTCTGTCTCTCTCTCTCTCAAATAAATAAATAAAATCTTTTTTAAAAATTCTGTTTTAGGGGCACCTGGGTGGCTCAGTCGTTAAGTGTCTGCCTTCGGTTCGGGTCAGATCTCAGGGGCCTGGGATGGAGCCCTGCATTGGGCTCCCTGCTCAGTGGGGAGCTTGCTTCTCCCTCTCCCACTCCGCCTGCTTGTGCTCCCTTTCCCTCTGTCTCTCTCTGTCAAATAAATAATTAAAATCTTAAATAAAAAATTTCTGTTTTAAAATTGAATGTGCACAATGAGGCACACAGTGGTAGGCTCACAAGCTATTCCTTTCTATATCATTTGAATCTAGCTAATATAATGGGGGAAACACAGATATACCTTAATCACCTAAGAAACCTGACTTTCCTGACTTCTCTAATCTTCCCAATTATATTCTTTTCTTCTAATCTCAATTTTTGAGATTGCATTTTACATGTATTTGTGTAATCCTTTTATTTTATTGTTCTCACCCACTAGACCGTAAGTACCCTAAGAAGAAGCCCTTTGTCTTTTGTGGCTCATGATTTTATCCCAGTATGGTAAGGGGCCTAGCACATAGTGGTGAATCTTCCATGAATACGGTTGATCTTTGAATAATATGGTGGTTGGGGTGCCAACCCTCCATGCAGTTGAAAATCCACATTTTGACTCCCCCAAACTTAACTACTAATATCCTGCTGTTGACCAGAGAGGCCTTACCAATAAAAAAATAGTTAACACATATTTTGTATGCTATATGTATTATAAACTATATTCTTATAATAAAGTAAGCTGAAGAAAAGAAAATGTTATTAAGAAAATGATAAGGAGGAGAAAATACATTCACAGAACTGTACTGTAAAAAATCTGTGTGTATTCTGTTATTTTTGGTTGGAATGTTCTATATATATCTAAGTCCATTTGGTGATGTGTCATTCAAATACATTGTTTTCTTATTGATTTTCTGCCTGGATGATCTATCTATTGATGTAAGTGTGGTATTATAGTTCCCTACTGTTACTGTATTACTAGCAATTTCTCCTTTTATTTCTGTTGATATTTGCTCTATGTATTTCAGTGCTCCAATGTTGAGTGCATAAATACTTATAATTGTTATCTCTTCTTGTTGGATTGATCCCTTCTTCATTATGTAATGCCCTTCTTTGTCTCTTATTACAGTCTTTGTTTTGACATATATTTTGTCTGATACAAGTATCGTTATCAGTTTTTTTTCCCCACTAACATTTGTATGGAATATCTTTTTCCACCTTTCATCTTCCATCTGTGTGCCTTTAGATCTGGAGTGAGTCTCTTTTAGGCCCCATAGGTATGGGTCTTTTTTTTTTTATCCATTTGAGGAATGATCTTTGAATAGCATAGGAAAACAACACTACTTAAGTAGATTTTTTTTTTGTTTAGTTAGAAAAAGTAATGAAGGGGTGCTTGGCTGGCTCAGTCAGAAGAGCATGTGACTCTTCACCTTGGGGTCATGAATTTGAGCCCCACGTTGGGTGCAGAGATTACTTAAATAGACAAAACTTAAAAAAAAAGTAATGAAGTCTTTTGTTTTATATATATAATATATTTATATATATATAATTATATATATATTTTTAATGTATAATGTATTATTCCCCCCAGGTATACAGGTCTGTGAATTATGAGGCTTACACATTTCACAGCATTTACCATAGCACAAACCCTCCCCAATGTCCATAACCCAGGCACTCTATCCCCACCCCTCAGTATCCCTCAGTTCATATATATATATATATATTTTTTAAGGTTTTATTTATTTATTTGACAGAGAGAGATACAGTGAGAGAGAGGGAGTACAAGCAGGGGGAGTAGGAGAGGGAGAAGGCTTTCCCGCAGAGCAGGGAGCCTGATGCAGGGCTCGAACCCAGGACCCTGGGATCATGACCTGAGCTGAAGGCAGAAGCTTAACGACTGAGCCACCCAGGCACCCCCATATGTATATTTTTAAAAGATTATTTAAAGAGAGAGAAAGAGAGCTCAATTGGGGGGGGGAGCAGAGGGAGAGAGAGAGAATGCCAGGCAGACTCTCTGCCAAGTGTGGAGCCGGTTGCAGGACTTGATTCTGTGACCCTGAGATCATGACCTGAGCAGAAATCAGGAGACTGATGCCCAATCGACTGAGCCACCAGGTGCCCCTTGTTTTGTTTTATTTTATGAACAAAAACCACTGATACATTGGTCAAAGGGGCCACATTTATAATAAGAAAATAATGAGGGAAAAGAAAGAATTCATCTAATAAGTAAACTAAAAATTAATAACTAAATTAATAACTAAAAATTAATACCTAAAATTAATATAATTAAGAAATCGTTGAAATCTGTATTTTTAGTTTTCTTGTCACTATGCATGGCCCTGCCCATTGGGTAAACATTTAGTTGATTACGAGGGTTTCTTAAAGTTTTGGTGTCAGTGAATGCTTCAAATATTATACATCTCCTTTTATAGGACAGAGGAATTTTCACTGAGGTTATTTGAAATAACATCCTCCAGAGGTTGGACGTAGTCCAGACACTGAGAATCAAAAAAAAAAAAAGAAAAAAAGAAAAAAAGGGAAATTCATAGGGTGCCTGGCTGGTTCAGTAGGAAGAGCATGCAACTCTTGATCTCAGGGTCATGTAGCAAATAGATTAAAAAGTAAGTTTACAAGGGGACTCCTTTGCAAGTTTGTAATTTATATAATTCATTTTTTCACTTAGATAACCATTTCCTGCCTTGTCTCACAAAGAATTAGAAGTAGTTCTGAAACAAACGAAGATATGAAGATTACATTATAAGTAATTTTAAGATCTGGGTTAGCTAAAAGGTATCTAAAAGGAGAAAGCCAAGACCTAGAAAAAAATTTTACAGACTATAAAAATGCAGACAAAAAGGACAAATGATGTTGTATTAGCTAAGCTTTATAAATGTTTGGAAGTTAAATTTCATGTTTGTTGGCTATTATATTTTCTCTGAGCTATTAAAGAATGCAGCCATAGAATAACCCTCTCCAAAATGTTATGGCTGTATTCTGTAATAGCTTATCAAGTCTTCATGTTATGTAATAAACAGCTTTATTTTATTTTATTTGTTTTTAATTTTTTTCTAACTTTAAATGTAGTATATGCACATTATTTTGTTAAAAACAAGACAACAGGGCGCCTGGGTGGCTCAGTGGGTTAAAGCCGCTGCCTTCGGCTCAGGTCATGATCCCAGGGTCCTGGGATCGAGGCCCACATCGGGCTCTCTGCTCAGCGGGGAGCCTGCTTCCTCCTCTCTCCTCTCTCTCTGCCTGCCTCTCTGCCTACTTGTAATCTCTCTCTCTGTGTCAAATGAATAAAATCTTTAAAAATAAAAAAATAAAAAAAAAATAAAAAAAAATAAAAACAAGACAACAGACCCAAAATGACATCATTTATGCTAAGCCCCATGTCATCAAACCTTGACTTACAGTTTCAGCTCTCCCAGAAATGGAATCTTAAATCAGTCACGCAGGAATCGCCTGATCAGCACTCATTACGTAATCTGCCTGACAGACCCCTGGCACCCCTAAAGGAAGGTAATCTTGCAATAACCAATCTGCTTCTTTGCCTTGGATAACTTCCTTTCCCTACTCCCTTCTGCCTATGAAAGTCTTTCATTTTGTACATCTCTTTGAAGCTCCTTTATCTCTGCAAATTGGATACTGCTTGATTCATGGATCACTCAATAAAGCCAATAAGATCTTTAAAATTTTCTCAGTTGGGACACCTGGCTGGCTCAGTGGGTAGAGCATGTGACTCTTGATGTTGGGGTCATGAGTTTAAGTCCATATTGGGCATCAGTTTACTTAAAAAAAGAAGAAAAGATTTGGACATATCAATTAGATTTCAATAAAATTAAAAAATTAAAAAATTTACTCAATTGCATGTTGTTGTTTTTTAAAGATTTTATTTATTTATTTGACACAGAGAGAGAGATCACAAGTAGGCAGAGAGGCAGGTAGAGAGAGAGGAGGGAGGAGGAAGCAGGCTCCCTGCTGAGCAGGGAGCCCGATGTGGGGCTCCATCCCAGGACCCTGAGATCATGACCTGAGCCGAAGGCCAAGCCTTAACCCACTGAGCCACCCAGGTGCCCTAGATTTTATTTTATTAAAAGATTTTATTTATTTATTTGAGAAAGAGAGAGAGTGAGAGAGAGAGAGAGAGAGAGCATGATCAGGGGGAGGGGAAAGGGAGAGGCAGGCTCCCTGCTGAGCATGAGGGCCTCCATCCTGATCCCTGGACTCCGAGATCATGACCTGAGCCAAAGGCGGAACCACTGAGCCATCCAGGTGCCCGTAAAATATAGGTTTTAATATTATGTAGGTATGGCAAGGCCAATAGATCAGGAGATGAATGCCGCAGAAAATAGTTTGTTACACTCATAGATCCCTCTAAGAGGAAGGGGTGTGCCATGCCACCAGGGGTGGGGGGACCAGGAAGCACCAGTCGGTCAGGAGGCAGACGGAGTAGGGGGGAAAACACGAGGAAGAGGCTTTATTGTGGTTTCCACTGGAAGAAACAGGCTAGACAGGGTAAGCAAGTTTAGGACTGGTTAGTTTGAAGAATTTCAGTGGGCGCTGGTGCACAGGAGCTGTCCTTCATTGTGTGGTAGCCGGCCCTGGGGTAATTAGGACAGGTGGATAGTTGCTTGGAGTGTGGGAGCTGACAGAGGAGGGAGTTGGGAATGAGGGCTCTGGGTTGGTTGCTTTGCACTTGAAAGGTTAGCTCGAGGGGTAGACTGTAGACTGTTTACTGTCTCTAGGAATTGGCTAGCCCAGGGAGGGGCTGTCTCTCCAGGGTAAGCAAGTCTCCAGATCTCAAAGCATTCAAATACAGAAAATAAAGAAGTCATCTTTAATTCTCTTTGCATTTCATTTAGGTATTACAGTGTTCCTTACTGCTATGAATCGCCTTTTGATTTAGGGTAAAAAATAGAAGTAATAACTAATGAACTGTTCGCTTTCAAATGGAAAAGTGCTTACGCATTGGAAAGCAGTATCTCCCAAAGACTACTGTTCTTATTTTGGTCATAATACTAGCATTTTTTTTTTTTTGCTAGTTGTTAATGTTAACAACAAGTTATTGATTCTGTCATTGAATATTTTCAGCGTATTGTTTACAGTTTATGTTTAGATGGCAAAATCTAACCCATCAGTTTATGGCGGCCCATCTGGTGACTAGACATCATGATAATCTTCCTGAAAGGAAAGACAAAGAATACCAGAGATTATTATGTCATTTTGTTAGCTCCTTTATGCCTTTTTCTTTTTTCTAAAAGGAGATTTAAAATAAGATTTTATTTGTTTGAGATTGAGAGAACATGAGTCATGGGAAGGGCAGAGGGAGAGGAAGAAGCAGGTTCCATCCCAGGACTCTGGGATCATGACCTAAACCTAAGGCAGACGCTTAGCTGACTGAGCCGCCCCCCACCCACCTTATTTTTGTAAACAACCATATGGAACAATGCCACATCCTTGTTCTGCTCTTCAAATTCTTTAAAATCTCTCCAGATTCATATTCACAGAAAAGAATATTTGGTTGACTCAGGTTGGCTCACCTTGTCTAACCACTGTGGTCAGGAAGTGATGAAGAAATTAGTCCCTCTGTATACATCCAAGCTACATGTCATATACAGATTAACACTATTAAAACAAAAATGGAAACATTAAAAACAGAAAGAGAACAGTAATTGTATCAAACGAATAGGATGACTATGATAGAACTTTTAATTAAGCAGTACAGGGGCACCTGGGTGGCTCAGTCAGTTAAGTATCCAACTCTTTATTTATTTTTTTAATATTTATTTATTTATTTGATACAGAGAGAGAGATTACAAGTAGGCAGAGAGGCAGGCAGAGAGACAGGGAGAGGAGGAAGCAGGCTCCCTGCTGAGCAGAGAGCCCCATGCGGGCCTCGATCCCAGGATGCTGAGATCATGACCTGAGCCGAAAGCAGAGGCTTTAACCCACTGAGCCACCCAGGCACCCTATTTTTTTAAGATTTTATTTATTTGACAGAGAGAGCCACAGTGAGGGAGGGAACATAAGCAGGTGGAGTGGGAGAGGGAGAAGCAGGCTTCCTGCTGAGCAGGAACCCTGATGAGGGGCTCAGTCCCAGGACCCTGAGATCATGACCTGAGCCGAAGGCAGATAGATGCCCAACGACTGAGCCACCAGGAGCCCCAAGCATCCAACTCTTGATTTCAGCTCAGGTCATGATCTCAGGGTCCTGGGATCCAGCCCCATGTCAGGCTCAGTGCTCAGTGGGGAGTGGGCTTGTCTCTCCCTTTCCCTCTGCCCCTGCCCCTCCCCCCAATCTCTCAAATAAATAAATACATCTTTAAATTAAGCACTGTGATTTCTAGGATACAACCTAAAAAAGGAGAAAGAATAATTATTAACACTTCTTTGAAGGTATGGTAGATAATTACTTTCAAATTTGTAGTAGCAAGAATTGGCACTGAATAATTGTTTCTTGGATGTCCTATTACTTAGTTCATTTATTGGTACTTGAAAGTTAAGAAAATTAAAGTGGAAACTCCTGTGGTTCCTCATATCTAACTATCCCATATACCATCCTAAATCCTGACCTCTACATCCTAAGTATTTTTTTTTTTTTAAGTAAGCTCTAGGCCCAGTGTGGGACTGGAACTCACAACCCCAAGATCAAGAGTCACATGCTCTACTGACTGAGCCAGCCCGGAACCCCTCCTAACTGATTTTTAACTTTACCTTTTATTTCACACATCTTGGACATAGTGACACTGAGTAAATACTTTGTTGAATTAAATAATTAAATACGATAATATCTTTGGAAACCAAAGCATAATTGTCTTGGGTTAATTATTTTCCATATTTTGAATATTAGTTTGTGGGTTTTTTTTTTAAGATTTGTTTATTTTAGAGAGAGAGAGCAGGGGAAGGGGCAGGGGGAGAGACTCCTCCCTGCTGAGTGTGGAGCCCAAGGCAGGGCTCTATCTCATGACCCTGAGATCATGACCCTGAGATCATGACCTGGGCTGAAATCCAGAGTTGGATGCTTAACTGACTGAGCCACCCAGCTGCTTCTAGTTTGTGGGTTTTTTAAACCAGAGATATGAGTAAGGTCACTAAAAATGGAATTATGAATAAGCAGAGTGGGTGTTTTAGTTCCTTCTTCTGATGTAACTTCAGAGACACTATGAAAGCTTTTTTGCTCCCCCTTTACAAAAAAAAAAAGTTACTCCCTTAGTTCTGGGATGATGTGGAAAATTAAATTGTGAGAGGTCCAGTTCTTTGGTTTAATTCTACCTCTAGGATGGCTAGGTAAGTGGCAGGGCCCAGTGCAAAATAAAACTGTGGAATCCCTTGTTCAAAGAGCAAGGAAAAAGTGCCATTAAAGGAACTAAAATATAAAGCTTTTTCCTTTAAAAAAATGCTTATATTGCTTATCAAAAGTGATTGGGAAAATAGTGATAACTGAGTAACAACATAACCAGCAAATTTTTAAATAATATTTTTGATGTCATGATTTTATTAATACAATACATAATATTTGATTAAGGCTCTGTCTTGATTGATCATAAGACTTTCCTCCCTCATATTTCTGCAAATATATTAAGTCATTAAAATTCATACTTTTAGCAACTTTATTGGAAGTAATGCCAGTCACACTTGGCAAATGCAAGATCACACATATTTTTATAATTTAAAATTTTGAGATCTGCTGATCTCTCAGAACTGTTAATGGAACTCTTAAGAGTACTGAGGCATCTGGGTGGCTTGCTTGAACATCTGACTCTTTTTTTTTTTTAAGAGTTTATTTATTTATTTGAGAAAGAGGAGATAGAGAGAGAGAACACCAGCAGTGGGGAGAAGGAGAAGCAGGTTCCCCGCTGAGCAGGGAACCTGACACTGGGCTCCAACCTAGGACCCCAGGATCATGACCTGAGCTGAAGGCAGACACATTTCACAGAGCCACACAGGCGCCCCAAGCAGCTGACTTTTGATTTCAGCTCCAGGTTGTGGGATCGAACCCCAAGTCAGTCGGGGAGTCTGTTTCTGTCTCTCTCCCTCAGTCCACGCCCCCCCCCCCCCCCCCCCCCCCCCCACCACCCCNTCCAATAAATCTTGAAAAAAGAGTATTTTATAGGCTGTGATAGATTGGGATACACTTCTGATCAATTATTATCTCTCTCTCTCTCTCTTTTTTTATCTTTAAGTAATCCCTACATCCCAGGTAGTGTTCAAACGCACAATCCCCAGATCAAAGTTCCCATGGAATACTCCCTGAGCCAGCCAGGTACCCCTCTGATCAATTACATTGAAATACAAACTTTAGTCCATCTAGACTTCATGATTCTCATGTCTGTGTGTGATATCACGATTTATAATAAGAAATATGTTTCATCTTTGTCCTTATTCCAGGCACAGAGCTCCTAAAACCCTTGGAATTAACTTTTTTTTTTAAAGTAGGCTCCGCACCGAATAGGCGCTGGATTCGAATTCACAACCGTGAGATCCGGCGTTGACTGAGCCAGCCAGGTGCCCCACCCTTGGAATTTCCTAAGTGATGAGAGAAACAAAGGTGTCTCTTGTTTGTTAATGAGGCGACGCTTAGGCCTCTCTGAGGGGGAGGGGCTGAGTTGCCAGAGGCACCTGGAGGGTTAGAACTTTCAGCTCCACCTCCTGACCCCTGGAAAGGGGAGGAGACTGGAGGGTGAATCAGGCAGCAACCGCCCATGATTTAATCTGTTATGCTTGTGCAAGGTAGCCGCCGTGAAAGCCGAAATGGTGGGTTTAGAGAGCTTCCAGGTGGGCGAAAACGTGGAAGTGCTGGGCTGCTGGTGCGACTGGAGAGGGCACGGAAGCTCTGCGTCCCAGGACTTCATCCTACGCAGCTCCTTCATCTGGCTGTTTCTCCGTTACATCCTTTTATAACACACCGTGATCTGGTAAGTAAAAAGTTTCTCTGGGTTCTGCGAGCCACTCTAGCAAATTAATGGAACCTGAGTTGGGGGTTGTGGGAAGCTCTGACTTACAGCCGGTTGGTCAGATGGACAGGTAACAACCTGGGCTTGCTACGGACGTCTGAGGAGTGTGTGTGTTAGACGTGGGGGGCAGTCTTGCAAGACCAAGCTTGGTGGGGGGCACCTGGGTGGCTCAGTGAATTAAAGCCTCTGCCTTCGGCTCAGGTCATGATCCTAGGGTCGTGGGATCGAGCCTCACATCGGGCTCTCTGCCCGGTGAGGAGCCTGCTTCCCCCTCTCTCTCTGCCTGCCTCTCTGCCTACTTGTGATCTCTCTCTGTCAAATAAATAAATAAAATCTTAAAAAAAAAAAAAGACCAAGCTTGGTGGTCTGTGGCAAGCACTCCCCCAACTTTGGAGTTGCATCCAGGAGCCCACAAAGTCTGTGTATATGCTTTTACTTTGTAATAACTACAGACAACATTTACTACCTGAGCGCTGGCAGTTCCTGTTCCAGAGCCTCAGGTCAGAGAGTTAATACTCGTGCCCCCCAAGGAGGAACTTGCTCCGAGAATGGACTGGTTTGGGGGATGTACTGGCTGATACCCTCTCACCATGGGGCCTAGCACTGTTCCCAAGCAGAGCCACTCTTCTCCCTCTTTCTCCTGCTGCTTCTGTTACTACCTTTGCTGTGGCTCATCTCTCATCACTTTGGAACCCTGAGGCACACAGCTGTACACCAGTCACCGGGATGCCTGGTCTCTTGACTTGTGTTTGGCAGGCCATGCTCCGGGGCCTGAGCTTATAGTCTCAGGCTGCCCAGCCTCTCTCTTTTCTGCTGCTCGCGTGCACACTCCATAGCCCCATCACACCTCACGGGCAAGAACCCAAGTTCAAAGATAAAATAATTTGAAGACCTTGAAGCGGAACCCAGGTCACATAGCCATGAAGCCCAGTGTGCCTTCCTCTTAGGCTTTAAACATTAATCACATCTGTCACCCCTGGAAATGTGTGCCGCTCAACTCACAGGGCTGACTTTGCCTCCATTGTTCACCTTTGTCTTGCTCTTTTCTCCCTCCCAGGTCTCAGTTTTGCAGGTTTGGGTCTAGGTTCTCTAGCTCAGAGAGAACAGGCCATTGCAGCTTCCTGGGTTAGCACAACTGCTGGGATCTCAGAGCTCAGGGGTCAAATAGTAACTCAGCAGGAACAGAATGCCCGGGTCCTGAGTCCTGGGTGCCCTGGAGTGGCGGTGGGGGAAGTGGGGGCAGGAGTAGAGGAGAGTGTGCCTCAAGTACTGGGCTATAAATGGTAGGACAGGACTGTTCCTGTTTTACAGAACGTAGTGGAACATACCATTGAATTTTTTTTAAGATTATTTATTTATTTGACGGAGAGAGGGAGAAAGCACAAGCAGGGGGAGCAGCAGGCAGAAGGAGAAGCAGACTCCCGCTGAGCAGGGATCCCACCTCAGGGCTTAATCACAGGACCCCAGGATCATGACCTGAGCTGTAGGCAGATGTTTAACTGACTGAGCCATCCAGGTACCCCAGAACACTGAATTTTGCAATCATAATTATAATTTTCAAATATTGAGAAAGACGAGAATATTATTTCTAGTGTCATGGAAAACATACAAAATCTAGTACTGGTTTTGTGTCAGAGAGTCCTGTCATTGTAGTGGTTGCTCACATACTGTGTCACATCTATATCTGTCTCTTTATCTATATAATACTGTAAAAAATCTTAATTTCTTTAGAAATAAGTTTTTATTTTCTCATTTTCTCTTCTACGAATTTTTCCCCCAGTAACTCATGTCAATGTTAAATTGTGGTACAGAAACCCATGTTACCTGTTCTCTAGGTCATTTATGAGTGAAAGGGTATCACAGAGCTTAAACAATGGTTAAAGAAGATAATTAGGTGATACATATAAACTTGGTTTGACAGTTCATGGGGTGGACTTTCTCCATTTGGGGAGCTGCCAAATAGGGCAGAAGACTAGAAGATTTTGTAGAATATAGAAGAAAGAGATAAAAATATCTGGTTGGCTGGAGCCACATGGTCACTCTTGTTGGGGGTGAAAAGGCCCAAGGGGTGGCTTGGATTTGGGGATTGGCTGACTGGATATCTTGCGCTTCTGGTTGACAGGAGCATTTACAGGGACACAGAAGTTATTTAAGTTGCCATTTCCTGACACGGCACCCCGGGGTGGGAGCAGCTCCATCTTGGGCCTGGAAATTTACTTCAGTACAAGTTTTCTTGGTCTGTGTTTCAAAGGCATCAACTCTTTCTGTTCCTGTAACTTCTTACATCTTCAAGTGAAAAATAAAAGGAAATCATTTGATTTCCTTTCTCTGGGAGGCCAGGAGAACATGGCTGCTATAGTAGAGAGAATACTATTCTAAGTTTGCTGGTTTCTTGGCTTCCTCGGCTATTGATGAGATACAGCTGGAGAGAGGCTTCCACGAGAACGAGGGACTGGCTCCCTCCTCTTCTGGCCCAACTCTTACCAACAACTCGCCCTCTGTAGTCTCTACTCACCCGTCTGATACCTCGTTCTGGTGATGCGGTAGAAGCAGGAGTTCAAGCTAGGATGGTGTCACCCCAGCCCAGAAGTCAGGAACACAGTTAACCCTAATGTGTGAGCACTGTGATTTACACAGTCTGCTTCAGAATCCTTACCTGTGCCCGGGGAGGGGAGGGGCGGATGGCAAGAGGAGAAGAAGCCCTGGCGGCGAGGATTAGGCTGGGCCAGGGAGGGGCAGCTCCCCATTGCAAGGAGTGCGAGGCAGATGTGTTCCCAGGTGATCTTTTCCTGCTAATTCTCTCACCTGCTAGTTTCTGGGTCTGGCTAAATTTATCATCATGTGCTCCTTCCTATCTGGTAGACATCTCTGGACAGGAGTTCTTGCTCGTCTAGACCTAGGATATACATCATCTCTCCCACTTTGCTGGGAGAGTAAAGCCCTTTTTAAGGAAAGAGTAAAGCCCTTCTCTGCCATCACATCCAGGAATGACATTAATTGAGTTGCAAAAGATTATCCACCGCTGCTATGGTTTGGATAGATTGTAATGAATTTTAGGGCCTGTCAGATTTCAAGGCTCTGTTTCATACCACACATATTGTTAGGAATATGAATAATAATTATAATATATAATAATTAATAATATCCATCAATGAGTAAGCTTTGAAGGAAGATAGAAAACTATTATGAAATAAATGACAGTGTTAGAATTGAGGCTAATTCAGAGCAAAATTATTTTTGGTATATTTTGAGCACCATATAAATGTCAATGAAACCAATGAGACCTAGCAAGAACTGCTGGAATAGCATAAATTCACATTTTTAGCTGCTGCGGGTGAAATGAAAACATTTGCTATGTGGTTGGTCTGTGTGAGTGTTTCACAGGACTATCAAAATTATATCTTAGGATGTCATTTGGATACTAAAATTCTTTTTTTAAATTTATTTTATTTATTTTATTTTTTAATTTATTTTATTTTTTTTAAAGATTTTATTTATTCATTTGACACAGAGAGAGAGATTACAAGTAGGCAGAGAGGCAGGCAGAGAGAGAGGAGAGAGGAGGAAGCAGGTTCCCTGCTGAGCAGAGAGCCCAATGTGGGCCTTGATCCCAGGACCCTGGGATCATGACCTGAGCCGAAGGCAGCGGCTTTAACCCACTGAGCCACCCAGGCGCCCCGATACTAAAATTCTTTAAGTAGTGATTTAAAGAATCTTGGGGCTTTTCTTTGGACTTGGCTTAGAAACCTAAGTCCTTTCTGTGTGACTGAAAGGGTTTCTCCTAGTCGTGGAAGCCTCTGTTTGAGCTTTTAAACAATAAACTCTGTCACTCTGTATGTATTTGTAGCGCTAGCCAGTGGGTGAGCATGAGATTATTTCTGAAGTTTTTAGAGAATAGAGAGATTAGAGAAAAACCAGGGGGCGCCTGGGTGGCTCAGTCAGTCAAGGCATCTGACTCTTCATTTCTGCTCAGGTCATGATTTCCATGCTGGGTGTGGAGCCTGCTTGAGAGTCTCTCTCTCCCTGTCCCTCCCCACCTCCCTCTCAAAAAAAAAAGAAAGAAAGAAAGAAAGAAAGAAAGAAAAAAGAAAAATCAAGGCACTGGGTGTGTTAATACAAGTCAACATAGTATGTAATTTAATTCATGCTTGGGAATTGTGAATTTAACCAAAAAAGAATTGGGTCCATTACAGGTGCCAAGGGTCAGAATGAGACCAAGCGGGGAATTCAGGAACGTACATAAAATCTTGTACTGGATAAATCACACATGTCAAGTGGCATATCCAAATTGTGGATTGTACCTACTAATACAGCAGAACCAAGTTATCCAACATAGTTACACGCGGCTTTGAATTGTAGCTGCAGAGAGTTGGTCAGGAGAGAGTAGTACCCAGGGACTCAGCAAATTAACATTAGAAGCAGATGGTAGGAGCAGTTTGAACTTGAGCCAAGCTCTTTGGGTTACAAAGTACTTTTCAAATTCATTTTGCTATCCATAGAGAGAGATAAATCACACCTATTAACTTACCTAATTGTCCTTAGCTTGGAGTGTGAGGTTCAATCTTGTACTCCTTTAACTTTCATTTACTAGCCATTTGAGATGGAATACAGTATTTCAAAAGATGCCTTACAACGGGTTAGTGATTTCTGTTCAATATCCTTAAGTTATTACTTAGAAAATACCAGACTTCATCGAATAACATTTATGTCAGTTTGCTCAGCACGTTGTCCTCTGTGGAACTGTTGGCTGCCACTCGCCTCCCCGACTTTTTTCAAGCCAATGTTAATATGCTGGAAAAACAGATCAGTGATCAGAGGACAGTTAGGAAGTGCAAATCTGAAAGACTGGAATACGATGGCACAAATTTTTAAAAAATTGTCCTCTCAAAACATTTACAGCTTGGGTGTGACATGCCTGGGTTTTGGGAAATATTTTGTGAGGAGTGAAATATTCTGGGAAAATCTAAACTATCTTTTCCTTTCCTCTTCTGCTTTTCCGCAGAGCACATTTTCCCCATGTATTTGCTGAGCAATTATCCTTTCTTATGAAAAATGGGTCACCTATGGAAGAAAGGAGTCCTTTTCTAGTTGGGCAACTTGTCCGGAAGCTAGACTGTTTGAAAGAGGGTTAGAATAGCAGAGGTCTTTGTGGTCAGAGGAGGGTCATGTTTGCTGAGATGGGATAGAGGTTCTCTAATTAGAGATCGGGAATACCCACCCAGGTTAGTGTGCGGGCCAAAAGCTTGCAGCCAAAAGGTTGGGCCGAGACTGGAGCTGGCACGCTGAGTTTGAGAACCTAGACCAAGGGACTTTAAAAGGAATTTTGGGGGGCCCCTGGGTGGCCCAGTTGGTTAGGCGACTGCCTTCAGCTTGGGCCATGATTCTGGAGTCCCAGGATCGACTCTCCTACATCGGGCTCCCTGCTCAGCAGGGCATGTGCTTCTCCTTCTGACCCTCCCCCCTCTCATGCTCCCGCTCTCTCTCCCTCTGTCATTCTCTCTCTCAAATAAATAAATAAAATCTAAAAAATTAAATAAATAAAAGGACTGTTGGTTACTGTCAAGGAGGAGTGTCGCTCTATTATGGACCTGACACTCCGGAAGTTATTACGTCCTGCCGGGGCCAGTTCTTGGCCTCCCTGTTATTAGGAAGACCAGAGTCTACAAGTCCATCTTTCTTGCTTCATTGCAAGTTCCACTGGGGCAGATGGTTTGTCTGGTGGTTTGGGGCATAAGTCCTGAGAGTTGAAGGAATGGAACTAATATTTGTTGATTGACCTACTCTGGTGTGCTGCCTACTGCACCAGACAGTTGATATTCCCTAAGTGTTTAAGTATTTGATTAATTAATCAAACAAATATATGTTTCTTCTGTATGTGAATGCTGACTCAGACACTGTGGAACATTTCTCCAGTGTTTCACATTAGGTATCTGGGACTTAATCAGTTCATTAATTCAGTAAATATTTATTGGCTATTTACTATGTTGGGGTTTGGGTATAAAAAGTGAAGTGAGTGGCGCCTGGGTGGCTCAGTCGTTAAGCGTCTGCCTTCGGCTCATATCATGATCCTGGGGTCCTGGGATCACCCCGTGTCGGGCTCTCTGCTCAGCGGGGATTCTCCCTCTCCTGTTCCCCCTGCTTGTGTTCCCTCTCTTGCTGTCTCTCTCTCTTCTCTCTCTGTCAAATAAATAAATAAATAAATAAAATCTTAAAAAAAGTGAAGTGAAAGAGAGACATGGTCACTTTCCTCGTGATGATTACGATTCAGGGAGACAGATTGACTTTAAATAAACATCTACAGAGATATGTAATTGCAAGTTAAATAGTAATTTGTAGTAAATACTGTGAAAGAAAAAATTCAGGGGAGGATGAAAGACAATAATGGGGAGGGAGATCTAATTTAGATTGAGGAGTCGAGGAAAGCCTCTCATGAAAGTGACATGATTATTTAGATTCTTAATTTCTGTGTTAGATTTATAACTAATGTCTCTGCTTCCATATTCTCTTTCCCTTTGATCCATCTTGCAGGTCATCTATCGATGAGATTTTTAAAAATCTTACTTTCATTAAGGAACCTAAGAGTTTGAAGGGATATTTTTTGGGTGAAATAGTCTAACTTACCATATTAGTCAAGGTAGGTGAACCACGGTTACAAACAACCCCTAAATTTAGTGGCCTGACAGAATAAAGGCTTCTTTCTTTTTTCTTTTTTTTTTTTTTTTTTAAG
>LNAC01000078.1:2083243-2109370 GCA_002007465.1 Ailurus styani
GGGAGAGCGTACACAGAGGGAGAGGGAGAAGCAGACTCCCTGCAGAGCAGAGAGCCTGATGTGGGGCTGGGAGATCCAGGATGCTGAGACCATGACCTGAGCCGAAGGGTGATGTTTAACTGACTGGGCCACCCAGGCGCCCCAGTAAAGGTTTCTTTTCTTAAAATACATTTTTTTTTAAAGATTTTATTTATTTATTTGACACAGAGAGATTACGAGTAGGCAGAGAGGCAGAGAGACAGGGAGAGGAGGAAGCAGGCTCCGTGCTGAGCAGAGAGCCCGATGCGGGCCTCGATCCCAGGACGCTGAGATCATGACCTGAGCCGAAAGCAGAGGCTTTAACCCACTGAGCCACCCAGGCGCCCTAAAGGTTTGTTTTCTTGCTGGCGCATAGTCTAATGCAGTTTGGCAAGGAAGTGCTCCGCTCCATGCAGTCAGGAGTTTGGGTCATCTCCACTTAGTGGGTCAGTCACCTAGGTTTTCAGCTCCTCTGCTGGACCCATCTCAGACTTCCAAAAGAGAGAATCTGAATGCCCAGCTTGGATTAGATACTTTCTTGGGTCCAGTCAACTGAGCTAACCAACCCTCAAACATGGGTGCTATGGTCATTTTGGTGGATTGGGACCATTTACACAGAAGGGGAAATGAGCCGGGCAGATACCACCCAACTAGCTATTATTCAGGGAGACATTTTTACTTCATATGATAGATCTTCACATATTTGAAGAAAATACCCATTCCTCTTCTTTCTCCTGAGCTTCATTCTTTTCAGAGTAAACATTGTCTGTTTTTTGGAGCTTGCACAATTCAGGTTATTTATACTAGCTCATCAGTTTCCTTCCTAACATTTCAGTTATGAACTTCCTTCAAATTTCACCTCCACTAGGAAAAGGTCCTTAATTAACGCTATTCCTTAGTAATTATTCCCTGGGTCCAAATCCTATATGACTTAATCCATCCAATCAAGTGACCCTTAACCTTTCTTGTACAGTTGAATAGCATGAATCTTTAGCTTTTAAAATTCCATGTCTTGGGGCACCATGTCTTGGGTGGCTCAGTGGGTTAAAGCCTCTGCCTTCGGCTCAGGTCATGATCTCAGGGTCCTGAGATCGAGGCCCGCATCGGACTTCCTGCTTAGCAGCCTGAGCAGGGAGCCTGCTTCCGCCTCTCTCTCTGCCTGCCTCTCTACCTACTTGTGATCTCTCTCTCTGTCAAATAAATAAATAAAATCTTTAAAAAAAATTCCATGTCTTGCCCTACACCCTTCACAAAAATTAACTCAAAATGAATCATAGATCTAAATGTAAAATGCAAAGTTATAAAACTCCTAGAAGATAACCTAGGAAAATACTGGATGACCTGAGGTATAGTGATGCTTTTACACTTGATCTTAGCCAAAAGGCCGAGAAGCGATATAGTGATGCTTTTAAAAATACAACACCAGAGGCACAAGCCATGAAATAAATAATTGAGAAATTGGGCTTGATTAGAGTTAAAAATTTCTGCTCTATGAAGGACAATATCAAGAGCGTTAGAAGACAAGCCACAGAGTGAGAGAAAATATTTGCAAAGGATACATCTGAAAAAAGACTGTTATCCAAAATATACAAAGAACTCAAAACTCAGCAGTAAGAAAACAAACAACCCAATTAAAAAAAGGGCCAATGGCTTTAACAGACATCTCACCAAAGAAGATATACAGATGGCAAATAAGCACATGGAAAGATGTTCCACATCAGATATCATCAGGGAAATGCAAATTAAAACAACGAGATGCTATTACAAGGGTCAAAATTCAGAACACTGATAACTCCAAATACTGGCAAAGATGTGAAGCATACATTGCTGGTGGGAATGTAAGATGGTATAGCCACTATGGAAGACACTTTGGGGAATGTCTTATGAAACTAAACACAATCTTAACATATAATCCAACAATCGTGCTTCTTGGTATTTACCCAAAGAAGTTGAAAATGTATGTCTGCACAAAAACCTGCATATAGATGTTTATAGAGGTTTTATTCATAATTGCCAAAACTTGGAAGCAACCAAGATGTCCTTAAGTGGGTGAATGGGTAATAAACTGTGGTACATCCACACAATGGTGCTCGGAAGAAATGAACTACCAGGCCATGAAAAATCATGAAACTTAAATGCATGTTACTACGTGCAAGAAACCACTGTGAGGGCGCCTGGGTGGCTCAGTGGGTTAAAGCCTCTGGTTTCAGCTCAGGTCATGATCTCAGAGTCCTGGGATCGAGGCCTGCATCAGGCTCTCTGCTCAGCGGGGAGCCTGCTTCCTCCTCTCTCTCTGCCTGCCTCTCTGCCTGCTTGTGATCTGATCGATCTCTCTGTGTCAAATAAATAAATAAAATCTTAAAAAAAAAAAAAGAAAAGAAACCACTGTGAAAAGGCTACATACTGTATGGTCCCAACTGTAGAAAATTCTGGAAAAGGCAAAACTATGGCGACAATAAAAAGATCAGTGGTTGCCAAGGATCAGAAAAGGGAAATAGGAATAGGTAGAGCATAGAGAATCTTTTAGGCAGTGAAAATACTCTATGATATTTTAATAACGGTTATATGTCATTGTACTTTTGTCTAAATCCATAGAATGTACAACACCAAAAGTGAACTAACTGTAGGTTACAGACTTCAAGTAATTGTGATGTGTCTATGTTGGTTCACCCTTGGTAAAAAAAGTACCATTCTAGTGAATGAGATTGGTAATGAGCGAGGCCATGCATGCGCAGGGGCAGGGAGTATCCTGGAAATCTCTGTGCCCACCTCTCAATTTTGTTGTAAACCTAAAAATTTAATATATGTATATATGTATGTATATATATATATGTATGTGTATATGTATGTATATATGTATGTGTATATATATATGTATGTATATATGTGTATGTATGTATATGTGTGTGTATATCTATATCTATATCTATATATTTATTTATTTATTTAGGAGAGGGTGGTGGGGAGGAGCTGAGGGAAAAGGACTAGCAGACTCTGCGCTCAATTCTGGACCCGGACGTGGGGCTTGATCCCATGACTCTGAGATCATAGCCTGAGCAGCAATCAAGAGTCTGACATTTAACCAACTGAGGCACTCAGGCGCCCCATAAACCTACAATTCTTTAAAAAAAAAAAAAAGTCTTAAAAAAATTCCATGTCTTGCCCCTTTGAGGATGAAGATCATGTCTTCTTCTCCTTTTAGATTCATAACAACATAGTGCTAACTATGTTCTTTTCTGAATCCTATTCAAAGACATAATAATAGGTCTCTTCTCAGGAATATTTTTATGTTTCTAGAAGCCAGGACATATTCAATTATTATTTGCTTCTGTATGGTGCATTGTCTTTTAATTGGTCTAAGGGATGGTATAGTTTATTCGTCAGAAAGGCAAACTCCAAGGGTGCTGAGCTGGCTCAGTCGGTGGAGTGTGCGACTCTTGATCTCGGGGTTGTGAGTTTGAGCCCCATGTTTGGGTGTAGAGATTACTTAAAAATAAAATCTTAAAAAAAAAAGCATACTCCAAGTTACCATTTATTGAGGTCTGCCAAGTACTAGGAACTCCGCTAGGCACATTTCTTTTTTTTTTTTTTTTTATTTATTCATTTGACACAGAGAGAGAGAGATTACAAGTAGGCAGAGAGGCAGGCAGAGAGAGAGGAGAGAGGAGGAAGCAGGCTCCCTGCTGAGCAGAGAGCCCGACGCGGGCCTCGATCCCAGGACCCTGGGATCATGACCTGAGCCGAAGGCAGCGGCTTTAACCCACTGAGCCACCCAGGCGCCCGACATTTCTATGTATTATCATTACTCTTTCCTGTTACGTTGAATGATAACAGGCCTGTGAGCCTATTATTATTTCTACGATCACACAGCTAATGACCAGCTTATCTAATTCTGGAACTCGAGTCTGTCTGAGTTTCCAAGTTCTTGCCTTAACCACAACTATACTGACACTCCTTGATAAATTAATAAATTAAATGAATAATAAACGGGCATGGCAGCTCTGTACCTCCTCATTCCCCGCACTTCTCATGATGGATGCCTCATCCCACCTTCCTGCTTTGTCTGCTCTGGGCTGTACTGATCAGAAAAGAGATGTCTTTTATTGAGGGGAGGAAATGTATTTGCTTTAGTAGTTATTAGAAATAGAGTATGGGAAATCAGTAACTTCAGGGGAGGCACTGGAAGTAACAGACAAGATAAAGAGGATGAGGTTGTCTAGTGTTTCCATTTCTGTGACTGGAGTGCAGAGAGCCAAGAACAAAGCTGAAGTTTAGCCAGGAGGAGGAGAGGGTCCAACTGTAATTGAAGTCCGCAAGCGTACTCCCACGTGCCTGGATTTCAGGATCCCCTCCTCAGTCTCCTAAGAGAAACATGCAAATGAAGTAAATAGTAGTTAGGGCCGAAGTAACCTGTGTCATTAGGGCTGAAGCCATCTGTGGTATCATGAGCTTCATTTGGAGAATGATCTTGATCATGGTTTTAGGAGGGGTTCACATCCCAGCAAAGGAAGAGACTACAAGTATAACACTTGGAATTTACGTCAGAGAGTTTTTACTACATGAACTTAATTTCTTTTGGGGCACTGTGGGCTGGTTAATGTGCTGCTAGACTGATATGGTTAGTTTGAGGATAAACTGAAGAATCCGTTAGTCCGTGTGGCCGCGTCTGTTCCAGCTGATAACTGTGTGTGCGCAAACATTTGCTCCACGTTCAGCAATGAGGGACCATGGAGCTTATCTTCCTGCTGGTTTTTGTGATTGCAACTGGATTAATAGTTATTATATGTAATTATTAATATTATTTGTGTATATAATATTATAATTATGTATTATAATATTATAAAAATATTGCTGTTACAGTTATTCAACTTGCCCCCTTCTATACTCCTGTCCCCAGTTTCTATCAGGATGGCTGAGCCCACACTAGGCCTTAGGATAGGAAGGGAGTCAACATTCAGGGCTGCCACAGGAACCCTTATTCCCTTGTAAATAAACTCTTTCCCCCCGGCTTTTCTCCATAATGCTCCCTCCAGGTTGTGGCTTTCACTGAAATCTAAACTCCACAGATGACTAAAGAAACGGTTGTACCAGAAACAAACTGAGGGTTTCAGAGGGGAGGGGGGATGGGGGATGGGTGAGCCTGGTGGTGGGTATTAAGGAGGGCATGTGTAGCATGGAGCACTGGGTGTTATACGCAACGAATCATGGAACATTACATCAAAAACTAATGATGTACTGTGTGGTGACTATCATAACATAACAATAATAAAAAAGAAAAGGCTGTGATGGTTAATGTGCGGGTACTGACCTGTCGTTCAGCTTTGTCTGTGGCGCCTTGTGAACCAGCAGTGGTCAAACTCTAGCGAGCCCCAGCGTCACTCGGGGAGAGCTTGTTAAAACGCAGATTTCTGAGCCCACTCTCTGTTTCTGATTCAGTAGGTCTGGAGGGAGCCTGGAGTTTGCATTTCTAATAGGTTCCTGGCTGGTGCCCGTATGGCTGGTCCAGAACCTATGCTCTGAGAATCACTGTTGGAAATCATGACTCTCTCACTCTGGTGAAAGTGTTCATCTTCCTTTGTTCCCCTTGACGTTACACTATACTATTCACTCTCTCAGTTGTAGCTCTTGTCTACTGACGTTCCAGTCACCCCATACACACACTTTCAGAAGATCTTATGGCACTGTGAAATAATAGAAAAAATACGTATTGGTCTTTGTCCCTGGTTACTGGAACAGAAATGATAAGAACACTAGGGGGCGCCTGGGTGGCTCAGTGGGTTAAAGCCGCTGCCTTCGGCTCAGGTCATGATCCCAGGGTCCTGGGATCGAGGCCCGCATCGGGCTCTCTGCTCGGCAGGGAGCCTGCTTCCTCCTCCCTCTCTCTCTGCCTGCCTCCCTGCCTACTTGTAATCTCTCTCTCTGTGTCAAATGAATAAATAAAATCTTTAAAAAAAAAAGAACACTAGGAACATCTCTTGTTCTAATATTTGCCTTTGACCTCCATCCCTGCCATAGGTCTCCTAAAACCCTTGTGAATTCCTAAACAATAAGAGCATCTTTTGTTTTATTAAGTTTATTCTGGTGAGCTCCTGGATGGCTCCCAAGATGGGGGCTGGTCCCCTGAAAGACCAACCTAACATTAAAAGCTTGGAATTTTCAGGACCCCCCCCCACCTCCAGAGAGGGAAGAGGGGTTAGAAATAGTAAATAATGGATCATGCTTACATGAGGGAGCATCCGTAACATCCCAGTGCTGTGGGGTTCAGGGAACTTCTAGGTGGGTCACACCTCAACATCGGGTGACATACCTTGACTCCAGGGGACAGCAGCTCCTGCACTAGGAATGCTACCAGACCTCGCCCTATGTATCTTTTCATCTGACTGTTCGTCTGTGTCCTTCGCATATCCTTTAATAAACTGGTAAACCTAAGTGTTTGCCTGAGTTCTATGAGCTGCTCTAGTAAGTTAATCAAACCCAAGGTGGGGGGCTTTGGAACCTCCAATCTATAGCCAGTTGGTCAGAAGCCCAGGTGATAACTTGGGCTTACAGCTGGCATCTGATGTGTGTTTTGCAGGTGGGGGTGGCCGTCCTCTGAGACTGAGGCCTTAACCTGTGGGATGTGACCCTATTTCTGGGTAGAATTGAGTAAATTGTAAGATACCCAGCTGGTGTCCTGGGGAGTTGCTTGGTATGGGGAAAACCTCCTACATCTAGAAGTGACCAGAGGTGAAGTGTTCTGGGTAAAAGTAAAGGAGACTCCTAGAAAAGAAACGTAGGGAAGAACTGGGTTTTCCTCACAGAAGGAAGAAGAGGAGTTTTCCCATTACAGATGCCCTGCTGACTGTCTTCCCGCTACTCCAGCTCCTGAGATTGTCTGAGGACTCTCACCATCCTTGCGACCCTCTTGCATCCTAGCTCCCAGAATGTCTTTGCTCCGCAGGTCCACAGATTTTCCCCTCAACTCTTAAATCTCATTGCTATTACCCACTTGGAGAGTTATAGCCTGAAGCTTATCATCGTTCTGACCTTCTCCACCACATACGATGTGAATTGTACTTTTCTTCTCTGTAACCCTAACTCCTGCACTTAGTTCTTGGCTCTCCCTGCGACTGTACTATTTGAGCACAAGGAGAGCTTGATCACCCTGATCCCTTTATTTAATTCATCTTTCATTCCTTAGCTTCTAGTCCTCTCTGCAGCCTGGAACCCACTGTTGATCATTAGAATGACTCTCAATTTACTTGCTGTCTTATCTTTCCACCACTCTTTCCAGTGGCTAATGCTGTTATCATTGCCACAACCTGTCATTTCTGTTTTTCAGGGCGCTGGCAGAGGCGATGAGATAGAAACATGAAGAACTGCAGTATAGAGTGGTATTTCCTAACAATTAGAAGCGTAATACAGAAATCCATGACCCTGTAGAGAGTACATCTAGTTAACGATGATCAGAAAAAAATCTTCAGGTCTATCACAGAAGATACAAATAGGAATCAGACACTACTGGACTCTCACGGGCTTTAAGTATAGGAATGGTGTAATTTATATTAGTTTCACTGATAGGCTCTAGTGGGTTTTAGAAAGAGAATAAGTTGTGTCTCTTTTAGGATGATTCTCTGTCCATTATGTGGTATGAAAAACCTTCAGGGCGCTCAAATGAATATTTTATTTTATTTATTTAGTGTTAAAGATATTTATTTTAGAGAGAAAGAGAGTGTATGTGAACAGGGAGAGGGACAGAAGAAGAGGGAGAGAGAATCCTCAAGCAGACTCCCCACTGAGCGCAGGGCCAGATGCCAGGCCCCATCCCGGGACCCTGCGTTCATGACCTGTGCTGAAATCACGAGTCTGCCGCCCAACCAACTGAGCCACCTAGCCGCCCCTCAAATGAATAAATTTCAAAACGCAATCCATCACCTATGTGTGTGCATCAGTATGCACGTATATTTGTTGTGTAAATATAGAAAAATCTGGGGAGGATAAAATACTGTCTTGTTTTATCCATCAGCATGTTGTTTTCATTTGTGAATAAGTAAATGCTCCCCTTTACAATGTAAACTTTTGCAGGAAAATTAAAAATATTTTGGTGAAGAAGGCTGCCTTAGGGGAAAAGTAGTAGAAATAATACTTATGTTTCCTGAAGTCCTACTGTATGTCAGGGATATGTCACCTCATTTATCCCCCACCATTGCCTGGCAAGACTGTAGTAGGTGTTGTCTTCATTTTGCAAATAGGACTCAAAGAAATTACAGTAGTTCATCAGTTCTCAGATGACATTTTAAAAGAATATTTGAATGAATTGCATGAATCTTTTTTTTTAACTTTCAGTTTTTTTTTGTAATACTAGTTCATTCACATATAGTATCATACTGGTTTCAAGAGTGAGTGATTCTTACCATTGGTGGTGTCTTAGATTTGATAAAATAAGTTGCACTGTGATTATTACATATAATATTCTCTCTCATTCATGGTTGAATTGACTCTAATTCCTGTACTTTTTTCCCCATTAAATTGCATGATCATGTCTTTTTTTCCTATTTTTTTCCCTAAATTTATTCTCATAATTTCAACCCCCCATGTGGGGCTGAAACTCATGACCCCAAGATCAAGAGTTGCATGCTCTTCCAACTGAGCCATGCAGACACCCCAATTTCACGATCTTTTCTAACAAAAGCAGACTTTTTGCTCCTTCTCCAAATTTTTTCTCTCCTGCTTACACACACACACACACACACACACATACACACACATTTCCTCCCCCTTTCTCTCTCTCACATGTCTTTATATCTTGGTCCAAGCTAAAAATATCCTGCTAGTAAGATGCTCTGCCTTATGTCAGGCCTTATGCTTATTTTGAGTTTAGCCACGGTGAACTTCATCTGTCAGACTGAAGTGTTTGTCTCTTTTTCCTGCTAAGTGACTCAGTTAATCTGTATTGTTTGATTCCATTTTACCCACAACCCTTTAGAATCAGGTGCCTTGACACTGGGGAGAAGCTAACCCTCTCTGATAAATATGGTTAATTGGACACGTTAGTTCTGACTGATACAATAAAGGTTTTTATTTTGCTTGGGCAAGGTAGCTGCCCTAGGCCAGTGCTTCTCACTCTGGCCCCGCCACCTGAAATACTTAGTCTACCTTCTTGGAACATCAATTGTGGTTGAAGATTTGCTTGAAGGGAAGTAGGACATGGAAAAAAAGGTCAATGAAAATCTTTGAAAGAAATTTTTATCTTAAAGCAAATGTGAAGATATTATTGAACAGAATGAAATATCCACATGCATTTTAAGGTGAAACTTTAATGATATTTCGAGCTCGTGGTAGACTACTCATGGCAACTTGCAGTCGAAACTACAGGTTTTAGAGCAAGACTTTGAGTCCCAGCTCCACCTTTTTCTAGCCGTGTGTCCTTGGGCAAGTGGCTTAACCTCTTTGTGTCTCCGTTTCCTGATCTATAAAATGGGAATAGTAGTATCACCTGCGTTATAGGGTTACCCTGGGAATAAATGACAAGCGTGTGTTTAATGTTAGAGCAGTGGCTGGAACAGAGTGAACTCTCATTAATGTTAGCTCTTTTCATTTTTATTTATGCTTCCCAGTGTCCCCCAGGGCAATTCTTTTGTTCTCCTCTTTTTGTTAAGGTGTCTTGGTGCCAGAGTTCTAGAAGTCCTTCCCCAGGATTCTCTGCAGTGTGCTGCGCTTGCTTCTTTTCCGTTGGTCTTTTGTAACGTTTCAGGAATGTGCTGTTTTCTTTTCTCTTTTCTTTTTTTGCAGCACCATTAAAAACAAAGAGTAGCTGTTTTAGGAATTTGGGAAATGAAGGGAAATAAGTCTCAGTGTCAGTCGTGTTTAAAATGAAATAACCTCATAGTTGGGAAGAGCAAGCCGATAGTTAAGATTTCAGGGGTCTAGCTGTGAGGAATTTCAGTCTCAGCTCCCTTTGAGACCACGGCTTGGATGCGGCTGGTCATAAAACACGAAGTCTGTAATTAAAGCTTTCTCTTGTAAGACTTGGGATATGTGCAGTCTCATCTGGTTATGGCTCATTGGGGAATGAATTTTCTGACGCAAATGAGGTTAAAAAAAAAAGCATAGCGTCTCTTTATTTGGTTAACATTATTTCTGCACTTTATTTTTCCTTGTCAGCTTAAAAAGGAAGAGGGAAAAAGTAAAGCACTCTGCCAAAACTTGGCAGTCGAATTTCAGAGAGCACCAAGTCCCCGCCTACAGCAACGTTTGAAGTGGCTGTGCTGTGAGGGCCTCATAGCCTCTCCCTGATGCATCAGATCACCCTGTTCTGCATGGTGAAGAAAGCTCCAGAGCCTGGAAGCCACGTGAAAAGACCCGTGTAGGACTAGAAGGCACCTGGCCTCTGTTCTCTCTTGCCTCCCCCATCTAATAGCATCTTGGGCTCAACAGTACGGGAATTGGAGGGCAGGTCCTGCAATTTCCCATTGACATGGCTGCCCTCAGCTCTGCCACCTCCTCCACTGTCAGAACCTAAATATTTGAAGGGCAGAGGGCAGGGGATTGGAGAGCAGTAGGAACTGACCCTTCCTTTGCTCTTCCCCTTCACTCACCAACATCTTCTAGGCTCGTGATTTTTGCACCTACAATTAAAGCATACAAATATCGACTATATCTTACAGTGATTGAGCGCTTCACAGTTGCTATGTACCACGCTAACCTCACAACATTAGAGAGCAGGTATTGTGTCTATATCAACGGTGAACTTGACGCAAGAAAAGATTGGGGAAATTGTTCAAGTCACAAGTAGGTCAGTGCAGTGGTCAGGGTATTCCAGAAAAACAAAACCAATGGGATATATATACATCCTTCCTCTTCTGCCTTTTGTTTCATTCAGGCCTTCCATGGATTGGATGATGACCACTCACATTGGGGAGGGCAATCTACAGAGTCGAATTCAAGTGCTAATCTCATCCAGAAATACCCATGCAGACACATCCAGAAATAGTGTTTAATGTGGGTACCCTGTAGTCAGTCAAGTTGATACATAGTTAATCACCAAAGGTGGAAGTATCAGATATTGAACCAGATCTGACCGTTGGGTCAGAGTCTGCTCTATTGACTTGCTATAGGTGTGTAACAAATCACATCATACAAAAGCAAGCACTCATTTCTATAGTGTCTGCAGGTCATCCGAAGTGTTTAAGTTTGGCTTGCTTAGGTGGCTGGGATGGTTCTGCTCTTCGTGCTTCTCATCTTCCTCCTGAGACCAGCAGGTTAGCCTGGACATGTGTAAGAAGGAAATTGGAAAAATGCAAGGTCTCTTAACGCCAACTCTTGAGATTGGTATACTCACTTCTGCCCTGTTTCAGTTCTTCAAGGTAAGTCACCAGGCTGAGCCCAATGTCAAGAAGCAAAGAGATACACTCTACTTCAGTGGGATATAGTGGATGCTGTGGTGTACTTCTTGACCCCCTTTCAAGAACTATTCTTATTCCCTTAGCTGCTAGGAATATTTATTGCTGAGGATGGCTCACAGCTAAGGCCCCCCAACACTCCCATCCTCCCACTTCCACCCTCACCCCTGATTTCCCATCCCCACTGCCTGCTAGGAACTTTTTGGCTCAAGGTTGCCCCCTTAGGGCATGCACATGCAATCACCAGTCAGGTGTGACAGTACAAAGACCCAACCCCTTTCCTCAATTCAGAACATTTCCCAAGGGCCATCCCAGCTCCAGAGCCTCCCATGGGTTTGGCTGAGGCCTTGGCTACAATTGACTTGGTCCCATTTTTCTCCCTTGCCCAGTCTTACTTCCCTTACTCTGTTCTCCAATTAGTGCTCCCAAGCACTCCGCAATAATTACCACATGCAAATCTAAACTTCAACATGGGAGGATTTCCAAAGACGGTGGTAAAGGGTATGGATAGAATATAGGAAAGCTGGGACCAACAATGCAATTCACCACACCTTTGCCTTTAACAACTAGACTGAACTGCATCCCAGAGTAGAACGAAAGTGTGTATTGGAGAAAACAGTCTCTGTCTGAAATGGTCTAATGTGTACTCAAACCATTAATACTGGACCTTGAACTATTTTTGAGGTGGAACTCAGTTTGCAAAGGTGATCTTGAAGAGTTGTGGGCAGATAGAAATTTTGTAAATTGAATGAAATTCCAACTGTGTGGTCAAAGTTCAGTATTCTATTTCTTTTTCTTTTCTTTCTTTTTTTTTTGGAAGTTCAGTATTCTAAAGGTAAAAATGCAGTGTGTTGTTTTATGAATAACTGTCTTAATAACGTTGATTTTTGTCCATATCAGGATGTTATGTATCAGCAGTTAATTTCATTTTTTATAAATAAACCCCTTCCCTATCTCAAAAAACAATTCCATGTATGAAATTATGGCATGTTGGGCGCCTGGGTGGCTCAGTGGGTTAAAGCCGCTGCCTTCGGCTCAGGTCATGATCCCAGGGTCCTGGGATCGAGGCCCGCATCAGGCTCTCTGCTCAGCAGGGAGCCTGCTTCCTCCTCTCTCCTCTCTCTCTGCCTACTTGTAATCTCTCTCTCTGTGTCAAATGAATAAATAAAATCTTTAAAAAAAAAAAAAAAGAAATTATGGCATGTTGACATAAATTTATTTTTGGTCCCTGGTTCTTAGCGGATTTACTTTGCATCAGTTTTAAACTGATGGGAACCTTAGTGAGTTCGAGGGACTCCGGGGAGAGGTATGGGCGCAGGATGAGTGGAAATGGGCACTATAGATACACTGAACAGAGCACATGAACATCCCAGCGAAGGAAACCTCTGGCCACACAGTGTTCCTCCAGAAAAAAGCAGGAGCTGAGAAAGTAGAGAATTTGCTCTACTCAAGGATGGGTATTTTTTTTTTTAAGATTTTATTTATTTATTTGAGAGAGATATAGCAAGAGAGAATGAGTGGGAAGGAGGAGGAGAGTGGGAGCCCGATGCTGCTGGACTTCATCCCAGGACCCTGGGATCATGACCTGAGCCAAGGCAGATGGTTAACCGACTGAGCCACCCAGGTGCTGCAGGGATGGGTCTTGGTAAGACATTACAGAAGGGCAATTCAGGGAGGAAATTAAGAGGGTTTTGTTTTTGTTGTCATCATCATCCCAGTGTGGGGTTTGAACACATGGCCCTGAGATCAATATCTGAACTGAGCTCAAGAGTCAGACATTTAACGGACTGAGCCACCCAATAGAATATTACTTACACAGCTGTTTGTCATCTCCAGGGGTGTGAAGAAGGGCCAGCAGGGCCAGAGGGCAGATCAGAACACTGGTAGTTGAGGGGCTGGAGGCCCCGGGAAGAGGGAGAAACAGGCTCATATCAGTGATAGATCAACAAAAACTTCTTCAACACGTGTAATCTACAAGTCATGTTTAGCATTTATTATTTTATTTTTTTAAAGATTTTATTTATTTATTTGATACAGTGAGAGAGATCACAAGTAGGCAGAGAGAGGCAGGCAGAGAGCCTGCTCCCGCTGAGTAGGGAGCTGGATGCACGGCTCGATCCCAGGACCCTGAGATCATGACTTGAGCCGAAGGCAGAGGCTTTAACCCACTGAGCCACCCAGGCGCCCCACAAGTCATGTTTATATTCATTTTCCTTCTGTTTCCTGTATTTGTCAGGGTCTAGGACATATTCTTGATATTTTATTTATTTTTTATAGATTTTATTTATTTGGGGGAGAGAGAGAGAGAGTGAGCATGAGCCAGGGTGACGGGAGAGGACAGAGGAGAGGGAGAAACAGTCTCCCTGGTGAGCAGGGAGCCTGACTGAGCAGGATTCTGTCCCAGGACCATGAGATCATGACCTGAGCTGAAGGCAGACACTTAACCAACTGAGCCGCCCAGGTGCCCCAAATCCTTATATTTTAAAAGAGAATTTAGTACAAGGAACTGGATACACGGGAGATGACAGAACTGAGAAGCCTAAAGTGGGACAGCACAGCATCCCTGAGATTATTAAGAGTGGGAAGCTCCTACCACTGCCTAAAGCTGAAGAGGCCACAGGATCTCGGGCCACCGCACAGAAGCTGGAAGGCAGCAGGGCTTGCTGTGAGCGCTGGGTCCACAGAAGAGAGGGTGGCTGCCACAGACAATGCCTGGAGCAGAAAGAGATGGGGAGAAATGCCTGGCTTCTCCCTGTCTTCCCCCAGTATTCCTTCAGAGCCTCCTGTTGGCTGAATTGAGGCCGAAACCAGAGGGCAAAGGAAGTTGGAAAAGCTTCTGTATCTCATGATGCAGAAGAGGGCCGAGGAGGGCAGGAAATGGATCCAAGGGCAAAAGAGGCCCAGAGGAGCCCATGTCCTCAACTTGCCTTCTCTCCATGGAAATGTCTTCCTTCTCTTCCATTTCTGAGTCTCTGATCCCTGAGACTGGCCTCATCCAGGCTACCTTGGCAGCTGGTTTCCAGTTTGGCACAGGTGGTAGGTGGCACAGGCAGGAGATTGGGATGTGAGAGGTCCCAGATTATTGGAAAGATCAGATTATTCTCTGCCCCCCCCAGCCCCCGCCATGACCCTGGCCACTCTCTCCCTGTTAGAGGTGCCACTGGTGGGCCTCTTCTGCATGGCTTCCAGGCTCACTAGGACTCATTGGGGGTGCAGTGGCTTCTGGGTGTCTTACTATCCCCTGTTGAGTCTCTTCGTCCTGCCTATAGCTAGGTCAGTTGTATCTTTATGAGCGTCTCTTCATTTGAACAATTAAGGTTGTATTCTCTTTCTTGCCAAGATCCTGGCTGGTACCCTGACCTACTGTATTTGTTTTCCAACTCCCTGCAAGTGTTTTGCTCTCCCCTCTGCCTAGATGGGCAGTGTGGCATAGCAGGAGAAGTACTGGCCTATTGACAAACATGGTTTTATTTTTGACTCAGTCGCATACCAACTGGGCTACTGGCTGGGGAAGTTATTTAACTGAGCCTCAGTTTTCTTGCCTGCAAGGCGGGGATAATGATGGCTTTTGGTTGGATTAAATAAAATCTGTGTCTTACTGGTTTGTTCCAGGCCTCATCAGCCTATTGTCACAGAACAAGTTCTCACACTCTTTCCTGTTTTTAAATTTTTAAATTTAAATTCAGTTAATTAACATATACTGTATTATTGGTTTCAGAGGTAGAGGGTAGTGATTCATCAGTCTTATATAATAACCAGTGCTCATCACATCACATGCCCTCCCCAATGTCCATCACCCAGTTACCCCATCCCCCACCCCACCCCTCGCCCCTCCAGCAACTTTCAGTTTGTTTCCTGTGATTAAGAGTCTCTTAATGGGGGTGCCTGGGTGGCTCAGTTGGTTAAGCATCGGCCTTTGGCTCAGGTCATAATCCCAGGGTCCTGGAATTGAGCCCCATGTCGGGCTCCCTGCTCATTAGGGAGTCTGCTTCTCCCTCTGCCCTTCAACCCACTTGTGCTTTCACTCTCTCACTTGCTTTCTCTCAAATAAATAAAAATCTAAAAAAACCCTAGTCTCTTATGGTTTGTCTCCCTCTCTGGTTTCATCTTGTTTTATTTTTTTCCTCTCTTCCCCTATGATCCTCTGTTTTGTTTCTTAAGTTCCACATATGAGTGAGATCATATGATAATTATCTTTCTCTGACTGACTTATTTCACTTAGCATAATTCCCTCTATTTCCATCCACCTCATTCCAAATGGTAAGATTTCATTCTTTTTGATGGCTGAGTAATATTCCTCTGTGTGTATGTGTGTGTGTGTGTGTGTGTGTACATCTTCTTTATCCATTCATCTATAGACGGACATCTGGGTTCTTTCCATAGTTTGGCTAGTGTGGCTATTGCTGCTATAAATATTGGGGTGCATGTGCCCCTTTGGATTACTCTATATAACATATAGAGCCTCTTGGAGTTTCTTTGACTAGTTTCTCACCTAGTTTCACATGAGAACAAAACAACTCAGAGAGGTTCTGGAACTTGTTTCCACTGTCTCTTCTAGAAGGAGATCATGGCCAGGCTAGAAGGGGAATAGATGCTTCGCCATCTGTTCTCTCTTTCTCTCCCTCCCTTCCACGTCCTTCCCCAAGCCCCAAGCCCTCCTTCCTTTTCCATTTACTAAACTGAAGCTTCTATACATAGAAGCCATTGTGGGATGGAACAGCGAGGGTCAGTTAGGGAGGGGAGGTGTGTGTGGCTCCTTTATGAGCCAGTGTCTGCGCCAGTTAGAAATCATCCCCAGTACAATACCTGGTACAGAATGGAGTCTCAATAAAGGGTAGATGTTGTTATCATATAAATAGGAAACCCCATTTCTTACCAATCCTATAACAAGTTCTTCAAGGTTACATTTAGATGTCATTGCTTACAAGAAGCCTGCTGTAATCTGTTCAGTATGAAGTCATCTCTCCCTCCGCATTCTTTTCCTAGGGCTGTGGTTACAAAGTAGCAAAAACAGAGTGGTTTATAACAACAGAAATTTCTCTCTCACTGTTCTGAAATGCAGGTGTCAGCAGAGCCATTCCCTCTCTGTTGGCTCCTGGAAAGAAGGCCTCCTTGCCCCTTTGCAGCTTCTGGTGGCCCTTGGCAATCCTCCGTGTTCCGTGGCCTGTGGCTGTTTCATTGCTGTCTGCTCCCACCTTCTTGGTTTGCCTTGGTTTTTACAAGTTCTTCTCTCTCTGAAGGACACCAGCCCTAGTGGATTAGGACCCACCCTAATGACCTCATTTTAACTAGATGATGATTTGCAAAGACCCTAATTCCAAAAAAAAGATCACATTCTGAAGGCCTGGGGGTTAGGATATCAACATATTAACTTTGGGGGGACACAGTTCAATCCATAACATCATCCAATAATCTAAACTCTAATATCAATTTTCATTTTTTGTCTGTCACATTCTAGTTGACTGTATAGTAATTTTTTTAAATTAAAGATTTTATTTATTTGAGAGAGCATGAGAAAGAGAACACAAACAGGAGGAGTGGAAGGCAGAGGGAGAGAGAGAAGCAGATGGAGCAGGGAACCCAATTTGGGACTTGATCCCAGGACCCTGGGATCATGACCTGAGCCTGTATTGGAATTTTTCTTTTATCTCCCCTCACAACACTGAACACTCCAAGGACAGAATGTATTTCTTTCTTTCTTTTTCTTCTTCTTCTTTTTTTTTTAAAGATTTTATTTATTTATTTGACACAGAGAGATCTCAAGTAGGCAGAGAGGTAGGCAGAGAGAGAGGGGGAAGCAGGCTCCCCGCTGAGCAGGGAGCCCGATGCGGGCCTCGATCCCAGGACGCTGAGATCATGACCTGAGCCGAAGGCAGAGGCTTAACCCACTGAGCCACCCAGGCGCCCCTCTTTTTCTTCTTTTTTTAAAGATTTTATTTATTTGACAGAGCACAAGCAGGGGGAGCAGCCCCAGGAGCCTGATGTGGGGCTCGATCCCAGGATCCTGTGATCATGACCTGAGCCAAAGGCAGATGCTAAGTGACTGAGCCACCCAGGCGCCCCCAGAATGTGTTTCTGATTCACTTTTGTGTTCCTGACAGTACCTGCCTGGCCATAATAGGTTGGGTAGTTCCTAAATGCTTGTGTTCCTTTCCTGACTCACGACCCATCCATTAGACCTGAGCAAGCTGTTACCTACTCGGTATGTGCAGTTTTGAGATTCTTGGTTTTTGGCCCTTTGGCTGATTTCTTTTCTTGGAACAAAATAGATCAAGAGGATGGGTTCGGCTGGCTGAAATAGCTGGTTTCAGCCTGCTTCAGGTGGTGAAATATTTATGTTTTCGGGGAGTGAGTAGTGGGCTTCACTCTACCAGGGAAACGATCTTGTTTGTCCTGTGTATAGCTCCCCCCCCTTTTTTTCCTTCTTCTGCATTTTCAGCATCCCGATGATGTCCTTAGTTACAGTTGCTATGGAAGTATTTTAGTGTTTCCTGCAGTGCAGGGGGGTGTGGTGCCCAGAGCCCTCTTTAGTGCAGATTTGTGATGATGCCCAAGCCATCGGTTTCGTTTGCTAGTTTTCTGACCTAGTAACAGGGGAGTGATATGCCTTTATTTTGGTCCCCTGACTTATTATGTTGATTTTCTTTTTCATGGGTTCTGGAGTGCTCATCATCTTATATACTCAACTGATTATTTCAAAGAGTATAATGACAGAGCCAGCTCCATCTTGTCATTGAATAAATTGGTGAACAGATGCAGTGTTTTTGACATTAACACGGCAAAGGGTGATCTAAGCTTGTTTATTTTTTTACTTTTTTATTTTTATTTTTTTTAAGATTTTATTTATTTATTTGACACAGAGAGAGATTACAAGTAGGCAGAGAGGCAGGCAGAGAGAGAGGAGAGAGGAGGAAGCAGGATCCCTGCCGAGCAGAGAGCCCGATGTGGGCCTCGATCCCAGGACCCTGGGATCATGACCTGAGCCGAAGGCAGAGGCTTTAACCCACTGAGCCACCCAGGTGCCCGATCTAAGCATGTTTAAACACTCGAAATCTTTTAAGGATGGGGAATTTAAGGATTCGGACTAATAAGTGGAAGAGAGAAAGCTGGGCTATCTGGATATTGGGACTCTGTTCTGTTTTATAAAATGGGAAAGTAATGCACATCACCTACTTGATAGGATTGTTGTAAGGATAACGTGATTAATGTATACAAAAGCAGTTGTAAGCTATAGAATGCTGTAAATGCTCTTAAATGCCACTGTGAATAACATCGGCTACAATCTTAATAGTCTTGGCTCTGCATCTGACCTGGTGACCATGAGAAGTAGCTTAATCTCTGGTAGAGACCTGAGTTGGCCTCTTTACTAAACCATCTGGGCAAATAAATGTTCAGGCCATTTTGCAACATTTTCAAGGTCATCAGGTTCTGGGTGTTCACCTCTTCTTCATCTTTTACTTTGGGGAGGAAAGGGATAATATGACTTTAGGCTAAAAAGGAGGAGAAATCTTGATTTTTTTTTTGGTGATTTTTTTCAAGTTCTTTAATATAAAGTCTCTCTAATGCATCTGTTGCTTGTTTGGTGTGTTGGCATTTGCTGTTATAATTTTACTCCTCCAAAAAAAATTTTTTGCATGTGACTTTGGTTTAGTGTAGACATTTGGCTCCTTACTAGAACACATTTAGGCATGCAGACTTTGCTGTTCCAAAGAAAAGTCCTGAATGCATTAGTGATCTGATTTATGTATTCTAGGTATTCTTCTTTTTTTTTTTTTAAGATTGTACTTATTCCTTTTAGAGAGAGCATGAGCAGGGGAGGGGTGTGAGAGGGGTGTGGACGAGTAGAGGGGGAGGAAGAGGTGGGAGGAGGAATCTCCGGCAGACTCTGTGGTTAGTATGGAGCCCTACAGGGGCTCCATCTCACCACCCTGAGCTCATGACCCTGAGATCATGACCTGAGCTGAAACCAAGAGTCAGGGGCGCCTGGGTGACTCAGTCAGTTAAGCATCTGTCTTTGGCTCATGTCATGATCCCAGGGTCCTGGGATGGAGCCCCATGTTGGGCTCCCTGCTCAGTGGGGAGCCTGCTTCCCCCTCTCCTCTGCCCTCCCCCTGCACGTGCTCTCTCTCTCTCAAATAAAGAAATAAATAAAATCTTAAAAAAAAAAAGTACACTCACCTTAAAAAAAAAAGGAAGAAACCAAGAATGGGATGCTTAAGGACTGAGCCATCTAGGTGCCCTATACGTATTCTACTTTAAAAAAAAATCAATTTATTCTAGAGATGCTCCAGAAATTGATATCATTGCAATTAAACAGGATTCTTTATGAAGCATTTTGTGTCTGACAACTCCAGATATATTCATTATGCAGCTTCTCTTGAAGCATTTTCAATTTGCTCTTTTGGAGCAAATTTTTGTGCTCAATGCAGTTGGTTCCTAGACACTGACTCATTTTCCGAATACGAGTACACTTTTTTTTTTTTTTTCCAATTGACTGTCTCCTGCCAGTATGTCATCCAGTTCTTCCTTAGTGTCCTGTCAGAATATGGTCAGCTCATCATGAACAGGAAATGGGCTTCTTGCCCACTCTTACGAAAGTAGAATTAAATCACATATTTTGATTTTTAAATTATAAGAAAAGGAGAATAAAAAAAAAGGAACAGCCAGAAACCCAACTAATTTTCAGGCTCAGGACAGTTATAAGGAGCTTAAACAAATGAGACACCACAAAACAAAATCTGCAATTTGCAGATTTTTTGAGTAGAATGCATCAGAATTTCCATTTTACTTTAAATATCAAGTAGCTTAATGTGGTCAATATAAATAAACCAAGGAACCAAAGTTTTCTTGGAAGACAACAGTGGTTTCATGTGGGCAGACAAACATCTCAACACAAAAACTTGGCCATATGCTCTGGACTGTTTTGATATATTTAGATTTTTGGTGCAAATTCCATCTCTGTCTGTAGAAAACAAACCCAGAAGACCTTACAAAGTAAAGGATGAAGAAGTCATTTCACTTAAGTTCTAATAATGTCCGCCCTAAAAAATCAGAATTTTTAGTTCTACCTAATCTAATAATCACCATGACGATTTTTGCAGCCACAGTTGCTTATGGGGACTGACCAAATTAACTATTTGTTTAGGATGAAGTCCAAAGTTATTGAAGCATATAACATATAGCACAGATTTGATTCAACTACGTAGATAGTTCATCCCAAAAATGTTCCTTATAGGGATGCCTGGCTGGTTCAGTTTTGGTAGAGCATGTGACTCTCAATCTTGGGGTTGTAAGTTCGAGGCCCACAGTGGGTGTAGATTACTAAAAAATAAAATCTTTGAAAAAAAATGTTCCTCATGAATTGCGTTGAATTATTTGGTTACTTGCCTCGATCTTCCACTTTACTTGGGTGTATATGTAGACTTTATTAAAATAATATCTTATAGTATAAAAATAGTTTATTCTGCCACAACTTCTCTTCATTGCTAGTTCAAAAGTTTCTCCTAAAGTTTTGATTGGTGCACTTGGAACCAATCTATTTAAGCCTCAATTTCTGCATTTGTGGAGGAGGTATAATTAATACCGCTAAAAACAATATAAAGCTCTTGCACTGATTAGTGGAATGGCACAAAGTACCAAACATGGGGTCTCACATATATTAAATGCTCAATATATCTAAATATTTTTCACTTTTACTGGTAAACATGTGACCTTGGAAGTCATTGAACTTTTTGTGGCCTAGTTCCTTAGCCATGAAAGACAGTGTCCTGATACAAATCCGAAAAAGCTCTTAGAATGAATACAGTGCTTCCACATGCAAAATGAATTAAAGAATTTAAGCAACTTTCCTCATGAATTAATTAAGACATGGTTTTACCTTATTGGTTGATAGATGCTTTGAAACGGAGCTTGATACACAAAAGCTCACTTGGGTTGGATAATATTTTTATTACTATTTTTCCAATTTAAAAAATATTATCTACTACAATGTGGTAAGAATTTGGGTGCAAGTAGTTTCTTTGGGACGTGACTCCAGCAAGCACTATCAGGGAGTGGGAAATTAAGACTGGCAAGAAAGGAGTGTCATTAAGGGTGACTTGATAAGCAGGTCACTATAGTGGGGGAGGGGACTCAATCCCTCTCGTCCCTCTGAGAGACTTCAAAACCTGTTGGCTTTAAGCAAGGTCATCCATGTAACTCAACACTGTACATATATTATCACTTTCTATGAGGTTTTTTTTTTTTTTTTTTTAGGATTTTATTCATTTACTTGACAGAGAGAGAGAGCCCAAGTAAGCAGAGCGGCAGGCAGAGGGAGAGAGAGAAGCAGGCCCCCTGCTGAGCAGGGAGCCTGATGCAGGGCTTGATCACAGGACCCTGGGGTCATGACCCAAGCTGAAGGCAGCCTCTTTTTTTTTTTTTTTTTTTTTTTAAAGATTTTATTTATTTATTTCACAGTGGGAGAGAGATCACAAGGAGGCAGAGAGGCAGGCATAGAGAGAGAGGGAAGCAGGCTCCCTGCCGAGCAGAGAGCCCAATGCGGGCCTCGATCCCAGGATGCTGAGATCATGACCTGAGCCGAAAGCAGAGGCTTTAACCCACTGAGCCACCCAGGCGCCCTGAAGGCAGCCTCTTAACCAACTGAGCCACCCAGGTGTCCCTCTATGAGTTGGGTTTTTTTTTTTTTAAAATGATTTTATTTATTTATTTGACAGAGCGAGAGAGCACAAGCAGGGGGAGCAGCAGGCAGAGGGAGAGGGAGAAGCAGGCTCCCCACTGAGCAGGGAACATGATGCGGGACTCGGTCTTAGGACCCTGGGATCATGACCTGAGCTGAAGGCAGATGCTTAACCAGGGGCCCCTCACTTTCTATGAATTTTACCACATGAAAAAGTTTGGGAAGCATTGCTATAAAGCTTGCTTGGCAGAAATACAGAGACTTCAACTGGAGAAAGGAAAATTTAGTTAAGTAGTGGGGTCAGAGGGTATGAGGTCAGAAGTTGGAGGCTTATGGTCAGTCTTTGTATACTTGGAAACCGAAAGGCAGAATTCAGGTAAAAGCAGGGTCACTTGGGAGGAAACTATAGAGAGGCAAATGAAAGTTTGTATCTGAGCTGTCTGAAAGTATTATGGACTGCTTGTGGTGGTCAGTGCATTATCTCATTTAATTCTCATAATAATCATATGGATTGGGATCTTTAGTTTTCCCCCCAATTCCTCAACTGAGCCATCCAGGTGTCCCAATATTAGAATTTTCCTTCTTTCTTTTAAAGATTTTATTTATTTATTTATTTATTTATTTATTTACTTACTTATTTACTTATTTATTTACTTATTTATTTATTTGAGAGAGAGAGGGAGAGAGAGCGCGTGAGCGCAGGAGCCAGAGGAAGGGCAGAGAAGCAGAGAAGCAGAGAAGCAGACTCCCTGCTAAGCAAGGACTTGATCCCAGGACTCTGGAATCATGACTTAAGCTGAAGGCAGATGCTTAACCAACTGAGCCACCCAGGTGCCCCCCCAATATTAGAATTTTCTTAAATGACAGGGAACTGGTAAGTGAATACCTCATATTGACCTTGGGAAACAGGTTTAAGTTTTGCTTGTGATTTCCAGAGGTATGAGCAAGAAATGACTCAGGTCGAGTTAGTCTTGCAAAATACACTAAATTAAGCTTTGTTAATACAACTACACTGGTTTTGTCTGCTCATGGAATTTTCAAGGCTGGTCTCTGTTTTTTTTAACATATCTGACAGATTTTTTTCACAGCATTGTAGATTCATTAATGGCAGAAACCTTGACAATCACTGTTTTTTCACCATGATACAAGAATCCCTCCTACAGTTTCCAAATTCAAGATAGTGGTTAACTGGTGTACCTGGGTAGTTCAGTGGGTTAAGCATCCAATTCTTTATTTCAGCTCAAGTGTTGACCTCGGAGTTGTGAGATCAAGCCCCAGGTCAGACTCTGAGGTGAGTGCTTGATTCTCTCTTTCTCTCTCTGTCCCTGCCCACTTGTGCTCTCTCTCAAAAAAAAAAAAAAAAAAAAAAAAAAAAAAAAAAAAAAAAAAAAAAAAAAAANAAAAAAAGAAAGAAAGAAAAAAAGAAAATTTTGATAATATAACCAACCGCTGTGAAGAATGAAGAGTCACTGCTTTCTCACTGTATAAGCTGCTTTATGACAATATATGACAATATAACAATGAGCCTCATTCCACGTTCCTGATTTGCAAACTGTCTTTTTGGTGTTTGCACTGTGAACTTTTACTAATTACCGCGTTAGTGATTCACCGATTTAACTTCTATTATTTCTGAACTTTTGACATATGCTAAGCCATCCATACTTCCTATAATTTAAGAATTATTTCTAACAGGGACACCTGGGTGGCTTAGTCAGTTACGTGTCTGCCTTCCGCTCAGGTCATGATCCCAAGGGTCCCGGGATCGAGCCCCACATTGGACTCCTTCCCAGAGGAGTGTCTGCTTCTCCTTCCCCCTCTGCCTGCTGCTCTCTCTGTGTGCTCTCTCTCTCTGACAAATAAATAAAACCCTAAAAGAAAAGGAATTATTTCTTACATTAAGAATTTAATTTCTTGTTTATTTTAATGGGCACTAAATGTTTTTGAATTACCTTTGATTTGATACTAATAAAAATGGCTTGTTAATTGTTTAAAACATTGATTATTAGTTTACTCTCTTTAATTAGACTGGAATATGCTGTTTGAATCAATAACAGCTTAGGCAACCAGAGGCGATTGAAATAATTGAGCCTGAGAAGGTTGTGAATTAAAGGCTAGAAATGGAAACAAATATGAAGCCCAGCTACTGAAAAATGCAGAAGGGCAGATTACGTTGAACTGTATCATAGAAAACATCTGAGAGACACACAAAGTGAAGTGTGCTGTAAAGAGGGGCTGTTGAGTTGTAGGAGTTGAGCATATGAAAGCAGGAGCAAAATTGTTTTTGGCTATGCAGTGTTGTTTGGGCTTTAAGAGAGTAATAACTCTTGTTTCTGGCTTTGCAATTTCAGTGAGATTTAGACTAGCCCTATGAACATTTTTAAAGTGTTGGGGGTGGGTGAAAGGTTGTATGAATTATGTAAATTGCCACTTCAGTGGCGGGGGGGGGGGACCTGCTGGCTCACATTCCTGCTTAGTCTGGAGAAACTACTTTATTAGGGGTTCCTTCAAATCAGGAATGTAGCCAGAATGCCCACTAGNTTTATTAGGGTTTCCTTCAAATCAGGAATGTAGCCAGAATGCCCACTAGGTGGTGCTCAAATTACTTATGGAATTCCGTGACCTCTATCTGGTAGGATGTAAGGATATTAAATGTTAGAACCAAAAGGCAGAACACATTCTACGATTTGAACCTCAGGACATAAAGTTTTGATATATTGAGATATCATGGCTTTTAAAAAATAAAACGTGATATCAAAATGTCTATGCACAAAGGGCGAAAAAAATGCTATCTCAGAGTCAAGGTTAACATTGTTGGTAGGAAAGTGAATTTCATTCACTATTTTTTTCTGTTGAGCTTTAAGAATAATTGTAATATACTGGGTCCTGGGGCATTTATAAAGATTTTAATTTATGTTGTCATGTCTTTTGGCCACCAACATTGTGAAGATTCTGTTTTTCCACATTTGTATAGTCTTTCAGTATCATCTCCAAAATGGATAAGATGTGGATTGATAACTCTGTAAAAGCAATGATTTGGAGGAAAGGGGGGAAAAAGGTAAGCAGGATGAAATGCCAATTGCTGAGGCAAGAAAGCAAGGCTAGAGTGAAAAGGAGATGTCATTAGTGCTGGATGGTTTCAGATTACCTCAGGCATGATTTGTCTATCATCTGTCTGTCTGTCTATCATCTATCTATCTATCTATCTATCTATCTTCTTCTTCTTCTTTTTTTTTTTAAGTAATCTTGATGCGCAGTGTGGGACTGGAGCTCATGACCCCAAGATCAAGAATTTCATGCTCTGCCGATTGAGCCCGCCAGGCGCCCCACCCCCCAGGCACAATTTAAAAATATTATATATGTTCTGCCTTTTGCTTGTAACATTTAATATAGTCCTAGATCAATCCAGATACTGCTTTCTTCAGTCCTACTCTTGGACTGCCAGGCAGCTAGAGGAACATCTTAGATTAGGGCAGTGTGGTACTATGACAAAGTCAGGTTTTGGACAGAGGGCTGAGGTTCTGGAAAGATGGTAACTTTATTATTTTTTATTTTTTATTTTTATTTTTGTTTCATTTATTTATTTGACAGAGAGAGAGAGAGATCACAAGTAGGCTGAGAGGCAGGCAGAGAGAGAGAGAGGAGGAAGCAGGCTCCTCGCTGAGCAGGGAGCCCCATGCAGGCCTTGATCCCAGGAGCCTGAGATCATAATCTGAGCTGAAGGCAGAGGCTTTAACCCATTGAGCCAGCCAGGCACCCAAGGTGGTAACTTTAATGTATTCTTCCTTTCTCTCACTGCCAAGCCAATATAGTCCCTGCTCCTGACTTAACTCAGGTCCTGGGTCTGAGATAGCTAGCTCTGCTGGGATCCTCATGAAAAAGCACCTTGGACTTTATCCCCAAGGGCCAAATGGAACCGCCCTTCACTCTTGCCTAAAAGGTAACAAAAATGTCCATAGCAACAGTTGTCATAATAGCAAACATTGAAAACCATCTACAGGGCGCCTGGGTGGCTCAGTGGGTTAAAGCCTCTGCTTTTGGCTCAGGTCATGA
>LNAC01000078.1:2109736-2183364 GCA_002007465.1 Ailurus styani
TGCGGGCCTCGATCCCAGGATGCTGAGATCATGACCTGAGCCGAAAGCAGAGGCTTTAACCCACTGAGCCACCCAGGCGCCCTGAAGGCAGCCTCTTAACCAACTGAGCCACCCAGGTGTCCCTCTATGAGTTGGGTTTTTTTTTTTTTAAAATGATTTTATTTATTTATTTGACAGAGCGAGAGAGCACAAGCAGGGGGAGCAGCAGGCAGAGGGAGAGGGAGAAGCAGGCTCCCCACTGAGCAGGGAACATGATGCGGGACTCGGTCTTAGGACCCTGGGATCATGACCTGAGCTGAAGGCAGATGCTTAACCAGGGGCCCCTCACTTTCTATGAATTTTACCACATGAAAAAGTTTGGGAAGCATTGCTATAAAGCTTGCTTGGCAGAAATACAGAGACTTCAACTGGAGAAAGGAAAATTTAGTTAAGTAGTGGGGTCAGAGGGTATGAGGTCAGAAGTTGGAGGCTTATGGTCAGTCTTTGTATACTTGGAAACCGAAAGGCAGAATTCAGGTAAAAGCAGGGTCACTTGGGAGGAAACTATAGAGAGGCAAATGAAAGTTTGTATCTGAGCTGTCTGAAAGTATTATGGACTGCTTGTGGTGGTCAGTGCATTATCTCATTTAATTCTCATAATAATCATATGGATTGGGATCTTTAGTTTTCCCCCCAATTCCTCAACTGAGCCATCCAGGTGTCCCAATATTAGAATTTTCCTTCTTTCTTTTAAAGATTTTATTTATTTATTTATTTATTTATTTATTTACTTACTTATTTACTTATTTATTTACTTATTTATTTATTTGAGAGAGAGAGGGAGAGAGAGCGCGTGAGCGCAGGAGCCAGAGGAAGGGCAGAGAAGCAGAGAAGCAGAGAAGCAGACTCCCTGCTAAGCAAGGACTTGATCCCAGGACTCTGGAATCATGACTTAAGCTGAAGGCAGATGCTTAACCAACTGAGCCACCCAGGTGCCCCCCCAATATTAGAATTTTCTTAAATGACAGGGAACTGGTAAGTGAATACCTCATATTGACCTTGGGAAACAGGTTTAAGTTTTGCTTGTGATTTCCAGAGGTATGAGCAAGAAATGACTCAGGTCGAGTTAGTCTTGCAAAATACACTAAATTAAGCTTTGTTAATACAACTACACTGGTTTTGTCTGCTCATGGAATTTTCAAGGCTGGTCTCTGTTTTTTTTAACATATCTGACAGATTTTTTTCACAGCATTGTAGATTCATTAATGGCAGAAACCTTGACAATCACTGTTTTTTCACCATGATACAAGAATCCCTCCTACAGTTTCCAAATTCAAGATAGTGGTTAACTGGTGTACCTGGGTAGTTCAGTGGGTTAAGCATCCAATTCTTTATTTCAGCTCAAGTGTTGACCTCGGAGTTGTGAGATCAAGCCCCAGGTCAGACTCTGAGGTGAGTGCTTGATTCTCTCTTTCTCTCTCTGTCCCTGCCCACTTGTGCTCTCTCTCAAAAAAAAAAAAAAAAAAAAAAAAAAAAAAAAAAAAAAAAAAAAAAAAAAAANAAAAAAAGAAAGAAAGAAAAAAAGAAAATTTTGATAATATAACCAACCGCTGTGAAGAATGAAGAGTCACTGCTTTCTCACTGTATAAGCTGCTTTATGACAATATATGACAATATAACAATGAGCCTCATTCCACGTTCCTGATTTGCAAACTGTCTTTTTGGTGTTTGCACTGTGAACTTTTACTAATTACCGCGTTAGTGATTCACCGATTTAACTTCTATTATTTCTGAACTTTTGACATATGCTAAGCCATCCATACTTCCTATAATTTAAGAATTATTTCTAACAGGGACACCTGGGTGGCTTAGTCAGTTACGTGTCTGCCTTCCGCTCAGGTCATGATCCCAAGGGTCCCGGGATCGAGCCCCACATTGGACTCCTTCCCAGAGGAGTGTCTGCTTCTCCTTCCCCCTCTGCCTGCTGCTCTCTCTGTGTGCTCTCTCTCTCTGACAAATAAATAAAACCCTAAAAGAAAAGGAATTATTTCTTACATTAAGAATTTAATTTCTTGTTTATTTTAATGGGCACTAAATGTTTTTGAATTACCTTTGATTTGATACTAATAAAAATGGCTTGTTAATTGTTTAAAACATTGATTATTAGTTTACTCTCTTTAATTAGACTGGAATATGCTGTTTGAATCAATAACAGCTTAGGCAACCAGAGGCGATTGAAATAATTGAGCCTGAGAAGGTTGTGAATTAAAGGCTAGAAATGGAAACAAATATGAAGCCCAGCTACTGAAAAATGCAGAAGGGCAGATTACGTTGAACTGTATCATAGAAAACATCTGAGAGACACACAAAGTGAAGTGTGCTGTAAAGAGGGGCTGTTGAGTTGTAGGAGTTGAGCATATGAAAGCAGGAGCAAAATTGTTTTTGGCTATGCAGTGTTGTTTGGGCTTTAAGAGAGTAATAACTCTTGTTTCTGGCTTTGCAATTTCAGTGAGATTTAGACTAGCCCTATGAACATTTTTAAAGTGTTGGGGGTGGGTGAAAGGTTGTATGAATTATGTAAATTGCCACTTCAGTGGCGGGGGGGGGGGACCTGCTGGCTCACATTCCTGCTTAGTCTGGAGAAACTACTTTATTAGGGGTTCCTTCAAATCAGGAATGTAGCCAGAATGCCCACTAGNTTTATTAGGGTTTCCTTCAAATCAGGAATGTAGCCAGAATGCCCACTAGGTGGTGCTCAAATTACTTATGGAATTCCGTGACCTCTATCTGGTAGGATGTAAGGATATTAAATGTTAGAACCAAAAGGCAGAACACATTCTACGATTTGAACCTCAGGACATAAAGTTTTGATATATTGAGATATCATGGCTTTTAAAAAATAAAACGTGATATCAAAATGTCTATGCACAAAGGGCGAAAAAAATGCTATCTCAGAGTCAAGGTTAACATTGTTGGTAGGAAAGTGAATTTCATTCACTATTTTTTTCTGTTGAGCTTTAAGAATAATTGTAATATACTGGGTCCTGGGGCATTTATAAAGATTTTAATTTATGTTGTCATGTCTTTTGGCCACCAACATTGTGAAGATTCTGTTTTTCCACATTTGTATAGTCTTTCAGTATCATCTCCAAAATGGATAAGATGTGGATTGATAACTCTGTAAAAGCAATGATTTGGAGGAAAGGGGGGAAAAAGGTAAGCAGGATGAAATGCCAATTGCTGAGGCAAGAAAGCAAGGCTAGAGTGAAAAGGAGATGTCATTAGTGCTGGATGGTTTCAGATTACCTCAGGCATGATTTGTCTATCATCTGTCTGTCTGTCTATCATCTATCTATCTATCTATCTATCTATCTTCTTCTTCTTCTTTTTTTTTTTAAGTAATCTTGATGCGCAGTGTGGGACTGGAGCTCATGACCCCAAGATCAAGAATTTCATGCTCTGCCGATTGAGCCCGCCAGGCGCCCCACCCCCCAGGCACAATTTAAAAATATTATATATGTTCTGCCTTTTGCTTGTAACATTTAATATAGTCCTAGATCAATCCAGATACTGCTTTCTTCAGTCCTACTCTTGGACTGCCAGGCAGCTAGAGGAACATCTTAGATTAGGGCAGTGTGGTACTATGACAAAGTCAGGTTTTGGACAGAGGGCTGAGGTTCTGGAAAGATGGTAACTTTATTATTTTTTATTTTTTATTTTTATTTTTGTTTCATTTATTTATTTGACAGAGAGAGAGAGAGATCACAAGTAGGCTGAGAGGCAGGCAGAGAGAGAGAGAGGAGGAAGCAGGCTCCTCGCTGAGCAGGGAGCCCCATGCAGGCCTTGATCCCAGGAGCCTGAGATCATAATCTGAGCTGAAGGCAGAGGCTTTAACCCATTGAGCCAGCCAGGCACCCAAGGTGGTAACTTTAATGTATTCTTCCTTTCTCTCACTGCCAAGCCAATATAGTCCCTGCTCCTGACTTAACTCAGGTCCTGGGTCTGAGATAGCTAGCTCTGCTGGGATCCTCATGAAAAAGCACCTTGGACTTTATCCCCAAGGGCCAAATGGAACCGCCCTTCACTCTTGCCTAAAAGGTAACAAAAATGTCCATAGCAACAGTTGTCATAATAGCAAACATTGAAAACCATCTACAGGGCGCCTGGGTGGCTCAGTGGGTTAAAGCCTCTGCTTTTGGCTCAGGTCATGATCTCAGCGTCCTGGGATCAAGGCCCGCATCGGGCTCTCTGCTCAGCAGGGAGCCTGCTTCCTCCTCTCTCTCTGCCTGCCTCTCTGCCTACTTGTAATCTCTCTCTCTGTGTCAAATAAATAAATAAAATCTTTAAAAAAAAAAGAAAACCATCTACACATCAATTTGTTGCAGAATGAATGAGTCAACTGTGATGCATTTGTACAGTGGAATACTCTATAACACAGCAATGATAAGGAAGGAACTAGAGCTCCATGTTTCCAAATGAAAACAAGCAAGTAGCTGTGGTATACTTGAGTATGATAGAATGAATACAAAGTTAAAATCGTCAAACAATATATATACACATACACATACATATAGACATACATAATAAAAGTAAAGGATAGTAGTTACTTTTAGGAAGGGAAGAACATGGGTTGAGGACACATATACAGGAAGCTATAATATTGTAATTTGTGAGCTGAATGGTGGTGGAGACATGATCATGACGATATATTTTTTTGCTTGTCTCAGATGATTAAAAGAAGAATGGGAGAAGGTGAGGAAGATGAGGAAGAAGAGGGGAACCAAAACAAGGGAGAACAGGAGAGGAAGAGGAAGAGGGAGATGACAACTAAGGAGCAGGAATGGACATTGGCAGGCCAGTGAGTTCCAGGAGGTATGTGATTGTGGGTAACCGGTCACCACCATCAGGGCACCTGGCTGACTCGCTTGGAAGAACACGTGACTCTTGATCATGGGGTCATGAGTTCCAGCTCTACATTGGTGTAGAGATTTCTTAAATAAGTTTATTTATATTTATTTCTTAAATAAATAAATAAATTTATTAAATAAATGAAATAAAGATAAATATAAAATAAATAAACATAAAAATATAAGTAAATATATTTATATATTTATTTCCTAAATAAATAAAACCTAAAAAAACCCTAAAATAAAAACCACAGAGACATAGTACAAAAAGGGAATACTGAGAGGATGAATCTGAGGTCAGATTGTATGACTGCCGGGAACAACAGTTGAAACAGGACAGGAAAGCACCCTTTCAAATGGAGCAGATTCATTTCATTCATTTATGAAAATATATCTGTTAGCTATATGTGCTCGGCACTGTTCAAGGGCACAGCAGTGGACAAAATGGCCTAAAATCTGCCTTCACGGAGTCCAGGTATCTAGTAAGCAGAGGCTTTCTGTGCCCAAGCTGTTTGTGTGACGCTTCCCAGCAAGGCACCCAGGGAAGGAGAGGGGTTTATTCATCCTACTGATGTGCACTGAACACTTCCCAGATGGCACCCTCTGCTGGATGCTGGGGCTATGGAATGAATCCTTGCCTTCAAGGAGCTCATGATCCCTTGGGGAGAGCCACATATGCACGGGGACATTTGCAGCTCAGTGTGTTGGAGCAACGCACAGGGGATCTTGGGGAATGTTGGGATTCCGCTTCTTCTGGACCATGGAGTTGATGATCTTGGAGGACCATGACAGGAATTGAGAGTCAGTGTCAGTTACCCGCATGAATGAAAGATTCTGCCTGTGGACTGAATACCTAAGGTTGAGCTCTGCTCTGGGACACTGGGAAGAGTCTGTTCTCCAGACCTGTCCCCTTACCCTATTGTCTGTTCTCCTAGCTCCAGTATGTCATCGTTAGAAATTCATTCCATTGCCTCAATATTCTTTTATTATTTTGAATAAGAAGCTATTGTAGCAAAAGATATTTTATCAATTCGTTATACTCTAATTTGTAAGCTTAATGTTTTGACAAGAGCTATGTCCCCAAAATGTCTTGTTGACAATAACATAAAAATCTGACGTTCTGAGAGACATAATATAATACTACATATGGACGAAATGTGTTTGTGTTCTTATTTTCCTCTTCGTGTTTTCTGAGGTTTGAAGAGGATTGTAGGGAAAAGAGGAGCTGTGGGTGAGGGAGTGGCTTCCGCTGGGAAGGGACCCATGAAAGAGGTGGAAAAGGGTGTGCAGCAGTTGGAGAGGGGGCCTAGTTATGAACTGCGATACAGACTAGGAGACCTCTTCCAAATGTTCTGGAACTCCCTGGAATATTCCCCCCTCCCTGAGTGATAATGACATTGATACAATGAAGCAAATAAGAAAACAAACAAAGACAGTATATATTCATTGAGTGATTAATTTTGTGCTTACTACTTGCCTGGCACTGTACCAGACACTAGGAGCATGGCCTGAAGTTGCTTGTGACTGCTTAGAGTGTTTGTTCAGCTACTCAAAGGGGTGCAATTATGGTCTGTGAAACCTAAGCCCAGCTCACTGAGGGCATGGTATAGAGGTTTGGCTTTAAAGTTATGTCTCCAGGGGCGCCTGGGTGGCTCAGTCATTAAGCATCTGCCTTCAGGGTCCTGGGATCGAACCCCACATCCGGCTCCCTGCTCAGCAAGAAGCCAGCGTCTCCCTCTCCCACTCCCCCTGCTTGTGTTCCCTTTCACCCTGTTTCTCTCTCTCTGTTAAATAAATAAATAAAATCTTAAAAAAAATAGAATGAAATAAAATCATGTCTCTAAGTCCTGTCTTAAGAGGAACTTGAGCTTGTAAAAGTTTTATAGGGGGAAGCCACATATTAGATTTGGAAAATTTTACTGCTTACCTTACCAGTCTCTCTCTTTTTAAACTTCTGGAAACTGCATTCCTTCAGTGTGGGAGGGGTAGGAAACCCCTGCTTCAGCCTCTTTCATTTCTCACATGGGTAGATTGCTTTTATTTATTTATTTATTTTAAGATTTTATTTATTTATTTGACAGAGAGAGAGAGATCACAAGTAGGCTAAGAGGCAGGCAGAGAGGAGGAAGCAGGCTCCCCGCTGAGCAGGTGCCCAGGTAGATTGGTTTTAAACTGTCAGTGAAATAGCTTAGGGTAGTACTAGAGAAGTTGCTCTCAGCATTTTGAACTTTTGTGGGTCAGTAACGGCAGTGCCCTGGGGAGAATTTCCAGGAACTCAGGACTGCTGGATCGGTCCACACCAGGCAGGGTGCAGCCACCCCGTTTGGAGAACTGGATGACTAGATTGAGGCGAGCTTCTCTTTGCATATAGGGGCTTAGTGGAAGGTGGGTTGCTTTGGGCAGGAGGGCACATAGTGAATGTAGTGAATGGAATTTGTGTCATTCAAAAAACGTTTGAGGCCCTACTCTGTGCCAACACTGTGCTAGGATCCAATGTGGAAAATAACAGAGTTCTTGTCCTCAGGGAGCTCACAGACAAGGGAGTGAGACAGATCAATGTAAAAGCAGGCAAAGTATGGTTCTCTGGCAGTAGGGGTGAGTGGATGGCAGGGAAGTCCTGAGCTGAATGCTGGGGGAGGAGTTTGGGAAAGGGCTTAACCAGGGGAGGGTTTGGGAAAGGGCTCTCCACACTGAGGACATCCTACATGGACAAGGTGGGCTGGGGGCCTGTAAGTGGTTCCGGATGATCAGAAGGGAAGAGGGCAAGAGATGAGGCTGCAGAGGAGGGCACAGCCCAGATATCACGAGGCCCCTCGTCTGCCATGCTGGGAAGTCCGGACAGCACCCTCAACGCTCCACAGAGACTGAGGGATCTGGAGTAAGGCCATGAGCATTTAAAAGGGGTTTTGTTTCTTTATTTTTTTCTTTAGTTTTTGTGTTTTTTCTTACGAGATTTAAAAATTCTCATTGAAGGGCGCCTGGGTGGCTCAGTGGGTTAAAGCCTCTGCCTTCGTCTCAGATCATGATCTCAGGGTCCTGGGATCGAGGCCCGCATCAGGCTCTCTGATCAGCAGGGAGCCTGCTTCCTCCTCTCTCTCTGCCTGCCTCTCTGCCTACTTGTGATCTCTCTCTCTGTCAAATAAATAAATAAAATCTTTAAAAAAAATTCTCATTGAAGAAAATCTGGAAGTTATAGAAGGGTGTAAAGTGAAAACATACAAACAACCTTTAACTCCACCTCACAGAGATAACCATGGCCAATATATTGGTATATTTGGTATATAACGTTTTTTACATGTTTGTGACCATTTTATGTATAGAACTCTATTTTGCTTTTCTTCACAGATGGAATTTTCAGGACCCCACAGCTTAGCCTGCACACGGCAGCAGCTTCTAGCACTACTTCCTGATGAATCCTCACTCCCTAAGATAGTTTCCCTCCCCCTAAGGTTTTATTTATTTATTTGAGAGAGAGTGAGAGTGCACAAGCAGAGGGAGCAGAGAGGGAAAAGCAGACTCCCCACTGAGCAGGGAGCCTGATGTGGGGCTTGATCCCACAACATGACGTTCCCCAACCAAAGACCCACGCTTAACTGACTGAACCATCCAGGTGCCCCATCCCTAAGATAGTTACAAGTGGTCTGCAGGTGTTTCTCCTTATGTTTTAAAAAAGTAGTAAAACTGAGTGTCTGCATGATCTTGACCAGTTTAAACCCTGAGTCTGATCCAACAGTTACTGGCATTGCTCAAAGCCAATACTAAATGATTTATGATCAGTTCTCGAGTACTCAGTTAAGTCACTTCATCCTCACAGATCATCCAAGGAAAACATCGAGTATTGGCAAAAGCCACCACTAATATTAGAAGAGACTATCCCAAGCCTCATTCCTAGACCCTCTGCTTGTTCCTTTTCACCAAGTGATGTGACTTCCTTTAAAAAACACTCTTGAGGGTGCCTGGGTGGCTCAGTTGGTTAGGCGACTGCCTTCGGCTCAGGTCATGGTCCTAGAGTCCCAGGATCAAGTCCCGCATCGGGCTCCCAGCTCCATGGGGAGTCTTCTTCTCCCTCTGACCTTCTCCCCTCTCATGCTCTCTCCCCCTATCTCTCTCTCTCAAATAAATAAATAAAAATATAAAAAACAAAAAAACCCCAAAACAAAAAAACACCCTTGGTACTTATTTGTCCTGTCTTAGGGGAGGACCAAGTGACGGGTAGGGGTGTTGGTACTTATTTGTCCTGTCTTAGGGGAGGACCAAGTGACGGGTAGGGGTGTGTGTACGTGTATGTGTGTGTGTGTATTTCTCATTATATTGTATGTTTTTGGGAGTAAGACTGTATATTCTTCATTTTTACAAATTGTACAGTGCACAACACGGTATCTTGCTATTACATGCTAAATACGTAGTCTTACAGCTTTATCTAATATCTTTTAGAATGTAAATTCTGTTGGATATCTCGAACTGCCTCCTAAGTAGTTCTACTTCAGTAATCTAATTTCACTGCAAATTACAAAAGGGTAAAATCCAAATAACCACCCCCCCTTCCACCCCCATCATTTCTTCCTGTGATGGGCTGAATTATGTCCTTCCAAAATCCAAATGTTGAAGTCCTAACTCCCAGTTCCTTAGGATGTGACTATATTTGGAAATATGGTTTTTAAAGAGGTGATTAAGGCAAAATGAGGTCTAATGGGCAAGCCCTAATCTACTATGACCAATTGTCCTTATAAGGAGATTGGGACAGGGACAGAGGGGAGACTAAGTGAAAACACCAGCGAGAAGGTGCTTATTTACAAGCCAAGGAAAGAGGCCTCAAAGGAAACAAACCCAAACAACACCTTGATTTTGGACTGCTTGTCTGCACAACTGGGAGAATATGAATTTCTGTTGTTTAAGTGACCAGTCTCTGGTACTGTGTGATGGCAGCCCAAGTAACTAATATCCTTCTCTTCTCATCTCATTTCCTCTTCCCTTCCCTTTTCTTTTTCCTCTCCCTCTTCTTCTCCTTCTCCTCTTCCTCCTCTTCATCTTCCTTCTCCTCCTCTCCCTCCTCCTCCTTTTTTTTTTTTTTAACTAATACACTTTCTTTACTGAACGATAAACTGGCTTTCCCAGTGCTCCTCCATGTTTCTTTACTTACGAGCATTCTCTCAGGCATATGTATTTAGAGGTGTCTTTCCCAACACCTTCAACCCCTTTCATCATCAATAACTATTTGTTTTGCTTGCTTGCTTTTTTCGGCATCACTGTTACTCTAGTCCACTCAATGTTGATTCTTATTTAATAGTCTCAACACATTTCTCTTTATATACAGATCTTGGTATCTGATTTTCCTTTTATGATACAGCCCTGTTATATGTACTGAGTGCAACTCATACTGAACGATCAACAGTTTGACCATGTCAGATTGTTCCCTCCCTTGGAAGTGCCCCTTCTTCTCTTCTGCAAAGCCTAGTAATTTGTGGATCTAGACGTGTTACTATGTGCCTTCTTTTTTTTCTTTTAATCTTAAAGTTTATCTATTTTTTATAGTAATCTCTACACCTAATATGGGACTTGAGCTCACGACCCCAAGACCAGAGTTGCATGCTTTTTTGACTGAGCCAGCCAGGCATTTGCCTTCTTGCTAGCCTTTCATCTGGCTTATTCTTCTGTTTTTGGCGTATGTCCTTGACTTGCTTAGTCTCCACCTCTTAATCTATGTGTCTGCTCTGTTCTTACACACATATAGTATAAAATGCTAGGCTAATATTGACTATCTCCTATAACCAAACTGGTGTTTCTTCATATAGTACATCATATATACAAGGGGCAGATACTGAAGATGAACCTAGGTTCATGTTAGAATTTTTTGGTTTTGTCTCAGTCTTTTACTAGGTTGTGACTTTGGGAGAATCCTCTGACTTTTTTTCAGCTCTATGGTGAAGAAGATAATATTTAATTTCACTTGAGTGTTCTGCAGAAAAATAGGTAATGCGAAACATTTGCAGGGCACTAAGAAAGCAATATTTGGTGTTATGTGTTGTTATTGGCCTTGACGTTTCCCATATTGCCCTTCACTGCCACTGGTCCTGTCTTCCCAAGTTCCTGGTCGTCTTCTCCAGGGCCCAGATCATGGGTCATATATTTCTTTCTGATTCCTACAGCATCTAGTTGTTGTTTCAGAAATACTGAAATTAGGGACGCCTGGGTGGCTCAGTGGGTTAAGCCTCTGCCTTCAGGGCCTGGGATCGAGTCCCGCATCGGGCTCCTTGCTCAGCAGGGAGCCTGCTTCTCCCTCTCCCTCTGCCTGCCTCTCTGCCTGCTTGTGCTCTCTCTCTCTCTCTCTGACAAATAAATAAATAAAATCTTAAAAAAAAAAGAAATACTGAAATTAAAAAAGCTGTCCCCTAAAATCACAGTGGTTGAAAAGCCTTATAAGTAGAGTTATTCAATGTACTTCATATGGGATGGGTCTGGTTTACCCTTGTTATCCCTGCATCATTATAACATCGCCCCAGCAAAAGTGTACTTATTTGAACAACAAATCATAGCATCACCCTCCCCATCAGTGGTCCTGCTTAGAAATAACCATAGAATTCATTTCACAAAGATAAGAGGAGCATGGGGCAAACTCTCTCTGAAGGAACAAAAAAAAGTCTGAAGATAAAGAGACTTGAATCCAAAAGTAAAAGTTCTATTTAAGAGACTATTTCAGCTAATGGCCATTAAAAAGCCTATGGGTAAATTTCTTTTCCTTCAGTGTTCAGAGGTCAGATAAGATAAACCAGCTGCACTTGACTGCAATATTGCCAAGTGTAGCCTTAGAATTTAACTTTTGGCCAACATGTTTGGGTGCTGTACAACTCGAAAAGCTATTAATCAGACAGTTTAACTGTGTGTTGTTAAAAGTTAAAAATGTAGCCTGCATTCTGATTTTAAATAGTTTTTATTTTTCATTACACGTACACAGTATTGGTGTGCCTAGCTAAAATGATGTCCCATGGAGAGGGGCCTGGGTGGCTCAGCTGGTTAAACCTCTGACTCTTGATTTCAGCTCAGGTCGTGGTCTCAGGGTCATGAGGTCGAACCCTCCATCGAACCCTGTGTCTGACTCTGCACTCAGTGGGGAGTCTGGTTGAGATTCTCTCCCTCTCCTGCCCTCTCCCACTCCACCTGCACATGAGTGTGCACTCTCTCTCTCAAATAAGTAAATCTTAAAAAAAATAAATGATGTCACATAGAGTAAAAATAAGTCCCTCCCTCTATCACTGCTCAACCATTCAATCTCCCTTTTCCATATGTGAAGAGCACAAAACAAAGAATGAGTACAAATAAATTATAATTATTAAAACATTACAGTTTCAAAACAGTTTATGCAGTATGATCACACCTATATATACTTATATATAAGCATATTTAAATGTATATAAGCACACACATATAAATAAACTTTAAGCATTTTTGTGTATCTATTATAAATACATGGGAGGAAATACAAAAAATTAATAATAGTTATTTCTACTACTGTGGAAGTGGTAGAGTATTAGAGTTTTTTACTTTGTTATATTTTATATTAATTTTTATAATAAAGCTATATTTCATAACTAGAAAAAAGACATCCTCATTTTTTGTTTGAAACAATTAGAATTCCAATTTTACTTTACCCGTAAGTCATCCATTTAAGTGTTTTTTTTCTGTCTTTCCCACCAGCTGGTGAGAGGAAATGCTGCCAACATTTTTGGTGCCAATAATTGCTTCCACATAGCAAATACATCTATATTCTGAAACAAGATTATCTTTTATCAGTAAGAATTGGATTTTATAACAATTACAGTTCAGATAGGGAATGTCTGATCCAGTGCCTAGAGGTTTAACCAGCACCAAACTGCTATTTTATTTTGGAGTGAGTTAGTCTATATTAATTCTATTAAAAAAGAAAAAGTCCTAAATCTCTCTTCTCGCAAAGGATATGTATGGCCTGAGAAAAGGCTGGTTGTAGGTTATAGCATATTGTTATTTAATGAGTTAGAATTAGAGTCTTTAGCTTTGTTCTTAACAAACTGACTGATTTTAGAGAAATAAAAAGAAAGTGCATGGAGGGGATAAAAGAAAATACAAAATTTCCAGGCATGGACGAAGAACTGCTTCAAATATCTTCTGAATGGCAAGTCCTAATTGCCCAAATCTTGCTGCTTATCTCCATGTGAACAGGTCTGCCGGCACCTTGACTCCTCATTTGCAGAACTGAGTACATCCCCTTCTTCCTACACATCTTTCATCGATTGCTTCCTACACATCTTTCATCGATTGCTTGGTTCCACAGCGTGAGAGCAAAACCATCTTCCCCAATCCCAGATTGAAATAACCCAGTGTGGGTGGGAAGAATGGAGGAGCCGGCACAACATCTTCTGTAAGGACATACTCCTGCCACAATTGTACAACGTGAGTTCATCATGAGGAAACCTGGGCAGTCTACGAACAACTGGCTAGCGTTCTTCAAAAGCATCAAGGACACAAAAGACAAAGGAAGGCTCGGGAGGGCTCATATAAAGGAGACTAAGGAAACATGGCAGCCAAATGTACCCTGGGATCCTGGATGACAAAGAAAGACATCCGTTGGGTACTACCTTTGGGGCCGGCTGATGAAGCTTAATAGGTAATTTTTGGTGCTACTTTATGCTTTTTTATAAGTCTGAATTATTTCAAAGTGAAATCTTAAAAAATTTAAACATCATTAAAAAAAAAGAATGTCAGTTTGCATTGCAGACTGGCACCCCATGCTAACAGAATGAAGACACGGAAGAAGTGAGGAGTAGATGTGTATGACTGTCTCGGGGAGGCTGCCCATGCATGGCACGTGGGGGCTCGACCTAGAAAGCAGGGCTAGAGGCAGATGTGAGAGGAGTTAAGTGTCACCCCAGAGAGCGAAGTTGTAACTGCTGGAAAAATGGGCTCTTGTGGAAAGGAATGGACTCCCCTCATTCTCTCCCTCCAAATTCAGAGAAGCATTTGCTTTTTTTTTGTTTTTTCTGAACAGTAAAAATTGTGAGTTTTGTTCTGTTATTTTCATTTGTGTGAGATGACAGTCAAGCCTGGGATGCCTGGGTGGCTCAGTTGGTTAAGCGTATGCCTTTGGCTCAGGTCGTGATCCCAGGGTTCTGGGATCAAGTCCTGAATCAGGCTCCCTGCCTAGCAGGGAGCCTGTTTCTCCCTCTGCCTGCCACTCCCCCTGCTTGTTTTTTCTCTCTCTGTCAGATCAATCAATCAATCAATCTTAAAAAAAAAAAGATGATAGTTAAGCCTGAAGTGATGTACTGCTACAGAAGTTAAAAATAATGTACAGAAAATGCATTTTGAAATAAAACACAGGTGTAGTAAAACAAAAAAAAAAACAAATCTGAATCATTTTGATTCTCCATTCTCCTCCTTGCCTCCCCTCTCCTATTCTCCCATGTCTCACTTGTCACCTGCCAGTTCTTTTTTTTTTTTTTTTTTTTTNTTATTTAAATTCCAGTTGGTTCACATACAGTGTAGTATTAGTTTCAGGTATAAAATTGAGTGGTTCACCACTTCCCTACAACACCTGGATCTCATCACAAGTGCCCTCCTTAATTCCCCATCACCTATTTCACCCATCCCCTACCCACCTCCCCTCTGGTCATCATCAGTTCCTATACTTAAGAGGCGCTCTTGGTTTGCCTCTCTTACCAACCCCCCACCGCCATGTTCATTTGTTTCATTTCTATGGTATTTGTCTTTCTCTGATTGACTTATTTCGCTTAGCATTATACTCTTTAGCTCCATCCACATCATTGCAAATGGCAAGATTTCATTCTTTTTGATGGCCGAGTAATATTCCATTATATCTCTATACCACATCTTCTTTATCCATTCAACCGTTGATCGAACTTAGGACTCTTACCATAGTTTGGCTATTGTTGATAATGCTGCTATAAATATCAAGATGCATGTATCCCTTCAAATTAATATTTTTGTATTCTTTGGGCCAATAACTGGTAGTGTAATTGCTGGGTTGTAGGATAGTTCTATTTTAACTTTTTGAGGAAACTCCATACTGTTTTCCACAGTGGCTGCCCCAATTTGCATTCCCACCAACAGTGTCAGAGCATTCCCCTTTCTCTGAATCCTTGCCAACATGTGTTGTTTTTTGTGAAACATACACCTTCTAGATCAAATCAGAATGAAATAGAAAAAGGGCGTCAACCCTTCTGTGGATTTGCCAACTGGTGCTTGCAGAAGAGAGAGACCCATATGCTGTGAATATGCTGCAGAATAAACTAAACCCTGACAGCTCTGAGGCCATCCCCTCCAGCAAGGTTCTACTTTAGAGACATACGTCTGGTTTTGGTAAGATAACTGAAGAGTAAATCAGGGAACATGTGAGAGGAGAGGTGGAAGATAGATTCTCAGGTCTCTTCTCTGTTCCCAAACCTTTGAGGGGCCTGGCCCATCTTCAGCCTTCCATATTGCTTCCCTTTAATTAATTGCAAAAGTCTTGGGCTCAGCTATTCATTGGACTCAAGAAGAAATGTATATCTGTCTATTCATTCATTGGTCATTTAACAAGTTGGTTGGAGGCCAAGTGTGGAGTGGACTGGAGGAGAAGATGGGATACGAGAAGCACAGAATTTTATCACTTTGAACATTTTAGTCCAGCACAGTGATTTCCAAACACTGGTCCTAAAACCATTGATTGTATAGGGCCAGCCTGCAGCAAAATGGGAAAAGTAAGGACCATGTGGTTTTAGAAAAGTTAGTCAGTACAATATTGGGTGGGATTGTTTTATATTCTGAGAGTATGTTGTACCAGCTCTTTTCAGTAAAATGCCCTTTTATTAAATTATGAAATGTAGTAAGACTGAATCCTGATGCAACTCTGGTTCTGTTTTCCTTTGTCTTCTCCATGGTATCCATCTAGGACAGATACGTCAGAAGACGATCTTAGTTACTGGCTGGAAGTTTAAAACCTAAGTTAAAACCTTCAGTCCCGACCCTTAGGGGTCACAAGATTCTTGCTTCTAAATTTGACCTGATTTCATTTCCAAATTTGAAATATCATATATGAAACACTGCCTCACCTGGGGGTTTTATGATGAGAACATATAATTTTTTATGGAAAAAACCCTTCAAGCATGAGTATCCTCTAAATACTTTAGTTATTTAGTTTTTTGAACAGAATTCCATTTGAATATATATAAAAGTAGAATATATATGTTTTTACTATACATGTTTTTAATTTCATATAAATACTTCCCATTATATATATATTTCATTTAAGGTTACTTAGCTTTTGAAACTTTAAGTGCTTCATTAAATATATCCCTGACTTGCTAGCAAATATTCTTGGCTTTCCAATTTTCTCTAGCACCTTTCCATGTGTTTCATTGATTTCAAAGCAGCTGTTGAATTTTAAATAGTTCATTAAGAATTATGTGTCTAGGGCGCCTGGGTGGCTCAGTGGGTTAAAGCCGCTGCCTTCGGCTCAGGTCATGATCCCAGGGTCCTGGGATCGAGGCCCGCATCGGGCTCTCTGCTCAGCAGGGAGCCTGCTTCCTCCTCTCTCCTCTCTCTCTGCCTGCCTCTCTGCCGACTTGTAATCTCTCTCTCTGTGTCAAATAAATAAATAAAATCTTTAAAAAAAAAAAATAATTATGTGTCTAACAGAGATATGAAAATCGTTGCTTAGCTTATGCACAAATGAGTAAGAGATAAATATATAAAAATGCCTTAGTGATGAAAGTATTATCTTTATTTCTCAAAAGACACAACTACTAAAACACATTTTTCTTAATATTTTATTAATGCATTAATGTTAGTGGATGTTCTAAATAACCACGAACCATTTGGAAGAGTGCTTTTTAATAATATTGCTTGTGATCTCCCACGAAATAAATACTCCAAAGGGCTAGAACTTCTATCCCTAAGCCAGTACATTCTGGAATTGACTCTTTCATAAAAGTCCATTATTTCCAATTCAAATAAAATAATTATTGAAACAGAAAGTAATAATTGATTTTTTAAATTTAAAATTTTAATTTTTTTAAATTTTTTTTAAAGATTTTATTTATTTATTTGACACAGAGAGAGAGATTACAAGTAGGCAGAGAGGCAGGCAGAGAGACAGGGAGAGGAGGAAGCAGGCTCCCTGCTGAGCAGAGAGCCCGATTCAGCCCTTGATCCCAGGACGCTGAGATCATGACCTGAGCCGAAAGCAGAGGCTTTAACCCACTGAGCCACCCAGGCGCCCTAAAATTTTAATTTAAATTGTTTTTTAATTTCTAAATTTGTCAAAAACTGTCTTAGGTTTCAGTGGATAACATTTATCCTGAGTAGCATTATAAATCCAAAGTTTTACTGTTAATCTATTTCATGATTAGACTAGTATTTCTCAAATTATTTTTAAAGATTTCCTTTATTTATTTGACAGAGAGAGAGAGAGAGAGAGAAAGAGACAGTGAGAGAGGGAACACTAGCAGGGGGAGTGGAAGAGGGAGAAGCAGGCTTCCCGCCAAGCAGGGAGCCCGATGCGGGGCTCCATCCCAGGACGGATCATGACCTGAGCCGAAGGCAGATAGATGCCCAACGACTGAGCCACCCTAGTATTTCTCAAATTTGAGTAATGCAAAGAAGTCTTTAAGAGGAAGAAAATAATCAAAGATCCCAGAGTTGATGTAGATCATTTTGATGACATTGTATTTTTGTGATAATTTTTATATGTGTGTAGCTTAAACACCCATGTAAAACCTAAGCACATTTACATATTAAACTCAAACAAAATTGTAAAGCCAATACAATTCAAATTAACAATATTTATTTGCTGGATGATATTTTGCTGAAATTAAAAAGCACATGTTAAGGTTAATAATGCAAAAGTTTTGTCACTGTTTTACTTGAGTTTTTAAAAAAAGATTTTATTTATTATCTGACAGAGAGAGACACAGCAAGAGAGGGGACACAAGCAGTGGAGAGGGAGAGAGAGAAGCAGGCTCCCTGCCCTGAAGGGACCCCGATGCTGGGCTTGATCCCAGGACCCTGGGATCATGACCTGAGCCGAAGGCAGACACTTAACGACTGAGCCACCCAGATGCCCCTTACTTGAAATTTTTTATTTTGAGCACGGTGGGTCATCATCTGAATCATTGTCATTACCATAGTTGGTTATTTATTTCTTTATTTTAAAAAAAGTGAATTTGGGGGCACCCGGGTGGCTCAGTTGGTTTGCCTTGGGCTCAGGTCATGATCCCGGGGCCCTGGGATTGAGCCCTTCTCAGTGGGGACCCTGCTTCTCCTTCTCCTTCTGCAGCTCCCCTTGCTTGTGCATGCTCTCTCTCTCTCTGTCAAATAAATAAATAAAATCTTAAAAAAGTAATAAAAATAAAAATTGAAAAAGTGATTCTGTTTTTAACCACTACAATTGGAGGAACAATCAAGTTAATATTTCCCTACAAAATGCAAGAGAGAAAAATTTGAAAATAACACTGACTGAAAATCCTTCATTGTATATTGACTTTTATATATACTACTTGTACCCTGTTGCAAGTTTGTACATACAAAGGGAGAATCAGAGCAATATTTCTACTTGCAGTGTCGACTAAGAACTGGTGGGATGGGCTGAGCAGGTTCTTTGGAGCCACTAAATGTCTTTTGAATTATAAGTCCTGTGAAAATACAACTGTCCTACCACAAATCTCTATCCCAACTACTGTAAAATCTTTGTTTAGTGAACCAAAGCATCATTTATCTTATTTGGCTCCAATGAATGCTTTTCATGTTTAAGTTCACCTCTGTTGTGTTTCCAATAGTACTTTATTTTCTACACTGGTTTGATTTCACAATATCAAATCAAATCTTGACTATTAAATATTTTAAGAAACCTAAGGCTTATTCTTGAGAATGTCTTGCATTAGAAAATTATGTAAATTATGACTGCAAGATAGAAGCTAGTTTTATCTGTATAAATGTTGAAAAAAATCCAAGTTAAGAACAATGGTGATGCAGGATGATGATTGACATTTTGACTTTAGAAGCTGTTAATAATCTAAGAGGAGCTAGACGTGTTTACCAATACACGGCAAGCCGAACTGTGTCATTTCAGACAACCCTGTGACACCAGTGGGATTGAGTCATATGCAGTGGCTGGCACGGAAGTCATCTAGCACTCTTCGGAAATAACATAGTCTTCCAGATGACCCAGGATTTGCTCTTTATTAAACTTTTAAGCTTATCATAGAGAATGGAAGGAAAATGGAAATTATAGTTGAAAGAAGGAACCCCAGAGATTCAACTGATTTGAGAAATCCTGGTTTAGAGCATATAAGTAAAATTACTTTGAAAACTGTTATATGCTCCACAAATGCCAATACCATTATTATTAGAAAACAAATAGAGTTGGAAAAGTCTGGAGTCAATATTTTTTATAACATAAAAATGCTTGGATTAACCCTACATAGCAAACAGAAAATTCCCGCAGTGAAGGTCATTACCCAGAGTTTCCAGGAAAGTAGCTGCTCCTATCGCTCCACTGGAAAAAGCACAAAACAACCTAATTCCTTCAAAAATGTACTCCGAGGAAAACTGACTTGGTTCTAAGAGTTGCCTGTGTGGCTGGGCCTTCGTGGGGGTTGAGGGAGGAGGCAGTGGGTGTTGAACTGGGAGGAAAGAAGCCCCTGGGAAAGGGGCTGGACATGTGATTTTCGAGTCCACTGCCTGGGGCCTCATGGGGTAGAGAGGCCTGGACAGATAGCAGTGGGTGTGAAGCTCATGTAGGGTAGAGTCCCAAGTACATATAGTACATTGCTTCTGGGCCACTGACTCTCAAACATTTAATCTCATAGGAGGAAATCATGTTCCTTCTACATGGATGAAGTTTTTAACCACACAGGCCCTTGACTGACAGGTTGTGCTTTACTGTTCAAAGACAAGAACATGGGGAGGATGTGATTCCGCAGGTGCTAGGAATGTCCGTTTCCTCGCTCTACTTTGGATAACCCTGAACATTGATCCTGAAGTGTTCCGATGAGTCAAAGATTTATTTTTTTACTTTTTTATTTCCATTTTCTGAAATGTTAAAATCATTATCTAGCTGAGAATGTTAACTTTTGGACGGGATTACCAGTCCGTTAGTCAAGTTGGAACTAAATCTTGGCATCATAACAGGATCATATTTACACCTACTTCAGTTTCCAAAACTCAGCCAACTGAGAGAAAATATTTTCATCAGGAATTTCAATGGGAAAGCCAAAATCTGGAGTAAAAACACATCTTCTGTGAAGGATTACATCATCGAGCGTATGAGGGCCCATCTGGAATTAGGGATAAATACAGAAGAGTTCAATTCAGTTCAGCAGATAGCTATGGGATAGCCCTCATGCCAGGAACTGTGGCAGAGGCAGGGGTACAAAAACCGAACGAGATAGTTTGCCTGGTCTCAAGGAGCTCATGGTTTTATAAGTAGTCTCACATTAAAAAATTTAAATATTCAGAGTGGCTTGAATGCAAAGAAAAGCCAATGTTGCTGAGATCCCGTTAAATTCACGTGAGCTCACCAATTTACGTTAGCAGGTTATATGGACAGTGCAATGGAAAATACCATCAATTATAGAGTATAAGGAAAAATTGTATTTGAGGATAGTTTTTTGGTGACTTGGATTCTTATATCCCCTTTCTCTAGTTAAATTCCTTTGAACAGAAATAAGTTAATTCTAGGTAGATGGGTCTAGCACAGAGGATTCCAGTCAGTTTAAATTTAAATAGGAAAAGAACAATAGGGACATTCTACTAAGTTGTTAGGTGCCAAATTGGGTTATGTGCTTGCCTGAAAGATGTATTTCTCTCTATTTTTTTTAAAAAAAGATTTATTTATTTTGAGAGAGAGAAAGAACACACAAGGGGGGCAGGCAGAGGGAGTAGGAGAGACAGACTCTCCAGCAGACTCTGTGCTGAGCGCAGAGCCCAATGTGGGAGTCAATCTGACCACATTGAGATTATGACCTGAGCCAAAACCAAGAGTCAGATGCTTACCTGACTGAGCCACCCAGGTGCCCAGAAATGGGTATTTCTCATAGTCTTTGGCTACCCTGAGCTGGCATAAATAATTAATACTGTAATAAAATAAATTCTGCCAAAAAATATGACACAGAGCTATGAAATGCCTAAAGTTATGGTGCATAGGATAATTAACCATAAGTGATAAGTAGTGCTCATAAATGCTAGTATCCAAAATTATTTCCATATGGCTAAACCAAGTTCAGATTTTTTTCTGTTATTCATTATTAGTCTTCTATATTTATAAATAGCACCAAGAGTGAACAGTTTTACTGGATGTTTTAATGAAATTCACTTCGCACCCCTCATTCACTCCTCCACACACTAACACACCATATGAATAAACTCAAAGCAGAGGTATTGGATTAAGCCCCACATAGTTCCTATCCCTCCCATGTCTCTGTCTTCAGCCCCAGGCCAATTCAGGATGCTGTGCTGAACTCCTACTAAGCTCCCCAGTGAGAGGGCCAGATTACTACATCCAACCTTGAGGTATCTGGGGTGCTGAAAAGCCATAGGCAGGATAAATTGCAGGGGAGGCTCAGGTAACCCCCGGTGCCAGCTTATTACAGCAGGGAGTGGATGACACTGGCAAGTGAGGGTGAGAATTTAGGCAAAGGTGGAGACTCTCAGTAAAAAGGACCTGAACCTTGGCACCTGAATGGTTCAGAGATGAGAAAGACAAGAGGACCTGTGTTGTCAGAGTGAGGTCCTGGTCCCAGGACTATGGATGGAGGTGGCAGGGAGGTGGCAGGAGCCTCTCACTGAGACTTCATCAGTCCACACTTGGAAGTCTCAGTCCCTGTCACAATGTCAGATATGTCTTGGGAGAGAGAGGAGAAGGCATGAGTCTTGGAGGGATAGGAAGTGAGGATGAGATGCTGGTTCGAGGGGGGAGGAAATAGGAGTAAAAACTATTGCAAATGTTTCCCAATGGGACACTATGTGTGGGAAGGCTGTGCTTTCCGTATTTCTTGGGCTATCTCTCTGCTATGTTTATTCCTTTCCTTTTAAAATTTCCACTATATATATATGTACTGCTTAAAGAAGAAGACTAAAGGAACATATATGTACCCCTGATAGAGCATAAGCACTAGAATAGGACCAGAACCTTCAAAGCCCCATGTACCCAAACAGTGTGTCCTCCTCCTTCCCACTTTTAGTTAATCACTATCTTTTTCTTTTTCAGATTTATTTATTAAAGAGAGTGCATGAGCAAGTGGGGGGAGGGGCAGAAGGAGAGGGAGAGAATGTCAAGCAGACTCCCCACTGAGTGCAAGCCCGACGCGGGGCTTGATCTCATGACCCTGAGATAATGACCTGAGCTGAAATCAAGAGTCAGATGCTTAAGTGACTGAGCCTTCAGGCACCCCAGTTAACCACTATTTTGAATTTGGTATGGATCACTCTCTAGCTTTCTTTCTTTTTATTTTTTTAAGTTATGTATTTATTTAAGTAATCTCTTAAAAAAACAAAAAGTAATGTCTGTACCCAACATGGGGCTCCAACTTATGACCCTGAGATCAAGAGTCTCGAGCTCTTCTGACTGAGCCAGGTGCCGCACTCTCTTGCCTTCTTGATAATTTTCCACCTAATATATCACTGAACAATATATCATTTCTTTGTTTATTTTTTTAGCTTTTGTATAAAGGTTGAATTATATTCTCAACCTTTGAGTATACCAAAATAGATGAATGGAAAGACAGAATACTCAAAATAGATGAATGGAAATTCATACTCAAAATAGATGAATGGAAAGACAGAATTTTCAGAGACTATTTACAAACGTGTGGGAGTCGGGAACCATAAGGGATAGACAGTGCAACCAAGTAGGGCTTAACTGAAGTTGATATGTTACTGTGTGGGAATCTGAAAAGTAGAGGGAGGGGAGCTGCCCCAGACCCAGGGTGAGAGAGTCCTTTAAAGTTGGTCATCTTGAAAGAGCAAGGAGAGGTTAAAGACACAGACAGATTTACAGGGAGGCAGCTGGTGGAATAAATACTTTGATCCCATGTTCTTTTCTCCTTCCCATCCCCTTTTGGCATTCTCTAATTGACTTAGGAGTTCTGGGAGCAAGGGTGCCCGGCTGGCTCAGTTGGTTGAGCATGTGACTCTTGATATCAGGGTGGTGAGTTCGAGCGCCATGTTGGGTGCAGAGATTACTTAAAAATAAAATCAAAAAAAAATCAAAACGGTCCTGGAAGCAGAAGGCAAAAGGGACAGGAAGACACATGGGCCATGTTAGTCAGGAGCAGAGAGCATGGGGGAGGGAATGTAAGTGGGAATGTAAGGTGAGGGTGGAATGGTAGAGATCTAGTACATAGATATATATTACTGTGGCTTTTTCTTCACATGTTGATATATTTATCAATATATCATTCATGTTGATATATTTATTTGTAGTTCATTTTTTTTCCTGGTGTTAATATTTTTTTATTGTTTTATTTTATTTTTTAAAATTTTATTTATTTTTTGAGAGAGAGAGAGAGAGAGAGAGAGAGAGAGAGCAAGCGGGGATGGGGAGCAGAAGGGGCGGGGGAAGAGGATGAGAGAATCTCAAGCAGCCTCCATGCTGAGTGCCAAGCGTGACATGGGGCTCCATCTCACGACCCTAGATCATGACCTGAGCCAAAACCAAGAGTCTGCTGCTTAACCTACTGAGCCACCCAGATTCCCCTCTTTATTTTTTAATTTTATTTCCAGTATAGTTAACATACAGTGCTATATTAGTGTCAGGTGTACAATATAGTGATTCAACAATACCATATGTTACTTAGTGCTCATCACGATAAGTGTCCTCTTAGTTCCCTTCACCTATTTTACCTATTCCCCTACTCACCTCCCCTCTGGTAACCATCTATGCTCTATGGGTAAGAGTCTGTTTTTTGGTTTGTCTCCCTCCCACCCTGCTTATTTGTTGGTTTTGTTTCTTAAATTATACATATAAGTGAAATCACATATTTGGCTTTCTCTGACTTACTTCATATAACATAATATACTCTAGATCCATCCATGTTGTTGCAAATATGTAGCTCATTCATTTTCACTTTTTTTTAAAATTGCACTGTGTGAATTGACTATAATTTATTTACCCATTTTCCCAATGATGGGTAGTTTTCAGTATTTTATTTATTTATTTATTTATTTATTTATTTATTTATTTATTTATAAAGATTTTTATTTATTCATTTGACACAGAGAGAGAGGTTACAAGCAGGCAGAGAGGCAGGCAGAGAGAGAGGAGAGAGGAGGAAGCAGGCTCCCCACCCAGCAGAGAGCCCAATGTGGGCCTCGATTCCAGGACCCTGGGATCATGACCTGAGCCCGAAGGCAGCGGCTTTAACCCACTGAGCCACCCAGGCGCCCAGTTTTCAGTGTTTTGGTAAAATAATGTTGTTATGAACATTCTTGTTAAACGTTTTTGACATCTATGTGTGAAAATCTCTCTAGAGAATATATTTAGAGTAGAATTATTGTACTGAGACAAAGGGTTAAATTTACCAGATGATGCCAAATTGTTTGCAAAAATAGGTTCACCAATTAATACTCCTATCTACAGTATATGATATTGATATTTTCAGATTAAAATTTTTTCCCATCTAGTGTGTGTACATTATTATTTCACTGTGGTTTTAATTTGCATTTTCCCAGCTGCTAATGTGGTTGCATATATTTTTGTATGTTTATTGGTCATTTATGTTTCCTCTGTTGTTAAATACTTGTTCAGGGTTCTTTCTCCCCTCTTTTCCATATGTTTTAATCTTTTTTCTATTGATTCTACTCTGACACTAATCCTAGGTTAATTATATTTGCTAAGTTTCTTGTCCCAATTTCAGGGTGATTTAAAAAAAATATTTTTATGAGTTTTTTAAACTTAAGTTCTTAATTTTAATGTGGCTGAAATGATCAATCTTCCCATTTTAGGCGTGTGCTTTTTAAGAAAATTGTGTTACATAGACATAATGTAAAGCTTACCATTTTAACCATTTTTTAGTGTACAGTTCAGTGGCATTAAGCATATTCATACTGTTGTGCAACCGTCACCACCATTCATCTCCAGAGTGGTTGTGCTTTTTCTTAATGTCTTGTTTAAGAAAGTCTTTGCTATATTAAGACCATCCTTATATTTGCTCTACATTCTTAAAATTTTGCCTTTCACATGTAAGTCATTTAACCATCTGGAACTGAGTTTTGTTTATAGTGGGAGATAGGAAATACATTTTCTCCCATATAGGTAGCTGGTTGTCCCGGCACCATTTAGATTAGTCCATTTTCTCTGCATCGGACTGTACAGTAGAAGTGTGCTATACCAAGTTTCTTCATAGGTGTGAATCCACGTCCAGTGTTTCTTTTCTGTGCCTTTGGTTGATCTGTCTATTCCTGGCCCAGTATCACATTGTCTTAAATACAAGGGAACTATGATATGCCTTCCATCTGCCTGAAATTCTATTCTCCTAAAGATACATGTGACTAAATCCCTAATTTTCTTCTGGTCTCTGCTTCATGGTCATGTGCATAGCCAGCCTTTCCTGGCTACCCTTTCTAAAATTTCAGTGCCTCCTCTAAAAACTTCATACCTTCTTGCTCTGCTTTATTCTTCCTGCTTAGCAGTTATTATTTAACATAATAATGTATATACTTCTCTTATTTGTTGTCTCTCTTTCCCACTAGATTATAAGGATTATGAGGGCAGGGATTTTGGGCTGTTTCATCACTCCTGTGTCCCTAACATAGAAGACATTGCCTGGCACTCAGTAGGTACTGAATTAGTATTTCTAAAACAAGTCATGTGGAAGGGTCATCTTCCCTTCCTGTACTTCCCCTTACGAATAGGCTTTTTCTCTAATTCTCTTGCTCCTTGATGCTAGATGAATAAAAGCAATCTGAAGGGAGAAAGAACAAAATGCCCCTTTAGGTTTCTTTCCTTGCCATGTCCCAGAGGTGGGCGGTGAAATGGAAAGGGTAGAGGGATGAGTGTTGGCTAACTGTGTATTATTTTCTGGGTCAGCTATCCTGTTGGAAATCCCTCCTGTCTTTGCTTTCCACGGCAAGCAGAGCTGGCTGGACCTAGAGTTTATAGAGTTCTCATTGTGTAAGGAAGTGTGCCACACCTTTGGTTTTTAGGGCAGTACACCCTGCACAGGAGAATAATGAACACTCACTTTGTCTTACCAAGCACGGCAACTAAAATTTTAGTTGTAAGTGTGACACACTACAGGACAGAACCCTTGGAGCTGTGGAGTCATCTAAGAGTGGATCCTGTGAGGTAGTCCGCCTGTAGCTGGGTAGTGTCCAGAGAGGCACCCAAGTGAGCAGTGATGATTCATGGAAATTTCGTCAGAGATGGTACTCTGTGCTTATTATAGACTAAACTGGGAGCCAATTCATTCTGGAAGGAATGTGTATGGAGTTTTCAGATGAGGACTTGAAGTTTTATATGTTGGAACCACCTTTGATTCAAACCATCTGTTGCATGTCAGGCTGAACCCATCAGCTTTTTAAAGATATCTTTCATGTTTTCTGTTAATTCAGTATAATAAATATTTGTTGGCGGCCCTTGGAGTGCCCTACATAGAGGTTACAAAGATGAATGGTATACTGGTCCCTGTTTTTGAGATGCTTGTGGTCTAGTGGAAGTAAAAGTTACACGTTTATGTGTGTTTTTTCTCCCCCTGATTCTGAGGTTCAGGTCTATAATTTACATTCATCTTGGTTGCCACGGCTGAGCATTGTGTTAATCCATTTTTTTATGATATAAATACATGAAAGACCTTGCAGTGATTTACCAAATATGGTTACTGAAATATATAAATTATATATGTAAATTATATATAATATATATTAAATATATATAAATATATAATATATAAATTATATATAATTATATATTGAATAAAAATATATATAAATATATAAATTATATATATCTATAAATTATATATATTATATAAATTATAAATATGGTTACTGAAATATATAATACTGCTGTGCATTATTGGTACTGTGATGTGTAGATGTGTATTACAATAGCCTCTGAATACAGGAAATACTCTTTATGGTGAGGTGATGACCAAAGGACAGTATTCTGAGGAGTGTGTTCATCAAATCATACAGTGGTTCATGTTCTCAGAAGATTAAGAACCTCTGTAGTATAGGGCTATGACTAGAAAAAGAATTATGTTCTATGGAATTACAAAGAACATGGTCGTTTGAGTGAGGGGCAGCCCAGGTGGCCTAAGCAAATACTCAATAGGATGGAGGAAGGCAGCAGTTGACTTGAAGGAAGAATTCTTATAGGAGGCGTGGTTAGGGCTTTTGAAGTGGCGGTATCACCGCAAAGAGAGACAAAAAATGCAAGGCCTTTTGGGAAAGAATTGGTATTTCAGAGCACAGGCTGGAGGGCAGAGGTAGGCAGTAAAGTCATTAAATCTTGGGGACAAGCTGTGGAAAACCTTCAGATGTTTTTGAATGATTAAAACAGAACTTTAAAAATACCATAAAATGCCCCTATAGTCTGCCTCACTGCCGGTGATGGCACTGTAAATGTAAAACATTTTTGTGTTGCAGTAGACTATTTTTTTTTTAGTCCAAAGAACTATTTAAAAGATATCAACCATTGTAGAGAAAGTGGTATTGACATTTAAGTTAAAGGTGGGCAAATTTAAGACTGGACTGAGGACAAAGCTAAAAAAAGTTAAATAAAAATTAAGTATAGCTCAGAGTGGCTGCCTTGCACCTCAAATTTTGATTGCAAAGGAGACCATCTGCCCAGATTATAGGAGTAGGGGAGGTTGGGGGTTGGTGGACAAGTGGAGGGGGAAAGAGTTGAAGAGGGCAGCCTCCTTGTGGAAATCAGAAGCATTGCATAAAAATATAGTGGTATGTCAAAAGCATCTTTCATTCTTTCTCATCATCCATGACGTTTTATTGCTTAAAACAAAATGTTCACAGTGTTTGCCCCTGGGTGACAGTATAAGCAGATGGCAGCATCATAGGTGGATTTTCTTTTTGACGTTTTCCAAATTTTCTAAAATTTTATTTACTAGGAAAGGTAATTTAAAAATGACTGTCGTCAGTTAGGTAGTGTTTTTCAAAATTGGGCTCATATGGCATATGTGGTTTTATGTATTCTGCTGTTGATAGTACCCTGAGCATTTTCCCAAGTCAATATTCTTCAAAAACATGTACTTTGAATGGCTGTGTAATGTCCCATGATACGACTATACTATCATTTCTTTCTTTTTTTTTTAAAGATTTATTTATTTATTTGACACAGAGAGATAGATCACAAATAGGCAGAGAGGAGGAAGCAGGCTCTCTGCTGAGCAGAGAGCCCGATATGGGGCTTGATCCCAGGACCCGAGCGGAAGGCAGAGGCTTAACCCACTGAAGCCACCCAGGTGCTCCTTATTTATTCTTTTTTCTGGGTTTTCACTCTAAACGTGGTGCAGTAAAGTTCTTTGAACACAAAATTTTGTGTCCATTTCTGAACAGATTCATGATCATATATGAGAATTTTTTTGTCCAACTGTATGCATTGTTTTAGGACTCACAATACACATTATTATATTGTACTCCAGACTTGTAGCACCACAATCAATTCCTTTGTGAGCTCATCGTACTGGACTTTGCCCAGCACTGAGTATTTTCATTGTAAAAACTTTCCCAATTTTGTAGGGGAAAATTTCTTTGCTGCCAGTGATAAACATTTTTTTTTTCACATTTTATCATTGGTTATTTGTTGCTGTTCTTTTCCCATTTTTCAATTGTGTCAGGATTTTTTCTAATTAACTTACAAAAGCTCTTTACACTTTGATGGTATTAGTTATGGTAAACCTTTCCCCTAGTCTGATGACTGCAAAAAATTTTGTCATGTTTTTTAGATGCCCAATTTAACATTTTTATAGTCAAATCTTTAAATTTCTTTGCAGTTTATTTGCATTTGTCCCCTATCCAGAGATCAGGTAAATATCCATGTAAATGTTATCATCTGTGCTCCAGGTTTTTTCAGGTGTTTCTCATGCGTTCAGGTGTCTTCTTTATACCAGGTAATGTTAATTATGTTGCCTGATACAGAGAGGAAAGATTTAAAGTGAGGCCCTGCTGTCATAAAGTGTCATAACGCGTCGGTGTTGTATGCTGGTTAGGACTGTGGTGCTTGGAGACGTCTCCCTCACTTTGAACCTGGCTCTGTCACTTAGGTGATCTTTGAAGTAACTTCTTTCCCTGTTCTACGGTTTCCTTATATGTAGAATGGGTTAATAATATAACCTATCTCAGACAGTTATGAGAATAAAATGAATGGATAAGGAAAAACACTTAGAACACGTCCTTATACAAAGTCAGTGGTAGCCAGTTTGGTCCATGATGGGTAGATGCTTTGAAGTTTGGTATTGTTTCGATATATTTTGCATTTCTAAAAATTTGAACATTTCATTTCAAATTGCTGATTACCTTTACTAGATCTTTCCTCAGCCCCTTTAGTGAGGCACGCCTCCTAGAGGCCACAGGTGAAGCTTATTTCCAGCTCTTAAAAACCCTGCAGATCTGTCGAGTCGGAGTGGCTCTGACCCAGCGCTTCTGATGGACCTCTGCTTCTTCCCTGTAAGCTTCATTTCTTCTAACTTCTGTAGGCCCCGGAGCGATTTCTGCGTGTGTGCACTCATATTTTCTAGTTCCAGTTATTTTGCGGGGCGCGGGCGGGAGAGAACTGAAGGTAGAATCTGTCTTTACGGGGCTTGCCCTCCCATAGGAAAAAAACAAAACGTACTGTGCATAGATGGACAAACTACCATTTATTTATTAGCTTCTATTTCCTCATCTGTAAAATGGGGGTAATACGACCTATCCTGTAGGGTCGCTGAAAAATTAAACAAGAAGAAACGGAGCCCCTAATAGTGAGCCGGCGGCTAAAGGAGCTCAGTCAACGCCTCTCCATTCCTCCGCTAGTTTCAGATCAGGCGAGCCCTCTGGGTTAAAGCTCCACACTCGGGAGCGGGGACGCTCCCGCCGCTAGCCTCTCAGTACCCCAGTTTCAATCATCAAAAGCGACCCACGTTACGCACAGGAGGTGCAGTGTACAATTTGAAACACACGCGACCGTACTTAATATAAGCGGGCAAAGTAGATGAAAAGCCCTCAAGAACCCAGGGGCGCCGCATGGAGCATGCGCAGGGCGCGCGCTGGGTGGGCAGGAGGTTCAGGGGCGGGTTTTGTGGTCTCGTTACTTCCGTTTCCGGTCCCATATGAACTCTCCCGCCATCTGAGGATAGTGCCCGTTGGGTGTTTGTGTTTTTCGTGTTTTGCGTCGTTGCAGGTAAGAGGATCTCCTGTGGCTTCGGGACGGACAGTGATCTTGGTGTGGAGCGTGCAAGTGGGGAAAGAAGGGAGAACACTTGAGCAGCGGTGAAAGCCGAAGGATGATTTGGTGGGGTGGGGGTATTACATATCGATGGGTTGGGGCCGAGATGCAGGTGCCAGCGCGTTGAGGAGAGAGAAGCTTCGCCGAAGGGCACGGGTAGGATCGAGGCGGGTGGTTTTTATAAGGAGCTTGTAGGTGCTTCCTACCGGGAGTTCAGAAAGACTGGATTAGAAAGACGTGTTCTGTTTCCCAGGGTCATGAGATAGGAAGGGAATAACTGGACCCGGTCCATTAAGTCTCTTTGGAAACCAGAACGTACCGCGCTTTCCTCCGAATTCGCGATTGCAACCCGTATAAAATCTCATCTTAACTCTTGGGACTGCAGAGATCCAAGGGCGGTGGCACCCAGACCTATAGTAAACAGGCAACGTAGCCTCACTTTAATGTTGTTGGAAGTTATGACCACCACCTGCATTTCACCTTGCACACACCGCCCCCCCCCTCATGACAGAATTGTTACAGGTGTGTTGTAGAAAGTCTGGAAAAGGGCGCCTGGGTGGCTCAGTGGGTTAAAGTCTCTGCTTTCGGCTCAGGTCATGATCTCAGCGTCCTGGGATCGAGGCCCGCATCGGGCTCTCTGCTCAGCAGGGAGCCTACTTCCTCCTCTCCCTGTCTCTCTGCCTGCCTCTCTGCCTACTTGTAATCTCTCTCTCTGTGTCAAATAAATAAATAAAATCTTTAAAAAAAAAAAGTCTGGAAAATACAGAAAGATATATTACCCACGGGTAACCTCTGTTAACATTTTTGCATGCTCTTCAGTTTTTTTTCTGTGTATGTGAAGTTCTATTTTGCACTTGTTTGCTGTTTTCAACTTCATTTGCATTATTTTGACGATTTCATGTTTCCTTCCAAGGTAATGAAATGCAGTTTTCTCGAGGAAACTGGAAAAGACAGAGGTTGACAGGTGACCAAAGGAATGTTTCCTACCCTCATAGCCTTCAGTTTTACTTGGAGCCACCTTCTGAAAGCATATCTTTGATCGAATTTGAAAGCTTGGCTATCGACAGAGTCAAATGTGAGTGATACTTGTATTAGTGATACTTTGTATGTTCTTGAGAACTTCACTTACATTCTGGGGGAATGAATGAGGGTAATTTATTTCCTTCATTCAGTGCATTCAAGTAATATATATTGAGGACTTGCTATTTTATTTACTGTACAGTGTATATTTATTGAGTGTCACTATATTCTAGGGTGGGGATTTTCAGATAAATAATGTAATTCTTACATTCATTGAAGCTGTATTCTAGTACATAGATACAGACATCCAAAATAGTAACTATAATTTAGCATTTTAAGTGTCTTATTAGAGGTTAATAGTAGTGCTATTGAAAGAGGTGGGAGTGACTTAGACTGATTAAGGCTGCTTAGAGAAGTTGAAATGTACTCTGACCTTTGAAGGATGAGAGGAAATTTCTCAAAAGAAAAATAAAAGCTTTTTTTCAAGCGGAGAGAGTGTTATATTTGAGGGAACAGTGACAAGTTTAGGTTAAGTGGAGAAGAGTGGATAACCAAGGGCATTTTGTGCCAAGCTAATGGTGTAATATCAGAGTGTAAGTATTGCAGGCCTACTTATCCTCTGTGTGCTAGTGAAAGAAAGAAAGAAGCTGGGCATGAACTGAAACAAATAATAGCGGTGTCTTCTGAGTTCATGTTCCAGGATATCCTTGTGGGAAAATCAGAAGGTAAGGTAAGATGCTGTTAGTCACTTTTAGAAGGGCAGAGTGACAACTGCTAATACAGCAAAGGAGCACTCAGAGCCTGATGAATGAAGAGTGAAGACAAGGGAGAAAAGGGTTTTAGGAGGCTTAGCAGGGTCAGGTGCTTCAGAGATTAAGGTGATGATTGAAAAGTGCCCCTGGGGTTTGGCACTTACGGAGTGAAATGGCGAGGGCCTGAGCTAAGTCAGTAACAGTGTCAGGGATAGGAAGGGAGCCATTTGAAGGATACTGAGGAAGTATTCCTGACAGGATTTGGTGATTGTTTGGATGTGAGGAGTGAGGGGGCAGGTGGGAGTGGCTGAAATTCCATTTTGGATGATCCGGTGATTAGAAACTGTGCTAGGGGAGATGGGGATGGCCTGAAGAGGGGCAGGACGGAGGGGAGGAGAATTAGTTTAGCTTGGGATACCATTATGACGTGCCTGTGGGGCATGGGTTTATGTTTAGGATTCATTTTAGACGTTTTTCATTCTTGAATTATAAAAATGCTTTTCATAATGATGGGAGTAGAATTCATCTGAGGAAGGATTGACAAGGTGCTTTGGGAACCTCTGAACAGTTACGTGCACCTATTCAGGACAGTTCACTTGGATCACTGAAAGGTCTTGCTTTTTCGCTGTTGTGTCTTCTCCTCTACTTCAGTAAAGGAAGGGCTGTTTTTTTCTGATGAGTCTGTGCTGAGCAAATGAAGCAAACTGACAGCTCCACATGAGGGATGCAAACAAGGATGCTTAATTTTTTTTCATACTAACACACTTGAATTCCTCAACAATGGTGGCTCAGTACAACAGTAATGATCCCCATCCCTCTCCCTCTGTTTGAGAATCCCTGGTATCAGATTATGTTTTAGGACATGGATATTTTCTGCATATGGATGGAGATTATTTTCCTATAAATTTATATAATTTACATAATGTGCTTGCAGAAAATAAAGCCATTACAATTAGTCCTCTTTTAAAAATAAGTAATTATGGGATTGCTATTCAAAGAGTTTTTCTCGGGACTTAGTTTTTAAAAAGTTTCTTGCATTCATACATTTTTTTCCTTCTGTTTTTAAAATACTTTCTAGTGCTAAAAGCAGTTGAAAATCTTGGTGTGAGCTATGTGAAAGGAACTGAGCCATACCAGAGTAAGTTGGAGAATGAGATAAGAAGGCTCAAGTTTTCCTTCAGAGTAAGTAAATGTGGGAAAGAAATGTTCTTCAGTTTGTATATATTTATATAGTGAGTCTTGGTTGTGGAAAGCATCTCGTATTAGGCACAGGGCTTTAAAAAAGACTAATATAGCATAGATTCTGTCTGAAGGGATATCTGTAGTCCACTAGGTGTGATTGGCATGTAGTCAGATGATTATAATACAGCAGGGTTTCTCAACCTCGGGACTACTGACATTTGGGTCTGATAATTCCTTGGTGCAGGGAGTGTTCTGTGCATTGTAGGATGCTCAGTAGCGTTTCTGCTTCTGCCCAGTAGATATCTCCAGACATTGCCAGGCGTACCCTGTGTACTACAGCAGGAGGGGTGCTGTTAGATGTGCGCTCTAGGAACTCCAAGTGCACATATAGTTACCCAGGTCACATTGGGGAGGTTTGGGAAGGCATCCCAGTTCCAGGTAGTGCTGGAACCGAATCTGATAGATGCGATCAGATTTTTATTTTGGGAAGATGGCTGCTAACAGCAGATTGAGTGGGCCATGTTGGTAGGAGGAAAACCAGTTAGCCTGGAAATGATGATAGTGAATTGAATGGGGAGAAGAGGACTGATATTAAGAGCTATTATGAAGGTTGAATGAAAATATTTTAGTGACTGTTTGCAGGGAGAAGGGAGAGAAGAGTTAGGAATGACACCCAGGTTTCTGGTTAGGACAACTAGGTGGATGGTGATAGTATTTTCAGAGATGATATACAGGAGGAGAAGCACATCTAAGAAGCAAGATAAGATGTTGAGTTCTAGACATGAATTTGAGGTGTTTGTGGAAATGCCTAGTGGATAGTTGGCTGTGCATACAGATTGGACTTAGGGGATCTCTGGAGCAGAGGTATGGATTTAAGAAGAAGATTGGTATTATCAGGAGGAGGAAAATATTTGCGTGAGAAGATGATGGCAGACAGGATGTGAAGAATACCAGTACTTAAGTGAAGTAGAATTGGGGGAGTCTGGGAAGGAGATTGAGAAGGAGCTGCCTGAGAGGTAGGAGATCAGTGAGGATAATAATGGCATGGTAGCCAGGGAAGGCTGGAGTTGACCTAATGATGATCATGATGATCATGATATAAATACTGATACCATAGCAATTAACAACAACAAACATTCATATTATGCTTACTGTATCCTAGAGTTTGTTCTAAGCACATTACATATATTAACCCATGTAATCCAGTTAACAGTCTTATGAGGCAGGTACTATTGTCACTCCTATTTTATAGGTAGGGGAATGGAGTTACTGATAAGCTATGTAACTGGCCCAGGTTTATAAGATGGTAAATGGTGGAGCCAAGATTTAAATCTGGACATTTTGTCTCCCTCATAAGTGCTTAAGACCTGTTTGCTCTTACTGTGTTGTACTTGAATAACACAAGTTATGCTTGTGAAAGGCCAGTTCATATTAGAGGTTGTGAGTTTTTAACATTCCGAATTCTCAATGACTGTGTATTTTTTCCCCCGAGGTTGTCATTGTTTTGGGAATAGTACTATAGAGTGTAGCTGTAGATTTATTTAAAATCTAGGTTTTGCCAAATGGTTATATGAAAGCAGTTGAGGGTTGATGCAAGAGGTGGTTGAAGAGGTGAGAGCCCTTGGGTACTACCTTACGTAAAATGATAATTATCTTGGGAAGCATATTTATGAAATTTGTTTTTGAAACTTTTATTTTACCATTGGCTTATGCTGACTCTGTTTCTTTAAACCTCTTACCATTCTAATACATTTATCTTATCCACGTGTCATTATTTTTAGGAAAACTTAGAGAATGAATATGAACCACGAAGGAAAGATCATATTTCTCACTTTATTTTACGCCTTGCTTATTGCCAGTCGTGAGTATACATTTACGCTCTCACAGTCCAGTCTGTTATCTTGAGTTATAAATTGGTACATGGGAAGCTGACCTGTATTGTACTGAACATTGGAAAACTCAGAATAACATCAGAAACTGGCGATTCATGAGTTGAACCCTGCTGTGGTGAATTATTTGAAGCCAGTTGTTTACTAAAAAATATTGAAAAAAATTCTGTTGTAAAATTTGCCTATTGAAACACTTGTTAGCTTCATGGGACAGGTTCTTCACTTGGGATTTGAAATGGGAGGTGATTTCAATAAGGAGTTTTGCTACTGTTTTCCCAGAAAAAAATAGTGGCACTGTTTATAGGAAATAATAACTTGTATTTGGTACAGATTTTTCAAAGTTGAGATGTACAGATTAGTGGCCATTAGATTAAGAGATTGTCCATAGCTAGTTGGTTTGTTATGATACAGTGCCACCCAGAGGGAGAAGGAGTTAGTTGCTTTTTTTTAAACTTGGTGTTTTTTTTCCCTGTATTAATTTTGGCTAAATAACTTACTCATTGTAAGTTTTTTTTTGTTTCTCTATTCAGAGGCTTACCCAATGAGAATCTTGAAATTGTTTACTATCACAAGATTAAGTTTTTTTTTTTAATTTTTTTTTATTTATTCATTTGACACAGAGAGAGAGATTACAAGTAGGCAGAGAGGCAGGCAGAGAGAGAGGAGAGAGGAGAGAGGAGGAAGCAGGCTCCCTGCTGAGCAGAGAGCCCGATGTGGGCCTCGATCCCAGGACCCTGGGATCATGACCTGAGCCGAAGGCAGCGGCTTTAACCCACTGAGCCACCCAGGCGCCCTATCACAAGATTATAACTGAGAACTTACTGTGTTTGGTCCTAGAGTTTTTCTTTTGTAAAAAAGCATATGCAGTTTATGTAGTTTATAAATTTTTTTTTTTTTAAGATTTTATTTATTTATTTGACACAGAGAGAGAGATCACAAGTAGGCAGAGAGGCAGACAGAGAGAGAGGAAGAAGCAGGCTCCCTGCTGAGCAGAGAGCCCGATGTGGGCCTCGATCCCAGGACCCTGAGATCATGACCTGAGCCGAAAGCAGAGGCTTTAACCCACTGAGCCACCCAGGCGCCCTAGTTTATAAATTTTTAAAAAATATTTATTTGAGAGAGAGAGAAAGTGAGAGAGAACATGAGAGGGGAGAAGGTCAGAGGGAGAAGCAGACTCCCTGTGGAGCTGGGAGCCCGATGCGGGACTCGATGCTGGGGCTTCAGTATCATGACCTAAGCAGAAGGCAGTTGATTAACCAACTGAGCCACCCAGATGCCCAGTTTATGTAGTTATACAGTAAATGAATTGCTGACAATCTGTGGAAGTCACTTCGGAAAAAAAACTGAATCGTATTTGACATGCAGTAGTATAATTATTTTGTGACAACAATAATGTCCATTTTATATTATGAATTAATATATTTGTATGTTGGCTTTTAAAAAATTGAGGTATATTTGCATATATTAAATTTTGTAAGATTATAAACTATAAAGCTATAATCCAAGTTTACTTACTGAGTTTCTCTGATCATACTGTATTCATAGATAAAATTACCTTTAAAAAATTTGGTGTTTATTTGGCATTGATGAAACCACCTTCGACTGAAGGAATATTCCATTTTCTGATGTAAATGACTATTTTGGGGCACCTGGGTGGCTCAGTGGGTTAAAGCCTCTGCTTTCGGCTCAGGTCATGATCTCAGGGTCCTGGGATTGAGGCCCGCATCGGGCTCCCTGCTCAGCGGGGAGCCTGCTTCCCCCTCTCTCTGTCTGCCTGCCTCTCTGCCTCCTTGTGATCTCTCTCCCTCTGTGAAATAAATAAATAAAATCTTTAAAAAAAAAATGACTATTTTGCACTTAAATGTAACAAACTATTTTATATTATTTGATAATCAGCTAGGCTCAAGGTATTCTTTATTTAGTTCTTTTAATTGTATATTCATAATACCCCTCCCCATGTTCACCACATCCCTGGTAGATTGTGGTGTGTAACTATACTCTTTATCATTACAGAGGACTTGTATGCTTTCAGCTTCTGTCTTTTGGCATTCTGCTTGTGTTTGAATTTTATTTCATAAAAATGTCTTGGATTTAATAATCGGTGGACATTTCAAAATAATCATTGGGTTTTTCATTTATGATTACCATTTCCCTGTCTTGATTTCAGTGAGGATCTTAGACGCTGGTTCATTCAACAAGAAATGGATCTCCTTCGATTTCGATTCAGTATTTTACCCAAGGACAAAATTCAGAATTTCTTAAAGGATAGCCATTTGCACTTTGAGGCTGTAAGTAGTTTTGTATCCATTTTCAAATTGTTTTCATCATTCTTCCCTTCCTGTTAGCTTTAAGTATGAGTGTTAATGTGTGGCATTCTTTCTCTTTATTTTTTATTTTTTTAATTAATTTTTTAAGATTTTATTTATTCGACAGATCACAAGTAGGCAGAAAGGCAGTCAGAGAGAGAGGGAGAGCAGGCTCTCCGCCGAGCAGAGAGCCCGATGCGGGGCTCGATCCCAGGTCCCTGAGATCATGACCTGAGCCGAAGGCAGAGGTTAAACCTCTGAGCCACCCAGGCACCCCCATTCTTTCTCTTTACATTTTCTTCTGAAGTACCTGCCTGAAAACAGCTGTTGGCTTTGTTCAACAACGACCCTTTTCCTTTCCGTGACTAGAAGAAAAGGGGCTCCTTAGTACCGAAGTCTCATGTTTAGTGACTTGGTTAAATATGTGACTTGTGAAAGCACAAAAAAATGTAATTTATAAAGGTTCATCTTTAACCACAGTCTTCTAGGCCAAAGATTTAAAGCTAATAATATATTAAAGAAAATAGAGAAATGGTAGGTAGTATTTATTTCCAGTAATGAAATGTGGTTTAGACTTTATTTTAAAAATTGGTTGTTGGTAAAATCTCTAGAGTTTTAAAAATTATTTTGCAGACAAATCTGAATGATTTACATATCATAACTGTATAAAGAAATGTCTGGGAAATATTTAGCAGGTGAAAGTATTGTGGGTGGAAACAGGATTTATGTCTTTTAGATTGATCTGTGCTATAGTGGGAAGGCAGAAAAAATCTGTTAGGGAGGACTTTGGTAGTAGGATTGGGTGAGTCTCCATTTTGGTGTTAGAATGAGTGACTTGAGGCCAAATAAAGTAGAAGTTGGAGTGATAGACATTGTTCTGAAAAGTTCTGTGTACAGAAACTGGGTTATTGAGTTAGTAGAAAGAGATGTCATGAAGGGAAGTAAACATTTGGTAGACATTTAGTGTTTATTATGTATAAGAGCACTTTACAGTTTCTCTCCTTTCTCCTAAGAGCCCCATGAGATTTCTAAATAACAACTACATGGGCATAGAAAAGTGTTGAGCCTGGATCATCTGACCCAAACCCCGTGCATTTGTACCCTTTGCTTTTATCTTAGATCCTTAGTGAAGTCCATTATTGCTAATATCGATTAGTTAATTTATCCTTTCATATTAAAAATAGTTTATTTTTTCCTGTTGTTGACATGAATAGAGAGGGGTGTCCGGGTGGCTCAGTCAATTAAGTGTCTGACTCCTGATTTCAGGTCAGGTCTTGATCTCAGGGTTGAGTTCAGTCTCCACATTAGGTTCCGTGCTGGGCATGGAGCCTCCTTATAAGTAAATAGATAGATAGATGGATAGATAGAAATAGAGACGTGTCTTTGAGAGATATTTTTTATTCTTTTTTTTTTAAGATTATTTATTTGAGAGAGAGAGAGAGAGAGAGAAGACATGAGCAGGGGGAGGGGCAAAGAGAGGGAGAAGCAGACTCCCCGCTGAGCAGGAAGCCCCACAAGGGCCTCGATCCCAGGACCCCGGGATCATGACCTGAGCCGAAGGCAGACACTTAAGCAACTGAGCCACCCAGGTGCCACTAAATCTCCATGTTTTAAAGTGTCTCAGTGTACTGTCAAGTATAATTTTTTAAATCAAAAGCCATGTTTTTTAAACTTTACAATTTAATTATGTACAGAAAAGTGTACTGTGTACTTTTCATAACTGTATAGCTGATCATAACTGATCATATAACTGATCATAACCGTATAGCTTTATGAAGTATCACAAAGTGATTGTTACCAAAGTTAAGAAATGGAGTATTGCTATTACCTGTGCACCCTGTGCCTCCTCTTATTCATTACCTCCTGTCTCCTACCTAAAATTAGCCACTATCTAACTTCTAATATCTTAAACTCTGCCTATTTTTGAACTTTATATAATAGTATCATACATGTCTTTTTTTCCTCAGCTCTATTGAGATATAATTGAAGTATAGCATTGTGTAAGTTTAAGGTGTCTAAGGTGATCATTCGGTAACATGCATATATTGTAAAGTATTTACCACAATAAGACTAATTAACACATCCTTCACCTCACATAATTACCATTTTTGTTGTGGTTATGGTGAGAACATTTAAAATTTACTCACAGCAACTTTTAATCATACACTACAGTGTTGTTAACTATAGTCACCATGATATTATGCTACTGGAAGTTTGTACTTTTTGGACCAATGTCTCATTTTTCCCCACCCCCTAGCCCCTGGCAATTACCATTCTGTTCTCTGTTTCTATGCGGTAAGTGTATTCCACATGTAAGTGAGATCACAGGTATGATATTTTATAATACCTTTATTGAGATAGCATTCACATACCTTGAAATTCACCCTTTTAAAATGTACAACTTGGGGCGCCTGGGTGGCTCAGTCAGTTAAGTGTCTGCTTTCGGTTTAGGGCATGATCCAAGGGTCCTGGGATTGAGCCCCACATCGGGCTCCCTGCTTGGTGGGAAGCCTGCTTCTCCCTCTCTCACTCCCCCTGCTTGTGTTCCCTCTCTCACTGTCTCTCTCTCTGTCAAATAAGTAAAAAAATCTTAATAAAATAAAATGTACAATTTAGGGGAAGGGAAAAAAAGTAAAATATACAATTTACTGGTTTTTAGTTTAATCACAGAATTGTACAATCATCACCACTATCTAATTTTAGAAATTTCATTACCTTAGAAAAGAATTTGAGAACATTACATTATCCTGCCCATTAGTAGTCACTTTTCATTTCTCTCTCTCATCCCTTGGAAACCACTAATCTGCTTTCTGTCTCTGAATTTGCCTATTCTCGATATTCATATAAATGGAATTATGTAACTTGTCTTGTTACTTTCACTTAGCATAATTTTTTTTTTTAAAGATTTTATTTATTTACTTGAGAGAGAGAGTGAGAGAGCACGAGAGGGAGGAGGGTCAGAGGGAGAAGCAGACTCCTCGCTGAGCAGGGAGCCCGATGAGGGACTTGATCCTGGGATTCCAGGATCATGAACTGAGCTAAAGGCAGTCACTCAACCAGCTGAGCCACCCAGGTGCTGCCCCCCCCTTTTTTTCCACTTAGCCTAATTTTTTTTAGAAATTAAAGTATAATTAACATACAGTGTTGTATTAGTTTCAGGTGTAAAATTCTGTACAGTTCTCAGTGCTCATCACAATAAATGTATTCTTAATCCCCTTTATGTATTTCACCCATCCTTTCACCTACCTCCCCTCTGGCAACCACCAGTTTGTTCTCTGTATGTGAATCTGTTTCTTGGTTTGGCTCTTTTTTGTTTTGTTTCTTAAATTCCACATATGAATGAAATCGTATGGTATTTGTCTTTCTCTGACTGACTTATTTCACTTAGCATTGTATCTTCTAGGTCCATCCATGTTGTTGCAAAGGAAAAGATTGCATTTTTTATGACTGAGTAATATTCCATTGTTTATATATACTACATCTTTTTTTATTCATTCATCTATGCATAAATACTTGGGTTGCTTCTATATCTTGGCTGTTGTGAATAATGCTTTACTTAGCACAATATTTTAAAGTTTCATCCACGTTGTAACAAAAATCAGTACTTTTTTATTATCAGATAATATTTCTGTTGAACAGGTTGATGGACTTTTGGATTGTTTCTACATTTTAGCTATTAGGAATAATGCTGCAGTGAGTATGTATAAGTTTTTGTGTGGATATCTTTTTTTTTTCTTTTAGGTATATATTTGGGAATGGAATTACTAGGTCATAGGGTAATTCTGTGTTTAAACTTTTGAGTAACTGCCAAACTTTTTCAAAGTGACTGCATCATTTTATTTTTTTCAGGCAAAATATTTGGTTTAATATTTGATGCATTGAACAGTTTTTTATTGTGTTAATTAGCCACCATAAAATACATCATTAGTTTTTGATGCAGTGATCCGAGATTCATTGTTTATGTACAACACCCACTGCTCCATGCAATATGTGCCGTCCTTAATACCCATCTCCAGGCCAACCCCCCCGACCCGCCTCCCCTCTAAAACCTTCAGTTTGTTTCTCAGAGTCCACAGCCTCTGATGGTTAATCTCCCCCTCCGATTTCCCCCAATTCACTTTTTCTTTGCTTCTCCTAATATCCTCCATGTTATTCCTTATGTTCCACAAGTAAGTGAAACCATATGATAATTGACTTTCTCTGCTTGACTTATTTCACTCAGCATAATCTCCAGTCCCATCCATGTTGATTCAAAAGTTGGGTATTCATCCTTTCTGATGTATGAGTAACATTCCATTGTATATATGGACCACATCATCTTTATCCATTTGTTTGTCAAAGGGCATCTCGGCTCTTTCCACAGTTTGGCTATTGTGGACATTGTTGCTATGAACATTGGGGTACATACGGCCCTTCTTTTCACTACATCTGTATCTTTGGGGTAAATACCCAGTAGGGCTGTACCATTTTATATCTTACGTATGATGGTTTCTGTTTTTCCACGTCCTCACCCCCAGTTGCTGTTACTTGTTTTTGAATGTAGCCATCCTGGTGGAGGTGAAATATTTTTTTCTATAATGTCACTGTAAGTGGAGTTGTCTATTTTTGAAATGTTTATCCTACTGTACATTCAATTGATTTTTGTATATCGATCTTGTATACTGCAACCTAATGGAATTCTTAATACTAAGAGGTTTTAGTGGATTCTTTAGGAGATTATGTCTCACAAATAGAGCAGAATCTTACTCATTACTTTCCAACATGGATGCTTCTTATTTCTTTATTTTTAACTAATTTCTCTAGGTAGAATCTCTAGTATAATGTTGAATAGAAGTGGCAGTAGTGGACATCCTTGTCATGTTCCTGATTTTAGGGGGAAAGCATTCAGTCTTTTACTGTGATCTATGATACTAGGTATGGGTTTTTTCAGATGTCTTTTATTCAGATTGAGCAAATTTCCTTCAAATTTTATTTGAGCATTCTCATCATGAAACAGTGTTGGGTTTTTGTCATGTGCTTTTTTTTTGTACCTGTTGAAATGATTGTATGAATTTTGTCCTTTATTTTATTAGTATGGTGTGTTACATTAATTGACTTTTGGTCCCAACCTTGCTGGGATATTTCTGGGATAAATCCCTCTTGGTTATAAGGTATGATTGATTGATTGATTAATTTGAGTGAGAGCGAGCATGCATGCACCGAGGCGGGGGGCGGGGAGGGAGGCAGAGGGAGGGGAGAATCTCAAGCAGACTCCACAGTGAGCCACCCAGGTGCCCCTGTATGATCCTTTTTATATGTTGCTGGATTTGATTTGCTAGTATTTTTTGGAGGATTTTTATATTTATTGATAAGGGATGTTAGTCTGTAGTTTTGTGATGTCATTGTCTAGGTTTGGTATCAGGTAATCTTGGTCTCAGGAAGGGTTGGGAAGTGTGAATTGTGTCGTGCTCTTCTGGGGTTTTTTTTGGGGGGGGGTGATGAGATTGTGAAGGATTAGTATTGCTTTTTCTTTAAACAGTTGGTAGAATTTAACCGGGGAATCTGTCTGAGCTTAGGCATCTCTTTGTGGGGTGGTTTAAAATTACTAATTTACCCTTATTATAGATCTATCCAAATTTTCTATTTCTTCTTGAGTCAGTTTTGTTGTATTTTCTAGAAATTTGTCCATTCATCTGAGTTATCTAATTGATGTGTACACTTGTTCATAGTATTGTAGTCCTTTTTAAAAAAATTGAAACATAGGAGCACCTGGGTAGCTCAGTCAGTTAAGCATCTGGCTCTTATTCACAGCTCAGGTCTTGATCTCACGGTTGTGAGTTCAAGCCCCACACTGGGCTCCATGCTGAGCATGGGGCCTACTTGAAAAATTGAAATATAATTAGCATTCAATATTATATTAATTTCAGAAATCCTTTTTATTTCTATAAGGTTGGTAATGATGTCCTCATTCCTTCATTACTGATTTTACTGAATCTTTTTTTTTTAAAGATTTTTTAAAATTTTTNGATCTTTTTTTTTAAAGATTTTTTTAAATTTTTATTTATTTATTTGAGAGAGAGAGAGAGAGAGAGAGATCACAAGTAGGCAGAGAGACAGGGAGAGGAGGAAGCAGGCTCCCTGCTGAGCAGAGAGCCCGATGTGGGCCTCGATCCCAGGACCTGAGATCATGACCTGAGCTGAAGGCAGAGGCTTTAACCCACAGAGCCACCCAGGCGCCCCCCTTTTTTTTTTTTTGCCATTGAGTTAGAGGTTTGTCAATTTTGTTGATCTTTTCAAAAAACTATTTGGTTTTGTTAATTTTTCTGTACTGTTTTTTCTATTCCTGTGTCTTTAATTTTTGCTGTTATTATCACTTATCAGTCTTTATTATTTCCTTCCGTATGCTTTGAGTTTAGTTTGCTCTTCTAGTTTTTTAAGGTTGAAGTTTAGGTTATGATTGGAGGTGTTTTTTTTCATTTTTAATGTAGGCGTTTACATTAACTCTCTGAACACTGCTTTAGACACATTCTGTGAGTTTTGGCTGTGTTGTGTTTTGTTTTCATTCATTTCAAAGTATTTCCTTGTTTCTTCTTTGACTTATTGGTTATTTTGTGTGTTCAACTTGTATGGTTTTTTTTTTTTTTTTTTTTAAGATTTTATTGGGGCACCTGGGTGGCTCAGTTGTTGAGTGGCTGCCTTCCGCTGGGGTCGAGATCCCAAGCTCCTGGGATTGAGCCTTGCGTCAGGCTCCCTGCTCAGCGGGAAGTCTGCTTCTCCCTCTCCCACTCTCCCTGCTTGCGTTCCCTCTCTTGCTGTGTCTCTGTCAAGTAAATAAAATCTTCAAATAAAAAAAAGATTTTATTTATTTGAGAGAGAGTGAAAGAGAGCTCTCAAACACACAAGCAGGTAGAAAGGGAGAGGGAGCAGCAGACTCCCCACTGAGCAGGGAGCCCAATGTGATGCTCAATCCCAGGACCCTGAGACCATGACCTGAGCCGAAGCAGATGCTTAACTGACTGAGCCACCAGCATCCTCAACTTATATGTATTTTTTAACTTTCCCAACTTGTTGCTGTTACTGATTTTTAATTTAATTCCATTTTAATCTGAGAACATTTTTATATGACTGCAGTCCTTTTAAAATTATTGAGTCTTATTTTATGACCTAGTGAATGGTTTATCCTGAAGAATGTTCCCGTGTGAGCTTATTAATGAATGTGTGTCTGTTGCTTTTGGTGAGAGTGTTTTGTAGACATAGTTTGCTAGATCTTACTGGTCTATAGTGTTTTCAAGTCTTCTGTTTGCTTTTTGATCTTCTTATTCTATTTGTTATTGAAAGAGGGATATTAAAGACTTCAGGTATTGTTGAATTGTCTGTTTGTCTTCAGTTCTGCCATTTTTTGCTTTATTTTGGGTCTCTGTTTTTAGGTGCATAAATGTCTATAATTGTTACATCTTGATGGATTGACTGCTTTATCATGAAATGTTCCTCTTTATCTTTAGTAACTTTTCTTTTTAAAGTCTGTTTTGTCTGACATTAGGATAGGCATTTCACATCTTTTTTGTTTTTTGCATGATACATCTTTTTTCAATCTTTTTACTTTCAACTGTATTTGTGTCTTTGAATCTTAAGTGTCTCTGATAGATAGTATATTGTTGGATCCTTTTTTTTTTTTTTTAAAGATTTTATCTATTTGACAGAGAGAGATCAGATCACAAGTAGGCAGAGAGGCAGGCAGAGAGAGAGGAGGAAGCAGACGAGCAGGGAGCTCGATGTGGGCCTCGATGCCAGGACCCTGAGATCATGACCTGAGCTGAAGGCAGAGACTTTAACCCACTGAGCCACCCAGGTGCCCAGGATCCTTTTTTTTTTTTTTCTTAAGATTTTTATTTATTTGTCAGAGAGAGGGGGAGAGAGTGTGTGCACAAGCAGGGGAAGGGGCAGAAGGGGAGGGACAAGCAGACTACCCACTATGTGGGGAGCCTGATACAGGGCTTCATCTTGGAACCCTGAAGTCAGATGCTTAACCTGCTGAGCTACCCAGGGGCCCCTTCAATGTTTTTCTTAAGTGTCTAATGATCCTTGGCTATTTGTTTATGTTTAAGATAGAGATACTAAAAAGTAGACCGGAAGATTGGGGTTTATATTCTGTACATGGGAGTGTATGAGATACTTATTTACTATTGGGTGTTTTTCAATTATTTTTTAAAAAATAATCTGTTGATGACCCCTGACAAAGTTAATATTTCAAAGGAAGCCTCCAATCTCTTTCCACAGTGAGTTATGTCTTAATGCCAACGTTCTTGTATCGGAGAGCCAGGAGCCCACTGTTTACTATAGTGACTTCTTTCTTCTTTTTTTCATTCTTCATTTTTTGTATATGGTGCATCTAATTCATGATTGTTTTCTCTGAGATAATATCAGCTCTCTCTTCATTATCTCTTTCTCTAGGGATTTAAGTTGTGGCTTCCTCTTTTTTCAATCAGCACACTTTCATCCTCTTTCCAAAAATAACGTTGAACTCCCTCTTCCACTATTTTGTTTGTTCTTCGTGGTTTATATTTTTTTATGTCATTATTGTCATTTTCATTTTGTTGTGGAGGTAATGGAAATATTTATATTGTTTGCCATATTTAGTGAGAGTCCTCAATGACCTCAATAATTATAGTTTTAAATTAGGAGAAAAACAAAGTTTTTGAGTGTGATTTATTAATAGTGGTTAACAGTCCAGACTCTGGTGTTGTATTTGTGGAATTTGAGTTCCCTGTCTGATGCGTATTAGTGTTGGAACTATCCCCTTCTGATCCTACATGTCTTGCTTGGTATGTGAAGAAAATATGGTCAGGACTATCTTTACCCAGGTCTTTTCTCACAGCTGTGTTTTTAATAAGCAACCTTGAGGTATGAAGTAATATCTTCCTGATATATAGAGGAGACTTGCTTACTGCTTGCGGTAAAAGTGATTGTTTCTCAGTGTTCCTTGTTGTAGTGCAAACCCATTCTACTTGACCATTCATCTGGACTATGTCATGTTGCCCCCAAGAAACTTGATGGTAAGAATGACACAATGTTTTGGGGCTCTTGCTGCTTCTTGTGATATGAGTAATAAATTTCTTTGTAATGCAGGAGTCTTTGTCTTCTGTCAGCATCTATTAAACAGTAACAGGCTAACTTTTGACTTAATAGGTAGCATAAAATTCAGTCCCAGATTTGACAGCCAGCTATGTGATTTTTGAGTACATTTTCTAATCTCTACTTGTTTCCTCATTTTTAAAATGAGGATAATCCTGGAGTGCTTGGGTGGCTCAGTCGGTTGAATGTCTGACTCTTGATATCAGGGTTATGAGATCGAGCCCTGCGTTGGGCTCTGTGCTCAGCATGGATTCTGCTTGAGATTTTTTACCCCCTCCCTCTCCATTCCCTTCTGTTCCTCCCCTTGTTTGTGTTCTCTCTCTCTCTTTTCAAAAAAAATAAAATCTTAAAAAAATAAAATGAGGATAATCCTAATCCTCACCACAGATTCCTGAGTTTTAAATTAGAGTAGGGGTACCTGGATGGCTCAGTTGGTTAAGAGGCTGCCTTTGGGTCATAATCTCAGGGTCCTGGGATTGAGCCCTGTGTTAGGCTCCCTGCTCAGTGGAAAGTCTGCTTCTCCCTCTGTTCCTGGCCCCCCTGCTTGTGTTCTCTCTAAGTAAATAAAAAAATCTCTAAAAAAAAAAGAAAATTTAGAGTATATAGAGTTCTTAGTATTGTACATGGCATGTATATTAACTAGTAATATTATGGCAGATACAGAGGCAGTAAATGTCTGTATTTGCAGAAGCTTGGGGTTAATTAGATTTTATATGTTTTTGCTGCAATTAAAAAAAAATCTGTTTTGGATTCCTGAACCTTATAAAAATCCTAGAAGAGAACACAGGCACTAAGTTTTTTGATATTGGCCATAGGAACTTTTTTCTAGATATGCTTGCTGAAGCAAGGCAAACAAAAGCAAAAATAAACTCCTGGGAACACATCAAAATAAAAATCTCCTGTACAGTGAAGGAAACAGTCAACAAAACTAAAAGGCAGTCTGTGGAATGGGAGAAGATATTTGCAAATGACCTATCTGATAAAGGGTTAGTATCCAAAGTATATAAAGAACTTATAAAACTGAACAGCACCTTCCCCAAATAATCTAATTAAAAATGGGCAGAAGATATGAAGAGACATTTCTCCAAAGAAAACCTATAGATGGCCAACAGACACATGAAAAAATGTTAATCATCACTTACCATCAGAGAAATGCAAATCAAAACTACAGTGAGATGTCACCTCACACCTGTCAAATGGTTAAAATAAAAACCAGAAACAGCAAGTGTTGGTGAGGATATGGACAAAGGGGAACCCTCTCGCACTGTTGGTGGGAATGCAAAGTTGTACAGCAACTTAGGAAAACAGTATGGAGGTTCCTCAAAAAGTTAAAAATAGAACAAGTCTGTGTGATCCAGCAATTACACTACAGAGTAGTAACCCAACAAATACAAACACACTAATTCAAAGGGATAAATATACTCCTATGTTCATTGTAGCATTATTTACAATAATCAAACTATGGAAGCAACCCAAGTGTCTGTCCATCGGTAGATGAATGGGTAAAGAAGATGTGTATGTATATGTAATGGAATATTACTCAGCCATCAAAGAGAATGAAATCTTGCCATTTGTAATGACATGGATAGAACTAGAGAGTATTATCCTAAATGCTAAATGAAATAAGTCAGAAAGACAGATACCATATGATTTCACTCATGTGGAATTTAAGAAACAAAATATGAGTAAAGGGAAAGAAAAAAGAGAGGCAAACCAAGAAATAGACTCTTAGCCACAGAGAACAAACTGGTTACCAGATGGTTACCAGAGAGGGAGGTGGGTGGGGGGTAGGTTGGAATAGGTGATTGGGATTAGGAGTGTATTTGTGGTTATGAGCACCAGGTGATGTATGGAAGTGTTGAATAACTATATTGTACCCCTGAAATTAATATAATACTATGTGTTAACTAACTGGGATTAAATAAGAACTTAAAATCTATGTTGGGTCTTGTTATTATAGGAGAGTGGAATTTATGCTACATACAGTTATACTTTTAACAAGCGTCTTGGCAGTCATGATTGGTTTTTAATATTCTGGTTGCTTCCAATCTGTTTGTTGTAATTACTATATTTATATTCGGTTTCATTCTGCAGGTCATTTGAGGTGCGTTATAATAATCATGCATTAAAGTAGGATGTAGAAATATAGATAAGATTGGAAAATTGAATGTAGGGAAAATTAATGTCTACATTCGTATGTCACCGGGGATCCTATGCAGTTTCTAAAAGGAATAGTAACTTTTGGCTTCTTGTGTGACTTTTTGTTTCTTAAGTTCAGTGATTCTCAGTTGGGGGATAGGATGTAGGTAGTTCTCCTAGGGAGTTGATCAGAACCTTGGTTGGAGATGTACAGAGTGTAAAAAACATGTTTTTTGTTTTCGAAATCAACAGTGTGGAATATAAAACTTGATCAGGTGTTTGTAGCTGGTGCTGATTCATAGAGGAAGGAAAAAAGAGAGCATTGCAGGGGCTTGGCAGAAAACCCATTCCTGTGATAGATTGTATCACTTTACTGGCAGAGACCTTTTTCCTTTTTCTGGTATACTCTCATGGCAACTGATAATAGTAATCGAGACACTTGAATTCAGGTGCTTTTGATTCGCTTGCCCATAGCTCCCTGTGGCTCTTCCATTTCCCAACTTTTACCATTTCATTAATGAGAACATGCACATTTTTCTTCACTTTGACTGGAATATTTGGTTTGCATTTGAAACTGTTGTGCTAAAACAGATGCCAGTGATGCTTTTAGACTCAAGGCAAAGCAAGAGTTAGGGTAAAGTTACTAGTTTTTATTGCATAAGCTTGTCTCTGATGTGTGGTGGACTCTTCTGCCCAAGTTGAGGCAGAGGAATATAGTGGGGAGTAGAGAGACACAAGGCCGTCTGTGTTACAGAAGCTGGGTTACTGGCACATATATCTTAGAATCTATCTTAGAATCTACTTCTGTATGCATTTGTTTATCTTTTCATGCAATGACTGTTTTTTTTTTTTTTAACATTTTATTTTTAAGTAATCTCCACATCCGATGTGGGGCTTGAACTTACAATGCTGAAATCAAGAGTCACATGCTCTACCAAGTGAGCCACCCAGGCACCCTGCTGCACTGACTTTTAGGTTGATCTCTTTCTGTCAAATAAATATATTTTTATGTTAGAAGGAGATGCAGTGTGACAACTAAATTGCATTGTGTTTGCTTTGATGGAGGAATATGTACAGAAAAAGGAATAATTTCTTTGCAAGATTTTTTTCTTAATTTTTTTGTTGTCTGCCATAGTTGATGTAATTTTATTGAATAAAAATTTGAAGGAAGTGAATGAGGCCAGGTATCAGACTGGGGCTCTTGTATTTTTTTTTTTTTAAGATTTTATTTATTTATTTGACAGAGAGACAGATTACAAGTAGGCAGAGAGGCAGGCAGAGAGAGGAGGAAGCAGGTTACCCACCAAGCAGGGAGCCCGATTTGGACTCGATCCCAGGACCCTGAGATCATGACCTGAGCCGAGGGCAGAGGCTTTAACCCACTGAGCCACCCAGGTGCCCCTTGCATTGTACTTCTTGTTTTGGCTGTGTTTTGAAAATTTGGCTTTTGTAGTCTGTATTTGGGTTTTTAGTGGATAGTAGCTTCTGAATCTTTAAGATATGTAACATAAAACCTTAATGGGAAGTATTCTGAAAGGAAAAAATGGTATTTTTTATTCTTGGATTTATGTGTAAATAACTTGTGTTTTAAATCTGAAATTTCTAGGAAGGATTAGAAATGAGTAAGTATTGCTGTCTTTGGGGGCATTTTGGATCTCATTGCTGAGTTGATTGACTTAAGCTTGTGTCACATTAAAGGTGAATGAGTAAGGTCAAATATACTGTTAACGATTTTTCAGTTGACCAGTTAGGCAAAGGTCAGGCTTTGACACCTGTCAGCCTTGCAGACAAAGGTTCTTTGTGCTCTTGCAGTTCAGAGTCTGATAGCTGTTTATAATTTACCTTGATGTTTTAAAAAATCTTCTCAGGACAGTCAGAAAATATTTTCTACCTGATTTGAAATACCAGTGGATTTAATGGCAGGATGCTGTTCATTCAAGTAGCCCAGAGTTGCAGGGACAGTGAAGGTGAGCATCTTAAAAGATACCCAGTGTATTGTGTGTCACAAATGAGAAGTCCACTGCATATTAAATAGAACTAGTGTCGTTCGATTGTCAAATATGTTCAGTAATGGGGGGGTGGTTTGAATGAAGGCATTATGGTTGGTAACCTTATTACTTGGCTAACTGAAAGTAAGTACTTATAAAACTTTGGTTTGGTTTACCTTTACTTATTTTAAAATAATTTTCCTTATCCTGAATCTGGTATTTAAAATTTGTTTCTTACCCCTTGAAGTTTGGAATCTTAATTTCTTCTATCTTAGAAATTATTTCATGTCATTTTTGGCTTACTCCTTTTCAGTGATCATGAACTAATGTTTAATTTGTCATTTGTTATTGGAAATGTCAATTATGTGAATTTATTAGGAACTTCTGGATACTTTTCTCTAGTTAACATTGAAACATTGATTTTACATTGATTTGATAGTTTTACATGTTGAAGTTTAAAATGGTTTTTGGTGTTCACTTGTACATTATTATTTTTTAGGTATGTGAAAGTTGACCTTGAGGTAGTCATGGTTTTCTGATCATTTTGGCCTTTATTATATTGTTTTCATAGCTAGTTGATCTAGTTTGGGTTGTTGTAGCTCTTTTGGACTGCACATTCAGTATTGTGGTCAACTCTTTCTCTTACATAAAATAGGAAAATGCCATTCATTTGATATGTATGACTCTCTTTGTAGCTACCCTCTAGAATATGTTTGCAGGTTATTATAAGCCTATTAATAAGTTGCAAAGTGGGTGCCTGGGTGGCTCAGTTGCTTGAGGGACTGCCTTCAGCTCAGGTCATGATCCTGGAGTCCTGGGATCAAGTCCTGCATGGGGCTCCCTGCTCAGCAGGGGGTCTGCTTCTCCCTCTGACCTTCCCCCCTCTCATGCTTGCTCTTTCTCATTCTTTCTCAAATAAATAAATAAAATCTTAAAGTCGCAAAGCAATTTTAATGTGCTTGTAAAATCGAGAAATGTGTGTACCTTTAATTTTCCCTTTGATGCAGAATAAATTTTAGCCAATGGGGAGTCTGTTGTTATGGCTGAGACAAAACATACAGATGTCAGAATGGACATCTAGTGTAACACACTAGGGAACATATGTGTTTGATGAGCATGGAAGCTTTTCATAGGGCGTCTGACAAGCCATTGACTATGACAGGAGTGGAAAGGGGGCCTGGAAAAGAGTGAAGTGGAATGGTAAGCACATCCTATTAACTCTGGCTGGAAATTCCAGACTTAAAGGATCTGAAGGAGAGAGGATTAATAATCAGATGAAGGTTCAAGTTTATTTTCAGAGTGGGGAAGTAAACTTTTATTTATTTATTTATTTTTAATGATTTATTTGAGAGTAGGAGCACAGGGGGAGGGGCAGAGGGAGAGAATCTCCAAGCAGACTCCCCACTGAGCATGGAGCCTGATACAGGGCTTGATTTTATGACCTGTGAGATCATAACCCAAGCCTAAACCAAGAGTCAGGTGCTCAACTGACTGAGCCACCCAGGCACCCAGTAGATCATTTTATATTCCACGAATTTGAAATGGACAATTTTGGGTTGAACTGTCTAATGGATTCAAGCATGGTGTTGAGTGTTGAGTAAATGAGTTAATTTCCAGAGAAAATAGCAGTCAGTTCAAAAGATTGACCTCTATTTCTGTTTCGTAAACATGAGGTAATCTTAAAGATGAGTACAGTAACATGGAATACTTATCTTTTCTCAGGGTAAATATTAGGTGGTAGGTATATATATATATGTTATATAGGGAATGAGCTTTTTCTGTTGAACTGAATTTGAGGGATTGTGCTGGTTAGCAGATTTCAGTTTGTTCTCTATTCTTTATAGGAAAATTTATGATTTACACAGAGCTCTTTATATGTTTCTGTTACAACTGCATACCTTTAACTTTTCATATGATGTAAGTGAAGGCATTAAAAGGCTTCCTTTCTGTAAGCACTCTCCACAAATACAATACACTTATCCTCATGCTGTTTTTGACATCAAATAATTATGGAAGCTAACTTTGTATTGTTTCATGTATATTTTGGGGCTGCTGTAGTAGTATATTTGGAGAGTGAGGAAAAGGTTCATTGAATTCTTTTACTTAATTGAGGACTCACCATTTATGCATATAATTATAAAAATATGCCATAGCAGATGGTCTTTAGTGGCAATATTTTAGATGTTCACAGAATTTGGATTTTCCTTATCAAGCTACAAAATTAGATTTTGTTCATTATAAGATAGTTTAAACCTAGAGATGCTATGACTAAATGTGAAACTTCAAGCTGAATTACCCTTGAAGGCTAAAATTAACATATGCAAAAATTTTCAAATAACTTAGGAGAGTCATTTTTCTTTTTTAAAGTTTTCATATAGCTTTTGAATACAGAATTCCTTGTGGTCTTATTGGTGATGACTTACATGCCTCTGACTTTGCCCTTGGAAAAGCATGACTGTAACTTAGCTGAAGTTTCTCACCTAACGATGTTAAATATATGTTACTATTTAGACCCTTAAAGAGTGAAATTAATTCACTAAATACCATCTTTAGTGTTCTGATATTCTTTCTGGTTAAACATTTACATTGTAAAGTGTTACTCTTGTTTTCTGGAGACCTTCCAAAAAAAGATACTGACTTTTCAAAGTATATTTTATTTTTTCAATCTATAATCATCCTTTTTCTTTTTTTTTTTTTTAAGATTTTATTTATTTATTTGACACAGAGAGAGAGAGATCNCATCCTTTTTCTTTTTTTTTTTTTTAAGATTTTATTTATTTATTTGACACAGAGAGAGAGATCACAAGTAGGCAGAGAGGCAGGCAGAGAGGGGAGGAAGCAGACTCCCCGCTGAGCAGAGAGTCCCATGCGGGCTCCATCCCAGGACCCTGAGATCATGACCTGAGCCAAAGGCAGAGACTTTAACCCACTGAGCCACCCAGGCGCCTCAATTGTCCTTTTTCTTGTCTCCTGCTGGCCCCTCCTCCCTGAAAACTTAATCCTTTTTAGTTGAACTAGTCTTGTCATGGACTAATTCAGAGCCTAGATCAGAGTGCCTTATCCTAGGTCTTAGGGATGAGAATAAGAACCAGGGATGTGGAAGTTGCAGGAAAAAATCATTTTGTGTTCTGGTCATTGAGCAGCTAAGGCTGAGTTACAGAGGCAGGAGGAAATGGTTGCAGTTAGTCCAGGCCCCATCAGTGTATCCATCCTGCTACTCCCCACCTCTCTGAAGACAGAGGTAAAGCAGTTAAAATTCTTACCCTCTCTTTACTCTCTTTACTCGCTAGTTGCCACCAACTGCTAATCTCCTTGACTTTCAGGTTCCTGGTGCCATACTCCAGCTATTGATACCCGCCAGCTGTCTGGCCTTTTTCTTCTGTTCATCCCTGCTCAAAGTGTGCTCTCCCAATTCCAGTGTTGCATGAAGCTTTTGGGCAACAGAATCCTTCTGTTGTCTATATTGGAGCCTAGTAGCCAAATATATTCTGGCTTTTAGTTGATCGAGAGTGTCACCTCTGTATGAGTGTTAGAAAATCTGGAGGACTGTTTTGGGGCTTGCATGTGGTCCTTGTTCCCCAAGGAAGTAATTCTTGTTGATACCTGAACGAGCAGTGGACGTCATAAGGTTTGGGTATCCATAGTGATTTCAGTAGACAGAGGAGAGAAGTTAGTCACTGAGTAGTAATATTTGTTACATGTTTATTGAATGCCAGGCACTAAGCTAAATGCTTTAAGTGGATTATGTAAGTTAATAAAGAGAGCAGCTCTATGAGGAAAGGTTAGAGAGGTGACCTAACCTCCCCAGAGTTACGTGATGGAATTGGAACTCAAGAATCTGACCTGTAGATTTTTGAACTGTGTATATCACAAAGTATGTTACTAAGCATATTTCCTCCCAGCTAGTCCTTAACTAGCACTGAAATGAAGTGGAATAGATGCTGACATTTAAGGTGACAGTGCCCATCAAAAGGGATATGCGAACACAGGTGTGAGATTAGAGATTTGCATTAATGTAGGAAATTAAAGCATTAACTGTAATTTTACTAAGATGTTTTATTTTAGCTGACAGTTCCTGGCAGAAATGGAAACACAATATATTAAATATGCCATAAGTAGTTTTCCCAATATAATATGTGTGCTACCTCTAGGGAAAATGTTATATTTACATAGCTCTGTTGTTGAAGGACTCATTTTCTTGACCATGGCTTTTCTGAACCCTATGTTGCTTTTCTCTGGTACTTTTTTTTTTAATATATCTTTGGTCACATTGTATGTTTTAGTTCATGTTCAACAATAGACTCATGTGATATTCAAATGTCAGTGGAAACTAAAATTCCAGAGTAGATTTTTATGCTTGAGATAGGAATAATTTAACAGTATGGTAAAAAGAAAGTTATAGGCTTGATTTAGTTTTGTTCTTGGCTTAGAAGAAAGGAGGAGGATCTTCTTTAGAGAGAGCGGTCCACTGGTTATTTCAGACTGGCCTTTTTAGGAGGATAACTCCTTGGTTCATTCTAGGGGTTCTGGACTCCAGGAGCTACTTCCTATACTTTGGACATCTTTGTGGTGTATTTTTGATGGTTATAACAATGATTGGTATGTGCTAGAAGTATTTAATAGACAGGAGATGGGGTTGCTGGAGTGTCTGCAAGGCACTGGATAGTTCTGTATAACAATGAGTTTTTCCATGTTCTTTTTGACTTTTCTAATGTTCCTTTAAAAAATTTATGTGGGGTAAAAAAACCCCAAAAAACCAAAAAACCAGACCTGTTTTAATGATTTGAATCTAGACCCAAACACTGTTTTATAAATACACATAAAATATTTTTTTCCTCCATGGCTTTTGTGTACCCTGATAGTTCCTGGAATGAAACTACTATGTGAATTGATGGGTAATTATACTTTGTTTTGTTCCATATGTTTCTGTAAGTTCACCTTTTTGGAAAAGCACTTCAGTGATGTGGCATTTGCGGCACCAACACACACACTATACCAGTCTGCATTGGTGGATGTTGCATTCACAATGTTTCTAGGAATAGGTACAGTATTTAACTACTTGATTATGACATTTATTTAAAAAGGTTTATTTGAGACAGTGCATTCACTTGAGTGGGGGCAGGGGCAGGGGCAGTGGGAGGGGGAGAGAGAATCTCTAGCAGACTCTGCACTAAGCACAGAGTGGATGCAGGGCTCAGTCTCATGACCCCGAGATCATGACCTGAACCGAAACCAAGAGTTGGACACCTAACCGACTGAGCCACCTAGGTGCCCCTTGATTATGACATTTAATGCACTATGTGTGATTGTTTATGTTAGTATTTTTTTGTTTTAGATTGCTTTTCTGTTTCTTTTATATTTTAGTTATGGAATTACCCCCCTTTTTTTATTAAAGATTTTTATTTATTTGACAGAGAGATCACAAGTAGGCAGAGAGGCAGGTAGAGAGAGAGGGGGAAGCAGGCTCCCCACTGAGCAGAGAGCCCGATGCGGGGCTCCATCCCANCACAAGTAGGCAGAGAGGCAGGTAGAGAGGGAGGGGGAAGCAGGCTCCCCACTGAGCAGAGAGCCCGATGCGGGGCTCCATCCCAGGACCCTGAGATCATGACCTGAGCCGAAGGCGGAGGCTTAACCCACTGAGCCACCCAGGAGCCCCTGGAATTACCCTTTTTTAAAAAACAGACTGTTTACTAACTCGTTACTAACACTAAAGTAGCTGTCATCCCAGACATACTGTTTCCATAACTAAGGTTATATCTGGATGTCTTCCTATTTGTAAAAAATAATTTTCTTAAACCGTCTATATTGTGTAGTTCCAGTATGCACAACTGTGAGCATAGCACATGAAGGAGATAGTCAACAGTGGCATCAAAATAATACTTCTCTTTAGTTCCCTTTATAAACAGAGTTCAAATCTCTTCATGTGTTGTGGACGTAGAGCTACCTAGTATCCTAGTGGAGCAGGGCAAGCAAACTTCTCAGATGGGGAGAGTGAAGACTGGCAGTCTGCTCACAGATCATTGGTGGGCCTGGGATGGGACATTCAGTTCTTTTATTTCCTTTGGAGATAATCTTCATAGAATATATAGTGAAGGTGCTTTTTTCCTGAGATTGTGCTGTTCATATAGTGAGGTTTCTGGTCTTTGGATCACTTATGTATAGAAATAATCCCTAGAAATTACATATTTATGGCAACTTAAAATAGTCATACTTGAGGAATGTTAATCATAAGAATTCTTATTTTTATATTTACTTATTTATATTTTAATGCATGGGGATGATGATGTGTATAAACAGTAGAGGAATTCCAAGCACCAAACTATTAAGAGAACTTTGCCTTTGGACCTAGGGACCTATAAAGTGTTATTACCTTGTCAGCTTACAGGTTCTGAAGATAAACCTGAGGGATGTAATGGGTAAGTTAAGGTGATCTTTTTCTTTTGCATCTTTGTGGGGGCTTACCACCTGTCAGGAGCTCTGTTCTGAGGACTGGTTGGTGATAGAGGGCCTTGGAACCTGCCTTTTTTTTTCCCCCCCTAGGAGCAGCAGCCTTCTGTTCCTTCATGTAGTGTGGTACTCTTTCTTCTTTCCAACTTGAACACACATAGTTTTCCCATTTATCCTAACCCCTACTCCTCTGAGATTTTCTAGATATCATTTACTCTGTTCATTTGGCATTATTTTAATGGCTTTACAAATTTCAAGGGAATACATTCATATATTTCCCACCTTAATCTGGTTTTGGTTGTACATTTTTATGACAAGGAAGTTTGTAGTTAAATTATGGGGAAGGGGGCGCAGGGTGGCTCAGTTGGTTAAGTGTCTGCCTTCTGCTCAGGTCGTGATCCCAGGGTCTGGGGATCAAGCCCTGCTTTGGGCTCTCTGCTCAGTGGGGAACCTGCTTCTCCCTCTCCCTCCACCTGCTGTTCCCCTTGCTTGCTCTCTCTCTCTCTCTCTCTCTCTCTCTGTGTCAAATAAATGAGGAAAATCTTTAAAAAAAAAAAATTATGGGGAAGAGAGGGAGGGGGAGGCCAGTGAGATAGGATAAGGGCAGGAGGGAATTGATGAAACTTTTTAAGGAGGGGACTGATGTGTTTTAATTTAGTATGTTAAAAGAGAACTATGGTAGCTGAGTGAATAAGGAAGTCCAGCTGAGTGAATACGGTTGAGATTTAAGATTGTCAGGTAATATTGGACACCACTTCGTGTATCTTCTAGTGGACCTGCCTACTAGTTGACCATGAGAATGAGTCGACTAAAGGTTTAGCGAGATTAATTAACACTAAGACACTCAGAGTAAAAATAATTCCTCTCAATTGTGGTTGTTTCACATATCTATAGATGAGGCGAAATGGCATGGAACTGTACACATGCATTGTACCAACATCATTTGTCCTGGTTTAGGTTTTGTACTCCAGTTACGTAAGATATAACCATGAGGGACCCTGGGTGAAAGGTACAGGGCAACTCTCTGTACTGTTTTTGCAACTTGTGAGTCTATAATTATTTTAAAATGAAAAGCCAGAAAAAAAATTAAAAGAGAAAAAGATTGCCAGGTAATAGAATGTTGAGACATATGGCAGAGTTCTGTTGAGATATTGCCAATTTCTGTGTTAACAAGGAAAATTTGTTGAGTAAATGACCAAATGAAGGACTGAGTGAGGGTCTGAATTACTGTAGTGGCTGTGGCAATGGAAAAAAGTGGGCCAATACGGTAGACATGGAAGGGGCCTGAAGGTTTGATGACTTAGTGGAATGTGAAATGAGTATGTCTCCAAGCTGTTTGGTAGATGAAGAATAGTGTCTTAGTAATGGTAGGGAATATAGAAATAGTATGTTTTTGGGATAGGATGGTTTATTTGCTTGTGAACATACTGCTTATTAGTGCCGGTGGGCCAGTGGAGATAGGCAGTGGACAATTCAAATTAGGCTGCGTTCAAGAGGTCATGGTTGAAATTATATAATCAAAATACATGTGTAACAGTAGTATTTGAATCTGTGGAAAAGATTGCTAAGGGAGAGTGTATGAGTGAGAAAATGTGGGAAAATTAATCTCATAATGAGTTTTTTTATGACCCTGGGTAAGTTACCTAACCTTTCAATGCCTCATTTTCTTCTACAATAAGATAGAGACTATTATGGTATATTCCTCACAGAATTGTGAAACCGAAAGAAATTATCTATATAAATTGCATAGTGATTGGCACATTGTAAACACTAATGGTTAGCCATTTTATTTAGTAAGCTCTTTGGTTATGCATATGAAAACAGTGGACTCTAACTCTGAAGTTATATTGAATGCTTAAAATTAAACAAGTCATTTTTATTTGGATTGATAATTTTTTATTTCTCAAAATAGAACTTTTTGGTGTTCGAAGGTCTGGTTAGTTATAATCTTGGAACTAATCTTTGTGGTTAATTACTTTAAGGCATTTTTACAGAAACGTGTCCCTTTTTTTTTGGACTGTTAATACCTCTGTGACGCAGACTTTGTTGCAATACTTTTACCTTCACTTTTCTCCTGTTTCTTAATTATATAATGCCTTCACCTTTTGGGACTTGGAGATAAACTCTTGGTTGAATATGTAATATTTTTGTTTAATTGTTGAAAGTGGAGTAGTTGAGGGATGATGATATTGAAACTGAATCTAGTACTGGACAAGTTTCTTCCAATGAAGATGGGATACAAGGAACCCAGCTGTATTTAGCTTCTGTTCCTTTTCTCTGTGACAGGATTATTATGCTCTAGAAGTGTCATTTGGGGGAGCCAAAGCACTGTACTTTAACTTCCAATGGTCTGTTCAGAAGGGAAAAAAATAGTGAAATGAATTGAAGTTCATGCTTTGCAGGTGTTTTTATGTCTCTTCCTTCTTTTTTAATAGTAAGTGGCTATTGGGGTTTGTTAAATAGCAAATGAATAAGACAAAAGGTTGGGCATTTATATTCCTAGAGTTTACCTTTTTTACATTTGCATTTTAGTTGCTCTCTTGATACTTCAAGGGTTAAGAGAAGTTAAGAGAAGTATTTTCAGCTGGATATATATATCATATCGCTTCAGAACTGTAGTTGCTCCAAATTAGACTGTCGATGCCTTGTCTGAGACCCACTATGAAATACCAAAAGAACAGTCTTTGGAACGTAGGCTTGATTTTTCCAGTCAGCGAACCGACTAATATTTTCGGAGTGCCTGTAGATGCAAAACACTAAATTATATTAAAAATATTGCCACTTGAGTAAGTCCTTAAAGAAACAATTTTGGTACTGTTTGGTTGATTAGCGTACATCAGAGCTATTGTTTGGACTCTCCAAGTACAGATTGTTCAGGGATGCAGTGAGATCTGCATACAAATAGATTGGAATTTGGATCTGGAAAGGATAGCTTCTTGTTTATTCTGTGTCAGTTTTCGTTTGGTGTGTTGTATATTCTTTAAAATGAATTACAATTTATTCGAGTGTCCCTTTTTAATATAAGCTTGACATGATTATTTTTCTTTATTGCTCCCTTTGACACACAGGCACATACCCACGTGCACATACACATAAAAGAAGAGCTACAGTTTGGGTAGTATTCATAGCAGGGTAAGATAATTTATTTGAAGCTTTTAGTAGGTTGTTATCTTTAGTCATGAGAAAAGTCTACTTTCAAATTTCACTGCCTTTTTGGTAAGAGGATTAATTCTAGAACAGAGGGGCTATTTCCAAGACCATGTCTTCATCAGAAGCTGGAATTAGGTAAGGTATGTTAGGAAAGATACACGCTTCCTCCACCATCTCTTAAGCTCTTGCTATTTATTACCTGACTTGTTTATCAAACCCTGGAAATTTGTACCTTTGGTAGCTAATGGGGTGTTTGGGTCAGTTAAGAGTGAAGATACTTAAAAAAAAAAGTCGGCATCACTCTGTGTGAGATTGTATTGCTTGTAGATAAAAGTAATGGTTTATCTTGGTTTCTTGTGATGGCACCTTTGCTACTTTATTGTCCTGTGGTCTCTTTCTGTCTAACAAAGAAAATTGACAGGTTACTTACCTTTTTATGAGTGCTTTTCTTGAGAACTGTATGATTGAATGCGTAGTGAAATTAACCTTGGCTTCTGCAGTACTGAAAGGCAGAAGAGAGATGCTTGTTTCTTCCTTCCTTCTTAAAAAGTGCTGCTTGAATATGGTTTGGGTAAGTTGACCTCTGAGGTAGTTGATGGAGAAAATTGAAATGAAATATTTTTCTTCTCTTCTGAGTATTGTGTTAATTTGCCCCAAATGACATAATTAGCTTAGATGTTGTGAAGTGTTAGATTTTAGCCAACTAAGCTGAATTTAATTTGTATGTCTTTATTTTTACTGTATGTGTGGTAAAATTCGATAATTAATAAAGATTTAAAGGAATATCTAACTGATAAATTCACCCTGTTTCACCTTAAACCTAAGAAGCATAATTTGGCTAAATTATGCAAAATGCTAATTAAAGGGTTTAATTTGCTAATCATCTCAGTTTGATTAGAGGCAGATGCTGATTATCTGCACAAGTCTAAATGGACCTTTCAGAGATGGCTTTCATTATTTAAAATCAACTTGTCAAACTAATTAAGACATAAATTTAAGGAATAACAAATATCAGTAGTTATCTGTAGACTTTCAGTGTAATGCAAGTCTGGATAATTCACAAATGCTGTGCATCTGAGACTTGGTGTATACAGGGTCATTAGGCATTTCAATATTTTCAAAGTTTAATAGTTGAACTTTGGCTTTTTTACTGAGCTCATTAGATTGTGTGGTCATACCTTTTTTGGTCCTTTGGGTCTCATATTTTTCCTGGCTCTTTTTCCTATCCTCTAGGAAGGAAAAGGACACTGCAAGGGAGCCAAGACAGTGCCGTGAATATACATTTAAACCATGGATAGACATAGGCAGGTGTATTGTCGATAGGTATACTAGGTTCCTTAGAGGTGACCGAAACGTCCTCTTACAAATCTGAGAGATGTGGTAGGAAACTGTTAACAGGCGTGGATTAGTGTTAATGCCAGGAAGGAGGGGGGAGCATCTTAGCTCAATAACTGAGGAACAATTTGGATTCATGCTCCCAGCCTTTTATTCTTCCTGGCTTGTCTTTTTCTCAGGGTTTGTAAAGATATAAAACCATTTACAGTTCAGTCAAGTGTTTGTGGCTGACTTAGGGTTAAGAGTGGAGAAACCAAGGCAGACACTCTTCCTAATTTGAGTCAGATACAAAAGGCCCAGTAACAGAAAATGTTTGGGGTTTTTCATTGCAGACAGGGTGTTAGGAAAGAGGACCTGAGGTACCTACATACAATCCTGCTTTGACCTGTACCCAGGTCAGAGGTTAGTAGGATGAGGTAGCATGATGTCTCAGTGGGGATAATCTATATGTCATATGACCTAGGGGTAGAATGCACTGGTGCAATACTACCTGGGGTTGAATACTGGTGCTGTCACTTAGTAGTTGTTTTTTTTTTTTCCCCCTCCAATTTGGTTTTCTCATCTGAAAAATAGAAAACAATAACTATCTCATAAGGTTAGGCGGCTTCAATAAAATTAATACATGTTAAGTATTTAGAACACTGCCTGGCAGATAGTAGGCACATAATAAATTTTAATTATTATTATTTTTATTTGTTACTTTCTGGCTTTTTGAGATTAGCAAAAGATGGTGTACATAGAGCACATTGGGTTCTTTCCCTTAATATCCCTTTTGTCTTTTAAAAATGATTGCTTACATGCACCAAAAATTGTCTAGGAATAAACCTGACCAAAGAGGTAAAAAAATCCTTACTCTGAAAACTATAGAATGCTTATGAAAGAAATTGAGGAAGATACAAAGAAATGGAAAAATGTTCCATGCTCATGGATTGGAAGAACAAATATTGGTAAAATGTCTATGCTACCCAAAGCAATCTACACATCTAGTGCAATCCCTATCAAAATACCACCAGCATTTTTCACAGAGCTGGAATAAACAATCCTATAATTTGTATGGAATCAGAAAAGATCCTGAATAGCCAAAGGAAGGTTGAAAAAGCAAACCAAAGCTGGAGGTATTGCAATTCTCAACTCCAAGCTGTACTCCAGTGCTGTAATCATCAAGACAGTATGGTAGTGGCACAAAAACAGACACATACATCAGTGGAACAGAATAGAGAACCCTGAAATGGAACCTCAACTGTATGGTCAACTTATTTTTGGCAAAGCAGGAAAGAACATCCAGTGGAAAAAAGACAGTCTCTTTCACAAATGGTGCTGGGAAAATTGGACAGCCACATGCAGAAGAATAAAACTGGACCACTTGCTTAGGCCATACACAAAAATAAATTCAAAATGGATGAAAGACCTAAATGTGAGACAGGAATTCATCAAAATCCTGGAGAACACAGGCAGCAACCTCTTTGACCTTGTCTGTAGCAGTGTCTTCCTAGACATGTCTCTGAAGGCAAGGGAAACAAGGGTGAAAATAAACTCCTGGGACTTGATCAAGATAAAAATCTTCTGTACAGCAAAGGAAACAATCAATAAAACTAAAAGGCAACTGACAGAATGAGGGAAGATACTTACACATGACATATTGGTTAAAGGGCTAGTTTCCAAAATGTATAAAGAACTTATTAAACTCAACACCAAAAAATAAATAATCCAGTTAAGAAATGGGCAGAACACATGAACAGACATTTTCCACAGAAGATCTGCAAATGGCTAACACACACATGAAAAGGTGCTCAGTATCACTCATCAGGGAAATACAAATGAAAACCACATCAAGATTCCACCTCATATCTGTCAGAATGGCTAAAATTAACAAGTTAGGAAACAACAGATGTTGTCGAGGATGTGCAGGAAGGGGAACCCTCTTACTCTACTGATGGGAATGCAAACTGGTGCAACCACTCTGGAAAATGGTATGGATGTTTCTCAAAAAGTTAAAAATAGGGTGCCTGAGTGGCTCAGTGGGTTAAAGCCTTTGCCTTCGGCTCAGGTCATGATCTCAGGGTCCTGGGATCGAGGCCTGCATCGGGCTCTCTGCTCAGCGGGGAGCCTGCTTCCTCCTCTCTGTCTGCCTCTCAGCTTACTTGTGATCTATCTCTGTGTGAAATAAATAAAAATCTTTAAAAAAAAAAAAAAGTTAAAAATAGAGCTACTCTCTGACCCAGCAATTGCACTACTAGGTATTTATCCAGAGGATGCAAACATAGTGATTCGAAGGGGCACATGCACCCCAGTGTTGATAGCAGCAACACTATATCAACAATAGCCACATTGTGGAAAGAGCCCAAATGACTATTGACCGATGCGTGGCTTAAGAAGATGTGTATATATCCACAATGAAATATTACTCGGCCATCAAAAAGAATGAAATCTTGCCGTTTGCAACAGTGTGGCTGGGACTATATATAGTGTTTTATGCTAAGCAAAATAAGTCAGAGAAAGACAAATACCATATAATTTCACTCATGATGTGGGATTTAAGAAGCAAAATAGATGAACATAGGGGAAGGGAAGGAAAAATAAGATAAAAACAGGGAGGCAAAGCATAAGAGACTCGACTATAGAGAACAGAGTTGCTGGGGGAAGGTGGTTGGGGGATGGGCATTAAGGAGGGCACTTGTGATGAGCACTGGATGTTGCATGTAAGTGATGAATCACTAAATTCTACTCCCGAAATGAATATTATACTATATGTTAACTAATGTGAATTTAAATAAAATCTTGGGAGGAAAAAACTGATTCCTATACATACATATATGATAACACAAAATTATAAGAACCTAAGTTGGGTAAGAGTAATAGAATTTGGAATACTGGAGTTTTATTAAAATGAAAAAGTGCAGATTTTGGTCTAATTCTTTTATGTAGTGCGAGTGGTTTAGGGCTGTGTAGATATAGTTGCTAGACTGACAACTGGATAGTCCCTGATAATGACTATTTTTTATATCTGGATTCAAAGGGTAGAAGGGAAGGTTCCTTTGAATTCAGTTATTTTGTCTCCCAGAAGACTAGAACACCATAGTGTATTAGGATAAAGGGTAATAGAATGCTATGGGTTTTGTCTACTTAGACCAATAGAATTTGGTGGAAATGACACTGTACCTGTTTCTGGGTGCAGACCTTAAGAAACCNTTTTTTTTGTTTTTTTTTTTTTTTAATTTATGAGGGCTGAAGGTTCCTTTGAATTCAGTTATTTTGTCTCCCAGAAGACTAGAACAACATAGTGTATTAGGATAAAGGGTAATAGAATGCTATGGGTTTTGTCTACTTAGACCAATAGAATTTGGTGGAAATGACACTGTACCTGTTTCTGGGTGCAGACCTTAAGAAACCGGCGGCTTCCACTTCCTCTGACATACTTTCTTTGGGAGTCCTGAGAAGTCATGTAAGAAATCTGACTAGACTTGCTGAGATCTACTTGTTGAGATCTTCTGTTCTGAAGCCTGGCATAAACTAGCAACTGTTGTACTGGGGAGGCCATGTCTCAGCACTCCTCGATGTTCTCAGTGGAGCCCAGCCATGTAGCCATCTCTACCAAGGTGCCAGGCATGTGAGTGACGCCATCTTGGATTCTTCAGTCTGTTCATCAGCTCAAGACCCCAAGTGACGTCATTTGATGCCACATAAACAGATGAATTGCTGGCTGTATCCTTTGTGAATTTCTACAGTATCCTTTTTTTTTTTTTTAAAAGATTTTATTTACGGGCGCCTGGGTGGCTCAGTGGGTTAAAGCCGCTGCCTTCGGCTCAGGTCATGATCNACCAAGGTGCCAGGCATGTGAGTGACGCCATCTTGGATTCTTCAGTCTGTTCATCAGCTCAAGACCCCAAGTGACGTCATTTGATGCCACATAAACAGATGAATTGCCGGCTGTATCCTTTGTGAATTTCTACAGTATCCTTTTTTTTTTTTTTTAAAAGATTTTATTATTTGACAGAGAGCACAAGCAGGAGGAGTAGCAGGGAGAGGGAGAAGCAGACTCCCCACTNTTTTATTTACTTATTTGACAGAGAGCACAAGCAGGAGGAGTAGCAGGGAGAGGGAGAAGCAGACTCCCCACTGAGCAGGGAGCCTGATGTGGGGCTTCATCCTAGGACCCTGGGATCATGACCTGAGCAGTTGCTTAACCAACTGAGCCACCCAGGTGCCCCTCCTTTCCGAATTTCTGACCAAGAAAATTGGGAGAAAAGAAAATGGTTGTTGCTTTAAGCTGCTAAGTTTTAGGGGTAATTTATTATGCAGTGATGTGTAACTGGAAATGGTAGGTAAGCTAGAGCTTCTGACTTCTTAAATTTGAACAGAAGCCAAAACAGTGTACTCCAAATACTCTCAAACAACTCTACTGTGATTTGGAAAGACTATGAAACATAATGAAAATTATATAACTCAGAACTATGGTTAATAGTATGGAAAATGAAATTCAGATAATTAGATAAGTAGAGAAGGTAACTCTGAGGGAGCTCACATTACTCAGAAGGGAGAGAAATGAGAACATTCTTGATAAATACTTTCCACTTTTCAGAAGTTTGGTGAAGCTGCTTCAACAGAGTCAGCTGAGAAGTTTATGGCTTTTTAATTTTGAAGAGAGGCTTGCTGCATTTCTGAAACTTGCCAGGGATCTGAGAATCCTTCAAGGTCTTCTTTATTTTCAGAGATCTGTTTCAGGACCTAGGAAAGAGAGGTAATAAGGTATAGGGTAGTTGATGTTTTTATCCAATGTTCTTACCCTCTCACGAGTTAGCTGAAATTTAGAGTAGTCCAAACTAATGACTTCATTTCATAGCATAGATTGTGGATAGTCCTTTTTGCTTGCTATATTCAATTCAGCCAGGAGATGGTGAGCTAAGAGATACAGTTAGGGCCCTGTGTAGGTGCTGTGGGGGGTTTAAAGCATTTTCTTACATAGAAACGGTTATAGATAAGTGAGTAAAAGGAATCATGGGTTACTATTGACATCGTACCATACAGGCTCCTTGATTCTTGTGTGCTGTTTTGAAACGGTGGCAGATTTCTATTTTCTTTTTAATTTTCAGCATTTAATGGTTTATATTGGTTCTCCGTATGTGAGGTTTGGATTATGGTGGTTAAGGGAGAAATTTTAATTCATATGGAAAATCTGTGAAAATGATCTCTTATTGAAAAACTGAAAATGGGTTAAAAAACTTTTAAGTCCAGGGAAGCAGGACAGTGGAGGCCTAATAAAACCTTTTTGTGTTGGCAGACACATTACTGTTATTATAACACTTTGCTTAAGGAATGGGAGAATCAAAGAGAAATGTAGTACATACACAGCTGTTTGAATTTGCTGCTTAGCTTTCTGGATTCCTTAAGCTATATCACTTTTGGGTTGTAATGGTCTTACTGGAGGCAAGAAACAAAGTGAACAAGATGATTCTCATATACGTTTCCCGAGGCTGCTTTTATTTATTTCTAAAAAATAGAAATAATAATTTTTCCTTTTTTCTTTTTTGATAACTCAAAGTTAACAGTAGTAAGGAAGATACAGGTAAGGAAACAAGTGACTGGTATTTTAAGAGATCAATGTCAGGATCATTACAGAGAACAACATAATGGGTCTAGAATGGATGAATTCAGTGTTTTCTTTTTTTGCAATTTTGAGCACATGGAATGAAAATGGTCACATTTAGGTGGGGTAGGAGTTTAGCTTTGGAAGGAGAAGCTGTTACACTACAATGTGGATAAAATACATAATTACAGTATTACAAGACTGAGGGCTGTTATGGGGAGGTTCACGTGATTATCTGTTCTTCAAGGCAGAAATGAGCTCTTTTTTTCCTGTTTCTCATGGAGAGGAGTAGCAGGAGGGCTGTGACTCGATGACGTACAGAGGAGGGGTCTCTGGGTAGTGCAGCTAGTGCTGCTTCCCCTCACATCTGGTTTTGGTAGAGCTTGATAACTGGATATCCCTGGATAACACCAGCCCTTCTCGGTGGTTCATGGCTTCTTCCTGTATTTGAATCCATATTTTAAGCGCAGCTGAAACACTTGAATGTTTTAGGAATGGAATTTGAGATAGAACTGTAAGTTGAGAAAGGAGTATAAGCAAGGGAAGGAAGCTCTTGATGGACTTCGAAGTAAGACAGACGGATGAGTAGTGTCTTTCTGCCTTGATGGAGGGTAAATATATAAGATGTTGGGCAACATTTGTCTAAATCCCTGTCATCATCAGGAAGTGGCTTGGAGGGACTTGAATCTACCAGCCTTTTCCCTACTGAGGTACCCAAATTAATACATAGTTTATAGAAAGTGTGCTTCCTATGCAGATGTATGTTTAAGCTAAGTCCCTAGCTACCAGAATTCTATTCCCAAGTATATATGACATAGAAAATCTGGAGCTACTTGTGTCCTTCATAGTACTTTATACTTAACATTTGATAATGCTTTATGTATAACCAGCATTATATTCTGTGTTATGGAGGATTTATAACATTTTTAGTTAGAGTAGAAAGACACTGTTTTCATGAAACAGAACAAGGCAAAATAATCACATGCCAGAATGTTTGGATACAGTCTCTAAGAGTTATGAAAAAGTAAAGAGGATATTGCCACAGACTGGGTTAATCTAGGAAGGCATCATTGAGCTGACAGTATTTGCACTGAGTCTTAAAAGATAAGGGAGAAAGGAGGTAGCAGATCTGTTCTGGTGGGTGGGATATTGTGCCAACTACACCATCAAATGTTTGAATAATTTTCTGAGGAACTGAAAATGTTGAACTGGGTCAACAGATAGGAAACCTTTGTCAAAACCATAAAACTGCTTTCTAATATTTTCACTTGCAAACCTATGTATTTAAACATTTCTTGGAATAAATACCTCCTTTCTCTTTACCCCAGGCACAAACAATAGCTAGTATTCTCACTGTTTGAATTTCAAATAATATGATGGAAACATAAATTTAAAGTGGTATTTGATTTCCTATGGCCTATCAGAAAAAATAACAAATCAGTTTCTTTTTCTGACTTTATTTTTTTCTGCTCTTGTTTCAGTCTCCATTTGCTTGGATAAACATAGCTGCACCATTGGTCCATATTGACTTTTTTCCCCCTAAGTTTATTTATTTATTTAAGTAGTCTCTACACCCAAATGGGGCTTGAACTCCCAACCCCAAGATCAAGAGTCAAATGCTCTTCTGACTGAGCCAGCCAGGTATCCCAGAGTCTATACCGACTCTTAAGAAAGTTTCAACCTGGGTGCCTGGGTAGCTCAGTGGGTTAAAGCCTCTGCTTTCCGCTCAGGTCATGATCTCAGGGTTTTTCCTCTCTCCGCTTGCCTCTCTGCCTGCTTGTAATCTTTCTCTTTGTCAAATAAATAAATAAATAAAATCTTTAAAAAAAAAAAAAAAAGAAAAAAGAAAGTTTCAGCCTTTCCTCCCCAGCCAAGTAAAGCCGTATTTTTGTAATCTGCTCTTAGCTGCTTAACTTGGAAAGGTTCAGTTGTCACCATATCTTTCATGAATTAGAGTTGGCTGCCTCCCTTCCATTCATCTTGGAAATGTCCAAAGTGCTATGTAGTTTAAAAACTTAGAACCAAGTTAAGTTGAACAATTTTCTACTGGGCTACATTGTAAAAATGGGAAAGGAAAATTACTTTCTTTTGTTTTTTTTGGAAGACATTTGCCAGTTGGAGCCTCAACAAAGATTGAGTTTGGGAGGCCTTTAATTGTGCACCAAAAGGTTATTGCAGAAGATAACATAAGGGAGATGTCATAAAGAAGAAAATTTGAAGCTCAGTAATAGAAAGCTGTGTGAAGAAATAGGCATTCTGCCAATTAACTGGGTACTTGAAATAAATAGTTTGGAATTAAAGAAACAGTTGCAAATTTCTAAGACTTGATTAACTTAGTTCATAGGGAAACTGGGGAGTGGGGAACAAACTTCAGGTTACAGTAGTTTGAAAGCATACTTATTCTTCGTTGCAGTTTTGCTCCAAAATATTTAGTTTTTATAAAGTTTGATAATGTAAAATCAGAAGAATTTTTATTTTTATTTTTTTATTTTTATTTATTTTTTTTAAAGATTTTATTTATTCATTTCACACAGAGAGAGAGAGATTACAAGTAGGCAGAGAGGCAGGCAGAGAGAGAGGAGGAGGAAGCAGGCTCCCTGCTGAGCAGAGAGCCCGACGCGGGCCTCGATCCCAGGACCCTGGGATCATGACCTGAGCCGAAGGCAGCGGCTTTTACCCACTGAGCCACCCAGGCGCCCCAGAAGAATTTTTAATCTGACTTTATGTTAAACCACTGAAATAAAATTCCAAATATGTTTGGATGAAGTGAATTATGATCATAGGAGTTCAGTCTTGAACTGTTTGTTGACTGTCTCAGCAGTCAGTAAATATTTCCAAAACTGGGCATCGAGTGATTGAGTGTGTGTAGGAAGGATATCCAATGAAGCATATAAATGGTTCCTGACCCTTGGGTCTTCTTATCTGTTGAGTAATCATGACACAATCATGTAAATAACCAGTTAATAATAAAAAAGTTTATGTCTATCAGGGAGATGTACAGGAGAACATTAAATGTTCATCTTTTTTTTTAAAAGATTTTATTTATTTATTTGACAGAGAGAGAGATTACAAATAGGCAGAGAGGCAGGCAGAGAGAGAGGAGGAGGCAGACTCCTTGCTGAGCAGAGAGCCCAATGCGGGGCTCGATCCCAGGATCCTGAGATCATGACCTGAGCCGAAGGCAGAGCCTTTAACCCACTGAGCCACCCAGGCGCCCCAGATGTTCATCTTTCCATAAATGTCCAGCTCTTCTTATGTTGTATTAGTTTGAGGTGAAGTACAGTTCTTTAAGGTTTTATTACTATACTTCTTTTACCTTTTAGGCATTGTCACACAAACCAAAAAGCAAGAAAGGAGATTGCATTCTTTACTGAAAGATATTTTCACTGGATGTAGAATTTTAGGTTGTCAGGTTCTTTTTTCTTTCAAGATTTTATTTTTAAGTAATCTCTACACCCAATGTAGGGCTCCAACTTACAACTCTGAGATAGAGTCGCATGCTCTGCCGACTTAGCCAGACAGCCTTTTTTTTTCTTTGAAGATTTTAAGGTAGGTACTTTCTTTTAACATGTTTAATTTGTATAATTCTTCTGGCTTCCATTTTTGCTATTGAGAAGTCAGCTGATAGTCTAGCTGTAGCTCCTCTGAGGATAAGACAGTCACCCTCCTATCGTGATAGCCCACACCAAGATACCATGGATCTGTATGGGAGCCGGGATGGCTCTGAGGACTGAAGCAGCAGAGATTATGACAGAGACTGTGATTCCACGATAGGCAGTAGCAGAAGAGCATTTGGTAGTGAGTACTGAATAGACAACGGCTACAGAGGAGGTGGGAACAGCTATGAAGATAGGTATGACAGATGAGATGATTGGTCATGGAGCTCCAGAGAGGATTACTCTCAGGATAATTACAGGTGTAATGATAGAGGTTCCCCCTCCCCCTCCAAAAAACCAAACTGAATCTAAAGTCTTGGAGTACTCTTAAGGAAGATGATTCCTTTGTTAGCACCAGTCCACCTGAGCAACCTCTATCTTTGAAGGGGGAAAGCCCTTCAAAACAACCAACATGGCTGCTAAAGACTGAGAAGTAGAAGAGTGGCTACAGAAGGAGCGGGAGAAACTGAAGGGCCAGTTGGATGAGCCAGAACTGGAACAGTGGCCTTGGGGGAGACACCCAAGCTGATGAAGTGAAGAAATTCAGGAACAGAACAATCCTGGACAGTAAGTGAGCCATCACAGACTGGGACCTCAGCCACAGCTGGCAGAAACGCAGGAAAGAGACAAGAGGGAGAAGCCTCTAGAAAATAAAACACTCAATAAGGAAGAAGAGTGTTCTTTTCCAACTTCTAAGCCTCCCAAACCTCAACAGCCTCTAAAGGTAATGCCAGCCCCTCCACTGAAGGAGAGTGCTTTGGTGATTCGAAGTCCTAACCCTCCTGCTCTGTCTCTGAGGTCAGACACAGAGCAGTAGTCCCCACAAGTGGTGGGGGAAAGTAATTCCAGCTCAGCCATCTGAGGAAGGAACAGGAAGAAAGATGAAAATAAAGTATATGGGATGAGTGTCCCAAAGGGCCAAAGTGGGAGCTCCAGCTGCAGTCGAGGAGGTGGCGTGAACAAAGACCACTGGAAGGCTTCAGATAGGAAAGATGGCAAAGAGGATCAAGACTGCTGATCTGCACCTGAGCCAAACAAAGAAACCTGAAGAAAATCCATCTTCCAAGTTCAGTTCTGTAAGCAAGTCTGCTGCTCTCTCTGTTGGGGGCAAAGATGAGAATGAGGAAGATTATACCAAATAGAATTCTGCATCCTGTGCTTTCTCCAAGTCTCTTCATCCTGGAATATTTGAGCACAAATCAAACTTCTATCTAGACAATACAATAAAGCATCTTCTGGAGACCTTTTTTTGAAAAAACAAAAACAAAAAAAAACCTGATGAAATGAAATTCTTTTGCACACTGCTGCAGCCTTTAAAATATTGAACTAACTGGAGAATTGCCAGTATAGCCATAGAGAAAGAGACATACAGCTTTTCATGGAAAAGTTGTGCATTTTTATGACACATGCAGTTGCCTGTGTGATTAGTGCTGGGAGGGGGCGGGGGGGGCGGCTCCATTTAGTAAAATGGCAGTGACGGTGATGTCGTGTCTGGAATCTGGTTGGGCAGTAAGGCAGGCTTAAGGAAGAGTGTAAGATTTCTACCTTTTAATTCTTACTGTCCTATTATGGCATATATGAATTCTTAAACATCTGAATACATTTTCCATCCTTGGAAGGGTAGGTTTAGTCCCTGAAGTTTTCATCTCCAGGAGACTGCCTGCCTGTTCCTCCTCTTATTTAATTCTGAGTTCCTGGGACCAGCCTGGGGGAATTCTTTGATTTTTAGCCCCCAGGGGGTAGTGGGAGTGTGTCTATCAAATAAGACTGCTTGGTGACTAAAATAACCATTTCCCATTTTATTTCTCTATTCCGTTTTGTCAGTCTGCTGCCATTAGGTTTTAAATTTTAGCTATTATAATTTCTAGAAGTTTGGTTCCTTTAACGATCTGCTGTGTTAGGGACATCTGGGTGGTACAGTTGGTTGAGTGTCTGGTTCTTGGTTTCAGCTCAGGTAATGATCTCTGGGTCATGAGATTGAGCCCCACGTTGGGCTTCTCACTGAGCAGAGAGTCTGCTTGAGATTCTTTCTTCCTCTCCCTTTCCTCCTCCTCCAATCCCTCTGTGCTGGCTCCCTCTCTCTGTCTCAAGTAAATCTTAAACAAAACAAAACAAAACAAAAACTTAAATTTTTTTTTTTGCAGTTTAAAATCTTTTGTTGTCTATAAATGTAGATTGCTTTTTAATCTGTATCTGATAATTCTAAGATTTAAAATTTGTGTGGTCTGTTCTTGCTGTTGTTTGTGCTTGTTTTTCACTCTTGCTCTTTTGCTTCCTTGTGTACCTGGTTATCTTTAACTGATTATTGCTCACATACACTTTTTTCACGGGGTTCCCAGAATGAGCGTGCTCTTCTCTGAGAGATACTCTGTTGGCTTCTGCCAGGCTCCTGGGGCTAGTACTTGTCAAGGACCTTTTAAAACTATATTTAGGATGTGGCTTCCCGGCTCATCAAAACTGGATGTGTGCCTGGAGTGGCTAACCTTCTGAAAGACTTTGTTTTCCCCACGTTTTTCTTTTCCTCACTTGTCCAGTGCCAAAACGGCCTGCTTTTCATTCTGGGGGAGAGATGGAGGGTCAATTCTAGTTCATTGGTTCCTTGAGGGTGTCATCCTTTGGGGTCCCAGTTTAATGTAGGGAGGGTCTCCTTTAGGGTCCCATGTTTGGCAGGCTCTAATCCTTTTTTTTTTTTTTTTTTATAAAGATTTTATTTATTTATTTCACAGAGGGAGAAAGATCACAAGGAGGCAGAGAGGCAGGCAGAGAGAGAGGGGG